>CM032399.1:9541501-9610063 GCA_019049475.1 Eueides isabella | reverse complement strand
CAAAACGACGCCAATTTTTCTTGCTTTTTAAATAACAAAAATTTGTTGGCAAATAAAAATAATAAAAATTCAGGCCGTTTGAGCAAAGGGACAGCGTCTCACTTAAACGGTGTTGGTGCTCAATCGAAATACTTTAACTTTTTAATATTAATTAACGGGAGTAAATCGAAACGATCACTAAATTGAAATCTATACAAAGTAGCATATACTATATGGCCTAGTACTAGACTAGTGGATATAAAATAAAGTTTAGATATGCGAAAAATTGTATATAATTAAGAAATCATTTATAATTCTTACAATTTTATTCTTCTGAATAATTTCAACTAATTAATATATATATTTATAATGACAATGACTTTCTTTGTTTCAGGAAAAGTGGAAGCGTGGTAGCGTGAAGCGTGCTGTGAATAAGGTCTATTACAAAAAAAGCAATAATATAATATTTAGAAACCCCATTAATATTGACTATAGAAAGTGCTAATATAGGTTAAATACAATATCTTCCATTAAAGTAGTTGCTAACAACTGCAAAATGATCTCAAAGGTGTGCTTCGGGAATATTCAATTAAATAAATTGTTTCGAGTACTGTCGAGGGGAAAAGTGTTGTTATTTAAATGGGAGAAATGTTTATAAAATGCCGCAACGTGCTTCGTCATCGTCCAGCTTAATGCGCCCGTTCGTGGTGCTAGCGTTGCCCGGAATGTACTTGCTGTACAAGTATAACCATACAGACAGCAGCAAATGGAGACCGCGAGGCGCCGCGTCACCGAGCGGGAGCTTATGCATCTCAACACTAAAATCGTGAGTAGCTTTTTGTTTACAAACCCTTTTAATAATAACAAAATTTATAAAATTGGTAAGTATATAAATATTAAATAAATTTGTCAACTCCTTTTTAAAATACTATGATATGTAATGTATAGGATTAACAACATAATATTTATAGATTTTTTGCAATTTCAACCGATTCTTTTTGAAAAACAACATCGACATTATTTTTCATAATTTTTTTTTTACACCGTGTCCTAGTGTTATACCTAGAAAAATTAAAGAAAACGTTTTCATACTGTAAATAATTTCTAAATAGTCTTCTATTCAGAGTAACAGGAATATGTACTAAGTACTCTTTACTTTCATGGGCGTCACGAATCTAGCGTTATAAACGTGAAATAAACAACGAATAAATAATGAAATTGTGAACGATGTCATCATGCGTCTGTATGATACACATCCATTGTCAATTTTGCGCCATTTTAGAGATGTTTATGTTGTTTTCCACGCTTTGTCTTTTCTGACCGAGAGAAAAAATAATATATTAAAAAAGAGATATTCTTGTGGACAGAATTCACAACCGTTGTTTCACAATCAATTGATGAAGGAACAGAGTAAATATCAATTTTGTTCACCGTAGTTGTTAATATAATATAGTGTACTATTAAAGAAAGAATTTTGTAAAAAAGAAAAAGAAAATAATAAAAATTAAGTCATTATGTATTTTAAGCATGAAGCTAACAAAAATCTATGCAGGAGGACAGAGAGAACTAAATGAGCTTTACTCACTTTCTGTTCCCTTGATTGAGTATCAAAAACTGTCTTATTTACATATAAAATTTTTAAAATTCTACTTTAAGAATTATTTTAATTCTTCTTTAAGAATTGAATCTTTATCGTGTTTTGTTTTAACATGTAGGTACGAATAACCCCTATATCTGCAGCAATAAGTACAAACCTATATCATAATTGATAGGCAATTTTACTATATTATAAAACTTATAATGATATATTAAATACTAATTACTCTTTAATCTTTCATTTCCAAATTAAATTTTATATTTATTATTTTACGCTGCAATGATAACATCGTGTAGGCGACCTAGATTTTCAGTTGAAAAGTTTCCACTTTGAACCACATCTGAATGACCTTTAAATATATACTTATGTTCCAATTTAGATTAAGATTATAAAAATTAAATGCTTTACATAGGTTATTATTTAATATAAGCCACTGGTAATAAATAATCTACATGTTAATTTTTTATAAGCTTTTCTTTCCTAAGTTTGGAATAACACTTGAAAAACGTTCGAAATAACAATTTAGCTAAAACTATTTTTACTATCATTTTATACTAGTTTGCTAAACAAATTAGCATTTTATTTGTTACCTTGAAAATGTAATACTGATAAAAGTATATAACCTCTTAAGCGGATCACGCAAAATAATGGTCATTTTTGAGCAGACACAAATGGACGAACCAGACACGCGATATGGTGTGACCTTCCATTATATAAAAAAAGCTTGGAAAAGGTAATGTTAAAGGTTTGATAATATATATATTTCAAAAATATAATATAAAAGAAACAAAAATATAATTAAAGTTATGTAAAAAATATCACAATTTATATAAAACACGGCTCAAAATATATCACGACCCAAAATATATAATCCAACCAAATTATCAAAAGGAAATTACTTCTTATATACTACATCGTAATATCGAAATTACATTTGAAAACACGTTAAATTAGCTTTTTTATCACTGATAAGCAGCTTAATGACTATCCAATACGTTATTTAAGGACAAATAAATGTACCGTAATGGTTTCGTTGAACTGAAATCATAACATACGTAGGTTGATCGTACAATCAATTGCTGTATGAGATCATAAGTTGACATTTACGCCCATTTGACGTCCAAATTAATGAACGTCAACGTGACTACGTAACTTGTAGTAAGTATATACTTGTTTTCGAACGTAGGTTTTGAGTCTATAAAATATTCGTAGTATAATTGTAAAATAAATAACGTGTTTTTGTTTATATTAAATTTTAAGTTTACTTCATATGTATAACGAATTATGTTAATAAAATGTAACTCTTAATTATACACTACACTTACAGTTAGTTATACACAAATTCAGTTATTTTGATAATATAACAGTAGTTTTACTCTACTATCTATATACATAGATATATCTATATATATATCCAACTCTTTCTTATGTGTGTCTAAGTACCTGTTGAGTGGTGGATTTTAACGCCATGTTTTACTTGTTACGAGAACAAAGAAATGAAAATATTTAATAATTTAATTTGTGGAAATCGTTAATGTTTTCATTCCTTCAAAACCAACGCATAATGTCTCAAATATGACAAAAGTGGTGAACGGACGGAATGTTTTAACACTAGCATTCAAGTTACTCTCTGTATACTGTACTGTAGGTGCGGGATACAGCTTGAAGCTGAAAAAAATTATAAAGTCTATTTTTCATTAACAAAAATATCCTACTCTTCCAGCCATTATTGACAATTTTATTAAATTACACAGCCCTCTAATTGCATTGCATTTGCTGTAGTGGCGAAGCGGCACAAACGTCACCGTAAACGTCAGGTTGTGAGTTCGATCACCACTCGAAGAAATGAAATATTTGTTATTTTCAAAATTAAATATTTCACATTTTTATTTCTTCATTCTGATTACTAGGCAAAGCGCGACGTTAAGTTCTGCCACTCAACACGCAATACCTCAAATTCAGCGAAAAGTGGGGAACGGAAGTGGAACGGAGTGTGGTTCCCAAGTTCAACCCTCTGCCTACCCTGCCGTGGGCGGGATACAGCGTGAAACTGAGTCAAATTGCAAATTAAACCAATTTCATTTTAGTTTTTAACTGCAGAGAAAGCTTGAACTTTTTGATTCAGGTTTGATGTAAATGACATTTTTTAGACCAAAGCAGGTCGAGCCACTCAGCCGTAATTGGTCTCCTCGTTATGACGTCGTCACTAAAAGCTTCACCGCTTCAGAGAGGTCAGTTAAGACTTCGTTGTCAAAGTCGACAGTTGTTTTTCGTTTAAAATAATCATTGGTACCATAATACAAGATGTATCTGTTCATAACTCTTTTTTTAATGATAGAAAGGAATAAGGCAAAGCACGGCGTTGAACCATTTAACACGCAATGCCTCGTAATTCAGCGCAAAGCGGGGCTCAAAAATCGTAGCATAGTAACATCATAAAGCAGCTGTCTTAACTGTTACTATAAAAATCAAAAACTCTAAAAGAAAATATCTTTTTTCAATTATGCTATTGCAAGCACTTTCGAATCGACAAGTTACATAGAAATGTCTGTAGTGGCAGTCCTACAGGAAGCTACCACCGACCGAAAGGCGGATCTCTCCTAACATATGTCCAACATACCTTTTTAAAATATAACTTAAACTAAATGTATAAAATTATTAGCTTCTTTAGTGAGTACCAACAGCATTTAATCCCACGCATTCTTATTATGGTAATAATCTTGAATTGAATAATATGCTTTGCCCAACAATATATTTTTCAATTTCGCTTAAAATTTTTTAAGTGACAAGTCTAAAATTACTTGTGGAGTTTTATTTTACATACGTGTACCAAGTTCCATAAGATCTACTGACTTTTGAAGACGAAAACTAAGAGTGATTAGCTGGTTTCAATGTAATCTTGACTATAAACTTATCTAATATCATATTATAATACTTTATATACACTATATAGAAAACACAAATAGGAAGACGAAACAGAATTGGAAAAACATAAGAAACTATAAAAAAATTCCTTTATTGCATATTTATGAATGATAACGATAATTACGAAACATAATTATTTAAATGTACATTTTCTTTTTATACAATATATTGAGGCCTGTCGTGGCGCAGTGGCACAAGCGTGTGACTGTAACCGACAGGTGTGGGTTCGATCCCTACTCAAGGAAATTAAATATTAAATATTGTCAATTTAAATATGTAATGTTTCATTCCTTCAATCTGGTAAAAAGGCAAAACGCGGCGTTGAATTCCGCCACTCAACACGCAATGTCTCAATTTCGGCGGAAAGTGGGGAACGGAGTGAAGCTGAGAAAAGAGTACAATATATAACTCGTTTCCGTTGATGCTGATCATAGTCAATTTCAGGTGAAATCAGAAGAAATGTTAAGGATTGCTTATTTAATATTAATTGTTTTTTTTCTATTAACTGTATATTATATAACAACGAATCGTAGCTTATGACGCTATTAACTTACTAGTGAAAATTTTACAAATAATTCTAAATCTAAAATTATCGTGACTTCGGACTATCCTATAAATACGACAGTGCCAAGGTAGAGCGTTGCCCGCCCTCGGCGCTTTCCCTCTCGACACGCTTTATACCTCTATAAATATGTCGGAAACTATTGAAACGAGCCTACATTCATTAACTACGCGAACTCATCAATGGCTGATTTATTGCGCTCTATGCTTTCATCGCAAAGTAATAAAATAGAAAATTCTATTCAACTGGAAACTACTTATTGTTACTGTAGCTACCATTTTACATTAGTAAATGATTTTGTTTTATTTCTATCAATACTTCTTGGTTATGATATGACATTAGAGAAACGTTCTTTCATATAAATAGTTCTTTCAAAATGATTTATAATGACTCTTTACAGTAATATTTAGGTTTAAAAGGAAAACAATAGATTAATATCATTACAATAAATTATGCTAAGAATATTAAATCCACGTCGTTTTACAAACCTGTAAACAAAAAATGAATCTATTGAAAAATTTCAAAAGGACGAACCATTTGCTTGATGCACCTCTGAATTCATGTAGTATATTTAAAAGTAATGGTGCTTTATGTCGCGGATACAAAAGTAGACAAAGCGATGATGGTTGCAGACGCGCCTGTGTGGATATACCGCCAGAGGCAAATCCAGTATGCCCGGAGCCTTGTAACAGATGGGGAAAGAAGAAAAACGGTATTTTGCATAAAATAAAATTAAAAATCATGGAAGGCGGATCAAACTTTGGAAGTAAGTTTTATTTTTAGCTTTCAGACAGTGCACTTTTGATATAAGTTTAGAAAAAGCTTATAAGTTTTACATTTATAACTGAAACTTACTTCTACTACTTGAACTTCTGCATCTGCATATTTTTATTTCCATAGCTCCATTTCGACGCCTTGAATGTAAAGAAAAAGTATGTAAAGAAGTAGCCGTTACTGAACCAAGGGCGTTGCCAGATCCCAGCAAAAAGCCACCTGCACTTCCGCCACCTCGACCAGGCGTCCAAATTTCGATTATTGGCGCAGACACAAATGTTGGCCAATACATAGCTTTACTACTTAAACAATGTCCATGTGTAAAAAAGTAAGCGAAAAATTTTAATTGTAAGAAACTTCTTAAAATAGTAACAAAACTTAAAAGTATTTTTAATTCTTAATGTCTTCACGGCGGAGAGTCCACAAGAATACGTAGGAAAGTAAGAATTGGGAGTGTCTAAATAAGAACAAAGTGTTTTGCCACTAGGTTCCCAAATTTTCCCTATCTACTCTGCTGCTTTGAATAGATTACCTTGTGAATATTAAAAAAAATAAATAAAAGTATCTAACTTTGAGGCCTGCCGTGGCGCAGCGGCGCGTGGCAAGCGTGTGACTGTAGCCGACAGGTTGTGGGTTCGATCCCCACTCGAGGAAATAAAATATTTAATGTTTTCAATTTTAAATATTTAATATTTTTATTTCTTCGCACTGGTAAAAGGTAAAACGCGGCGTTGAGTTCCGCATCTCAACACGCCATGCCTCAAATTCGGCAGAAAGTGAGGAAGAGAAGTGGAACGGAGTGTCTTAACACTAGGTTCCCAAGTTCCCTCTGCCTACCCTGCCATGTGCGAGATAAAGCGTGAAGCTGAGTATAAAATAAACTTACAAAGACAAACAGTTATGTAACAAGCATGTGAACCTCAAATTGTATTGTACCTACTGTAACTTTCATTCTTTACTTTCCGGCTACTAAACTGAAAAAATGATAATAATTATTTGAAATTACCTTATAGAAAATTATTTAATAATTATTGAGAGTTAAAATAATCTTTCGCAAAATTGCTCACCTTATTTTAATAGCAATTCATGGCATCGTTTTACACGACCCGTACTGGTCAACCCTTTTGGGACCGTTCATCTTCCCGGCCTCAACATGGACTTAATTTATGATATTTGTTTACATGAGCGCGTCGGAAATTGGGGTATAGGGAAAACGAAGTTATATACGTAAAATGATAAGATATCTTTAGGCACAGTGGCTATCTGTACAATCTTATTGTATGATGTGGTTGTAGATCTGAATCTAAACAGATGATCTGTATTGTATGAATAAATATAAATATGTACATATAAATATACTTTGATGGTTAAATGAAAAAGCCGAAAATTGAACTCAGTGGCAAGAGATTAATTAGACTTACGTCCAACTTACGAAGGCGGATCGATGATGATGACGGAAGATGATGATTATTACCAAAGTTCTCCTCTAAGACAAAGTGCAACATTGCTTTAACGTTACTTTATCACCATTCACTTAGAAATGTTAACGTGAGCAAAACACGCGTTACATTAGAAGTTAAAATTTTTCAATACTTAATGTAGAACTTTAAGAATCCAGCTAGACTTAAAAATAAAATCATACGACCTGCTCAAAAATACCTTTTAGCACTTCTTGTTAACATAACGTGGTAATAATGTCTTGGTTCTATTTGTTCGACGTAATGGATATTTTCTTGTCGATAATATATAAACTCCGACGGAAGGTGGTAAGTAGAAATATATTAACAAGGATCCACAAGCTCCCGCAAAAGCTACGGGCGGCATGTCGCCTTGGTCAATAAGTCACAGGAGAGTGAAAGTTGGTGACTATAAATATACATTGCTTGCTGTACGCAGATAATGCAGTGCTCATTGCAACATCAGAAAGCGAGTTAAGGCATTGGTAATGGTCTAAGCCTGAATTAGATAAAGTGATAAGATCTTTGTTTTTCGCACTTGAGATCTTTGATTTAAGCCTTTTTGGTATCCGGACGCTTAATACTTTCCATTATTCTGTGGCCCTATATAGAGAAGTGGCATTTATGAGTTGTTATAATTTTATATAAAACTACTGCCAACGATTTCTTAATTATCTTGCGTTGAACTGGATTCATGTAAATTGAGCTGTCTATATTTTGTCTTCTGATGTGGTGAGTTTGAGACTTATTTTTTTTATGAGGTCCCAGGTGGGTTAAAAATTGCCAATCATGTTCTCTTTTAAGTAATGGTGTTTTGTATTTTAATAACCTTACGGATCATTCTGTCAGCATAGTCAGCAGAAGCTGCACGTTTGGACGTACACAAAGCAGTAGACAGAAGAAGAATGTAAGAAAAATAGGTAACAGTATGGTTTGGGCCCTTCAAGCGAATGAGTGACGAAAGATGGCAAATAAGATTTATAAAGGGTTTAGGAAAACACAGTATCCTCAATACTGGAGGAAGATCATTAAAAAATGTATAATATGATTGTGATATATTCTCAAAAAAATGCATAACAGCTTTTCAAACTGAGTACATGTAGGCACGTAAATATATGTGAACACTTCTCTAGTCCATCATGTCGGTCACAAGTAAACAATATAATAACTTTATTTTACAAAGACTTTGTCACAATCAGTCATACGAAGATAGTACGCTTAAACTTATATATTTTATGTTAAGAGAACAAGTTTTATCTCGAAAACTCTTTAGCTTTTCACACCCATTATATTACAGTTTACTTCTCTGCACTAAGGAAACGAATGAAAGAGATGTACAGAGTTGAAATTGTTGTTCCACATAAATCAAAATTGTAGCAGAATTCAAACCAGCGTAGTTTTCCTTTTTAAGACTTTTTATTGAACAACAACAAACAAACGCAGTATGTATTACAACTTTCACCATTTAAAATGGCTAAAGAGATATATTTTTTTAATAACTTCAGTTTTGGACCGTATTTTTATCTCGTTGGACGATCACTTACCTACTTATATAGTACTGGTTCATACGAGAGACAAAGCTGGAAATATTTTATTAATAAATATATAAAATATAAGTTAACTTAAGTTCCTTATGTCATATTTAAGTAAAAACTTACAAGTTAGTTTTTTTTTATATATTATACAAGAATTTATGAATTGTATTGATATTTCTTATCAGTTTTTATTATCTTTTGGTAATATTTGCATTTTATTTATAAACTTTATAAAAAATATTGCATTACGCAACATAAAGTTACGTTTAATATTTATAAGAACAAAGGTGTGCTAAAAACATTTTCAATAAATCACTGTGCAAGGATACGCTGTAATGACATTTTATGGGCTATAATTCCGTTACGCCTGAGTAATCCCTAGGGATTATGAATGTACCAATATTGTCTGAATAATGTCTTGGTTGGTTGTCGTAAACGGTCGAACCTCAACTATACAGCTATATGTTTAATATTTACAGACTCGAAAAATACTATACAGATATTTTTAAACTAAGGTATTAAATATTATCTTTAGAATGTTTGTTCTTTTTAAAAAGAAAAATAAGAACGCTGTCCTACATAACCATTGTTTCGCTCATTGTTACTTCTATTTTAAAACATTGTTGACAACATAACAAACAAAAACCACAAATAGACTTTTTGCTACTTTAAAACTCTTTAGACGTTTTAGGTCTAAAAAGCGTCTTGAGCAAAACTTTTATCGATAACTTAAATATCCATTATAGCGTCAATTATACATTTTGGCCGCCAAATTTTTTAACACCAGTAAATATATATAATGCCAAACTAGTAAACGCACGAAAAAGTTCGTAAAACCATAAATCAGGTTATAAAGGAGTGCTAATAAACTCATTACACGGCTAAAAGTATTTCTAACTGCCGGTAACCAAACGAGAACTGAGGTTTTATTTCTACTATTTCATTTAAGACGCCAGCACGCACATAAACATTCCCACTGGAGTACGTGAGCTCCCTTACACATTTGGACGGTGTACATCAAACTTTGATAGAACCTTAGCATACTGTTACACGGATCATTCACAACAAGTAATTAAACCAGTCTGGATTTTTATGACATAAGTCAAGACTTATTAAGAACGAGAACGTTTATTACATGTTACAGCTAGAAAACTACTAATAATATTCTTTCTCTAAACAATATACAAAATAGCTATTTTAACAAAGCCCCCTTATATTTTTTATTCTTTGTAGACTTGGAAACTTATGAAATAACTATCTGTTGACTTTTCTAATATTTTTTTTCATATAGATAAAAACATATACTTGATCGGTGATTAACTTAAAAAAAATCACTTCCTTGAACTTGATGCAGAGAATCCAGTATATTTAGTTCTTCGACAATGCCCTAGTTCTCATTATTTTTTTTGGCAGATTACGTTTGTACGAAGCAAAGGATACTCAATGTTTCAGGACTGTTCTCGAGACCTCTGCAAAGTAGTTCAAGATATTCAAACACATTGATACTAACTGTGTAGTGGAAGCTTTTAGTTGTGTTTGCAATGAACTTGAAAAATGTCTGCAGGTTTGCTTCTTTTTGTTATGATTTAATAACACCAATTGATATCTCGAATTTATATTAAAAAAAAACCGGGCCAAGTTTTCCCGACTAAAAGCGGTCTTAATAGATGGACGGC
Source organism: Eueides isabella (assembly GCA_019049475.1). NCBI lineage: Eukaryota > Metazoa > Arthropoda > Insecta > Lepidoptera > Nymphalidae > Eueides > Eueides isabella. The sequence goes on along the minus strand of CM032399.1, from coordinate 9,599,558 downwards.
ACATAGACAGAAAGACAGACCGACAGATAGACAATTTGAGCAGTGTCCACCCCAGAAATTTCACATAAAAAATATAACAGATATACGATACTTGAACGATTTTTGAAAGTAAAAAGTCCAGGGAACTTTTCCTCCTGGCAATTTCTCTAAAATACTCTCATAACAACAGTGTTAAGGAGAGGTACCCATTGGTTTGTTAAGTTACGCGAAAACCAATATATTTTGTACGATTTTGTCTTGATTGATTGTACGAAGTTATTAATGGCCAATGGTAAATAGAGTAATAAGTGACGTCAGTTAGTAATAGTAGTTATGTTACAAAAAAGGTTCAATGTAATGTAACTTGTCTTTAAATAATAATGCGACGAAAACCTGAAGTAGAAACCTAAAGTTTGCTGATTTTGGCTTGATTTTTCCTGAAATTTGATTACATTTTAGTTTCATGCAAATATATTATCTAACTTTATACATGCATCTAAAAGTAGTTATTTTCCCACACCTACATCACTGCAGATTATCAGATGTTCCTTGTTGATGAGGACAAAATTTGCATATCTTGAAGCGGCACTCAACTTCTTAGTCTCACAAGTTTAAGGTTGTAAACTTGAGGTCGTTTTCCTCAATTTTGTTAATTATTATTTATTAGAATTTGAATTTATAATAACCTAACATGAAGTGTTTCAGATGATGGAGGTTTATATTAAAGAAAGTAAGATAATCTGTCATAAAGCTTAGGGTTGTTTTTATACTAAATCCTTCTGCTATTAAGTGCCTAAGTGTGAAAAAAGAACATATATATATTGTGTAAATAATAAAAAATATTCATATAGCCTGTTGATGACGCTTTTGGAAAAAAAGTAAGACAATCGATGAAAACAATAGTGTTTTCTACCTGTATTTGCAAGTAAGTGAGGGTGGCGACCCTCACTCTGTTGCCAATCAATACAGTTAACGACCACCCGCTAAATTCTTGTACGTTTTATACATGATTCCTTTTTTTTCGAAGGTTTTATACATTCCAAATATGTTTTTATTGCAATTTTAATGAAAATTACCAATTAGTAAATAGACGTTACATTCTATTAGGATTTAATGTTTGAAAGTAGGACTTGAAATGTTGAAATACGAATTGTAAAGAATACAATTTAAAAAATAAGACAAAAATATCATTCAACGGCCTTTTTATCGCATTCATAAAGGCCGTTTCGTTCTTGTTAAAGATTACCTTTAAGATACTCAACAACTGAGTGGATATCTTTTATAGATAAAATGATAAGCTTCAGATTTTTACATTCTTTTTCGTGAAAATTAGAGGTTAGGGATTCGATCCCAAAAAAATATTTAATATTATCATTTCTTCGCCTCTTAACAAGACACACTGCGGCGTTTAGTTCCGCCACACGCCTCAACATGGAATGCATCAAATTCGGCGGTGTCTTAACACTAGGTTTCCAAGTTCCCTATACCTACCCTACCCTGGACGGGAAACAGTGTAAAACTGAAAAAAAATATAATACTAATAAGTGTAAGCTAAATCACGCGATCTGCCGCACCCTGGACACGGTCATGGCAACGATTGTATGTTACTGACCTTATGATAGTTGTCACGTTTTAATGAGCCTCTGTATGTGTTTACTAGTTCTCTGCATTTAGTATTTGAGGGATATCTGATTCGTCTGTTTTAAACCTTATATAGTTTTTATCATACTAGTCGCTGTCTAGCCCTTAAATCGAAATTTACCTTAAGACTATAAGGTCTACATGCTAAATGTATACTTTTAAAGCCAGTAGTGTTCAATAGGATTGTTACCCAATGGAAACGGAAATGTTATAACTATTTTTTTATGTATTATAATTCATTGTATTTTGAAACGAATTTAATATTTTAGGAATTCAGATATAGTTGTATATTGGAAAGTGGAGATTTAAACTATGGATATGCCGCTGGAAACCAGGTTTTATTATCAGGCACCTATAGTCAAGCAATACGCAGACGCAATTGCCAAAGAATGTACCAACGCGTTCATCGTAGTATGTACTTCACCAATCGATTGCATGGTGCCATCTAATTGCCGAGGTTAGCTATATCATTGTATATAATTCAATAATAAGTTTCTCGTAGTGACCTTAGCTTATTCATATATCAGGTTTTACCATCTGACCTTACGAGGCACATTAGATGACCTACATAAAATAGTAATTCACATCTGCACTCAGCTCTAAATTAGGTCGATAGGGCTTATTTAAAAAAACTAGCGTAATGGATGCGTTTTACCTTTCAATTTTACGTTTATAAAAAGACATGGCTTGCTAATTATAAGTTTATTTTTAAATGCTCATTATAGGCTTTTAAAATCATTTTTAGTAGCAACTACAATGGTTTTATAACCATCAGGGGCCCTTCAGCTATCTCTCAAACAAAATTCCAATATTACGTACATGGTCCGTTATGGGATATTAAAAGTTTATGAACTTGCGTTACATTTATCGGAATATCAATACCTAAAGCGTAACTTCCGAAGAATACTATTACTTTATTTTCGATGTCAATAATCCATTTTTTACGACAAGTAGCAAATTAAATATTGTACTCAGCTTCACGCTGTATCCCGCACATGGCAGGATAGGCAGAGGGAACATGGGAATCTAGTGCTAAGACACTCCGTTCCACTTCCGTTTCCCATTTTCCGCCGAATTTGGGCATTGCGTGTGAGTGCCGGGCTCAACGCCGCGTTTTGCCTTGTACCAAAGTGAATAAATAAAACATTAAATATTTAAATTGAAAATATTAAATATTTCATTTCCTCGACTGGGGATCGAACTAACAATCTGTATATTACAGTGACACGCTTGTCTGCTGCGCCACGACAGGCCTTAACATGTAATGATATTAAATGTTACACAATAGTTATTTAGTCTTACATTATAAAAACGGAACCATTTTAATTCAAATTGGAATTATGCACAAATTAGTTATTTCTTTCCAAAAAATAAATACACTTTAGTAATCTGAATCTACGAGCGTTCGTTGCGGTTAGACACCGAGTAAACATTTATTACTCAACAACTTGGATTGTGTTTTATTGGAGCGAATCGACTTCTTGAGATTAAGTATGTTCGTGCAAGTTAGCAAAGTAAGGTCTTTGTAAACCACGTTTTGTATTTAAGTTCTTAATTTGTTAAACAATGCAATGTACCTAATTACAAGACCTAAATTAGTTATTTCTCACTAGAAAGTTTTCTAAATAATAAATAAATATTTAATAAATATAATTCTTAATGAAGGACAAAATGAAATAGGATAAATTTGATAAATCAAACTTGAAAATTGTCTTTTAAGCCAAACTTACGTATTATTAACATAATAATGACTTATCAAGTCGTCATTAAAATCAATTACTATAATTTTAGACACTAAAAGAGGACTGGGTGGTATAATCCCAGAAGCTGTTAGGCTCCCTCGCGGTGCCGAGATGCGCGCAAGTACGCTTGCCGCCCGCGCTCTTTGTCTGGAGCCGAGCTACGTTCACGTACCATGTGTGGTGGCTCTGAAGGATCATCGTTAGTGCCTTTGTTCTCAAGGGCTTTGGAGTATTTTGACTTCAGCCAGGTAGTGCTTATTTGAAGTTTCTGGTGTAGTCTGTAAATTGTTATGATAATAATATCATAGTTTTTTGTTATTCTAATATTTTGTTGTGTAATATTTTATAATATATGTACGTGATTAAACTTAAAATGAATTTCATATGTCTTTATCGGATAACTTTAATAGAACATCACATTGAACGTAATACACTAACACCATACAATGCAATCGATTGTTCAGATTCAGACTTTGATACAGATATTGAAATCGCGAAAATCCAATTTTTATATTGCAGCAAAACTCTAAAATGATGACGCAGGCGGTCCGCAGCGCATCACAAGCAGTGAGCAGATGTGACGGGTAATTGTACTAGAGCTGCTGAACTCAGTGAGGCACATGCATTAACAGGATTAGTTAGCAAAGTAGGCTTGGGCGTGTGTGCAAAGGACGTGCCAAGAGTTACGGGTTTTGTTGAAACCCGATGCCAGCCAAGTTATTTCGACTACCAGGTTAATTTTATTTAATAATTATTAATATACAATTATAACAGTCTCCATCGCCATGCGGCGTGATACAGTGGCACTGAATCTTCCTGCAAAGGCAAACGGTTGTGAAATTGTTTACCAATCGGGGAATGACTTATTTAATTTTCCCTCTCTCTGGTGACAAGACAAAGTCCGCTCAACAAAACGTGATTCTCTCTAACATTGAATGATGAGTTTTGCCTTAACACAGGTTTCTTTCTATCGTACTAAATACGGGATACGGCGCGAAAATGAAAAAAGCCTATCATATCTCTGAAAACATTTGTTGCTCTTGGGAAATAAACGAAAGCGTTATATTATATCTACAATATAACGAACATATTAATTTAAATAGAAAAAAATATAATGATTTTTAGTAAAAGTATTAGCACCAATTATTAACACACGAACAACTGGGTTTTTCTTCAGATTCTATTGCAAATACCGTGGAAATAACTGGTACAGGTATTGTTAAGAGTTTCGGCCTACCAAAGATGTCAGACGTAAGAAATGAAAACTGTAGATCTTGCTATAAATGAACTTTATTGCAAGCATAAGATGGTAGATAATTGGTATTGCAAGTATTTCAGTTCGACCGGCAATTTACACGCTTATCAGTTACAATTCACCAAACCAAGACCGTATGAACGTTTGATGATTGTGCCTATGCCAACATATGATTGTAACCTCAAATTAAATAATTGTGTGTGCTTATAAATTACTTTTTATATTTTTTTGTGGGTGTAATTTTTTATAAATTTTTGTAATAAAGATTTTTTCTTTCGGTTTTAATATATCTTTGTACTTTTATTATAATTATGCCTATATAGGAACTAAAATATATTTATTGATAATAAATATTTTTATGTAATGCATAAAGTTGTTCATACGCATTATAAAAATATACCTAATATATTATAAACAATATAATATACGATTAATCCGGTTTAAATTTCATAACAAGACAAATTTTAAAATGACAAGAAATCACGCAAATCAATCTCATAATAAAAAATATAATTCAAATTAACCATAGTATTTAAAAGAACATTTGTAACTAATTTTGTAATTTCAAAAAAATATATATTTATTCTATTTTAGATTCCTTGGACTAAGTATTACAATAGATGGTAAGGGCATTTATAATGAGATTAATCTTCCGTCTGTAACCCAGCATGAGCTGCAATTAATTGAATCGGCCTTTCTTAATTTAAAACGGAAAGAAGATCTTGCAATGACTTGGTACACTGAATATATGAGCACTAAAGCTCAGCTTGGAGTAGAGGGAGTAAATTATGACTTCCTATGCCAGATAAACTATAAATTGTTTGACTGTAAACCAGAAACTGCACAGCCTACTCATTAATATTTAAAAATAAAATGAAGAAAAAAAAACTATATTATCGAATAAAAAAAAATGTAAGTTGAAATTGACATTTATTTTTTTATTTTTAAAACCATTTGTATATCTGCTCATTTTAGTTTTTCATATCCAGGGACAAGTTATTATAGTTACCTGACATTCCATTTATTTCGATCTTTATTTTGTATTTTCAATTGCATAGATATACATAACCATTTTACCTAATGTATTCCTTCTTCGGTTACATTTCAAAAATCTTAGTAAAAATTACAATGTTTTTTTGTATGACAGTATAATATAATTATACTGTTATACAAAAAACATTGTAAATTTTCAAGTATAAGTGAATAATGGTTATTTTCTTTTAAATTTAAGATGGAACCTCATTTATTTTATTGCTATAGCCTGCATGGTCAAATCTGTGGATCGAGCTTGTGGCATTTATTAAGTAATTAGATTTTTCAGGATAACATTTTCAACAATCTATATAAACAAAATTAAAAACGTAATTCATAATCATACACTCAATAGGTCTAAAACTCCCATCAAGCTGGTACATCGATAATTTTTTGCGAGCTACTGGCTTTTGGCTTTAAAAGCGTTATTGGGCTATCAGAATATCTTTTTATGACTCCTGTAATGGGTCATTAACGCTTCATTACATTAACAAATGTGCCTTTTGTATTGACAAATTTTATTCAAACCTCTAATGTTTTATCATATAAGAAAATAAAACTCGTATTTGAACCAATATCAAAATATCCTGTAATTAAGTGTATATATCAAAAATATTCTTTCCTGCATTGTAAATTAGGAAATAACTAAACATTTAATAAAATAAAATGAATGATAGTATGATCAACCTTGTCTACTAGAACCTGAATAGTGGAACTTTTTATTACTATCGCATTAATAATATTCCAGTTACATTTTCAATAGTATCAGAGTGGGAAATTAGGCCAAATAAATCGTTACGTCCCATCATTGGTATCTGTAAACACAATCTCGATTTAGCTGTGCATGTTTGTTGGAACACTATTTAGGAATAGCAGATGTTAATTTCATCGTACAAACAAACATTGGCTATCGTGGTTACGCAATGTTATTGAAGTCAGATAAGTAATTGATTTTTGTACTATATGTCAGAGTTTAATTAGAGTTAGTTAATTGGAAATGAAATGGCAAGGATAGTAAACCCTACTCAAACTGTTTTGGATAATAACTTTAATTAATGAGTCACTCAGTACTTAAATTTACAATTTCAAGATTTCCATGTCCTTTACATTTACAGAACAGTAATCTGAAGTAAGATAAAAACTTTAAAGCTTTTTAGAATCGTTTTCCAGAAGCTAACAGGTGTCAACATAGCTATAACTTTAATACTGCCACATACAACGTTGTGTCTATTAGTAAAACATATCACAAGCGAGATCTACAAAATTATGAAAGATAAATCTAGTGTTAAACACTTGGTTCTATACTTTACGTTGAGGTGCTAAAAAGACAAATTTATTTATCTATACTACAAACAAAAATATCACCCAAATATAACATATGAATGTTATTTTATTTGTTTGTATGTATAGTGTATAAACTCATATGGATATAACATACAAGTATCCCTCGCTTACAGTAGCGGTGCAGTAATCGTGGGTCGCTGCACACGTTTGCAGATGCACATTCACCGCAACAGGTTTTTACATACATTTCAGTGTCGTAAAAATAGTTAAGAACAGCAAATATCTAATATTACGCTATATCTTGATCCCAATATTTTATAATTGCAATTATTCTCTGCCAATATCTCTCGTTTCAAAAATTTTTACGCAAATGTGCAAAATTAATGCGTGTATGGAGTTTAACAGTCTAGTCTTCAGTACTATAAAGTACATTAACGTACATACCTACGAATGTATTGGCCCCTTTTGGCGCAGGGGCACACACATGAAAACATTAAATATCTTCATTTATTGTTTTCATTTCTTGCCCTGGTAACGAGGCAAAAGCGCGGCGTTAACGTCCGTTTCAACGCGCAGTACTTAAATAATTCGGTGGAAAAATGGGAAAACGTCAGTTTCTTAATCTGTGTTCTGAGCTACAGATCTTCGGTGTGGATACAGAGTGAATCTAAAAAAAATTTTCTATAAAGCTTATAGCGATTTTGTATTTTACTTCTTAAATAATTTAACCCAATGCCTTGTTTTACATAATCAGATACAATTTCTTATTACTATTTTGTATTATTATATGTTAAAAATCATTTTTATATTCGTATTTTAATGTAAAAGGAATAAAAATTTTGATTTTTTTAAGAATATAAAAATGTACAAAATATAAGCTCTACTATATTGACAATAACCTTCATATTTATTACAAAAGCGTCAAGATCTCTGATAAAAAGTAAATATTAAATAAAATATTACAAATACGACCTAAATTCTGAGTACTATGTGACTGTAAACGTGATAGGTCCGTGGGTTCATCTCGGACACGATGAAAATATATATTTAATATTTTCTATGCTCTGTTAGCAAGGCAAAGCACGGCGATGCTATAAGATAAGCTCTTCCACTTAAACATGCAATTTCTCAAATGCAGCGGAAAGTGAGAAATGGAACGGAGTGTCGTAAAACTAGGCTTCCCATAGTTTCCAATGTCTACCCTGCCAAGTGCAGGTAAAGCGTAAAGCTGAATTACTAAATTCGACTAGCTCAGTTTCAGTGTAATGTGTAACAATCGTAAAAATTTATTACGAATAATAGTAAACCGTGAACTGTTGGTTGTCGTATATTTGGTGGATCATTATTGTAAAATTATTTGACTAAATGAAACACAGATATTAAAATATTTGTACCCTGAATTGATTAGGGACCTGGTTGCTGGTTCATATGTCCGGCTTTTTCATCACCAACTCTTTATATTAAATTTATATTTTCCATTGCTGAAACGTAACAGCAGTAACATAAGCATTGCACTACATGAAAAATTCACATAAAAACGAGACATACACGCGAAATTTAAATTTAAATTTTACCACTCAACACGCAATGCCTCAAATTCGACAAAAAAGTGGGTTACGGAGGTGGAAAGGAGTGTCCTATCACTAGGTTCCCAAGTTCACGCTACCTACCCTGCCGTGAGCTCGGATGACAGGTTCCAGAAAGCTGAAAGTGCAAAAAAAACATGATAAATAAAAACACTGTAAAACCATATTAACATACTAGATTTATTTACATGAAATAAATAAGAACCACTACCTGACCTATCATTTATCACTGCTATGGGACCGTCCTTTGCAAAAGGTGGCCTTTCATTTGTTTTCAAATACATTTTCCCCTCATTCTGAAATTAAAAAAAAAGGTTTTTACCATAAATCCTTGTTAAATAAGTAATAGTGTATGAATAATTTAATAATGTACAACACTCGAATAAGAGTTAGTTAAGCAATTTGTAGCTTAATGGCAAATTGCAGACGGCAAAATATTTAGCATTAACTTCAACAACTTCAAATCTTTCTTGAACATATTAAATTTTCTTGAGATAAATGGACATGATTTTATGTTTTGAATATTATTATTTGTTTTAAAGCTCTGTTACTATTTTAAATTGCAATTTTTCGCCCTGAGAAGTTTAATAGTCTTAAAAAAATGTCATTCCTAGCGTTTCATTACTACAAACATAAATCCAGCTCATTGGATTTATATCCATAACGTGTCTAGCTGTAAGCTTCAATCGTAAAAAGAACCTCAAATATTTATTTAACTAGTGTTTTATGATATACTAGAAAATACTAAAAAATATATATGTATATATTACTAAATTTACTATTACGAGACATTCTTTAATTTTTTTTGTATAGACAAGGATTCATTAAAAAAAAGTATGTCTTATCTTTTTATTATATAACTTATTATGAGGCCTGTCGTGGCGCAGCGGCACAAAGTGGGAATGAAACGGACATGGGTTCTGGGTTCGATCTCCAGTCGAGGAAATGAAATATTTAATATTTTCAATTTAAATATTTAATGTTTCATTTCTTCGCTCTGGTAATAGGCTAAGGGCCGGCGTTGAGTTCGCACTCAAAACGCAATGCCTCAAATTCGGATGGAAAGTGGGAAACAAAGTGGGACGGAGTGTCTTTACACTAGGTTCCCGGGTTCCCTCTGCTTATCCTGCCTCGGCGGGATACAGTGTGAAGCTGAGTATTATATATATATATCTATATATATTAGATATATATATATAATATATATATATATATATATAATAGTATTATATATATATATATATATATATATATATATATATATATATATATATATATATATTATATATCTATGATATATATATATATTATATATATATATATATATATATAATATATATATATATATATATAATAGAAAAAATAACGTAGTTAGTACTTCCCATTAAATATTTGGATTAACGTATAAACGTCTACACAACATGCCCTGTTAGTATATTTATACATTTTCACATATCAACTGCTTCCCAAAGGGTAACACAACTGGATTATCAGCTTAAGTAGCTTAGCTGAAATCACGAGTAACATCGTTTCTATAGCGCCGTGGGGCTTTCGCTTGTTATATAATGTAAGAAGCTCCTTTCGAGTACAAAGAAATAATTTTTCTAGCATCACACTACGCACACATACAACAGGGTAGGCAGAGTGAACTTAAAAACCTAGTGTTAATACACTACCTTCCCATTAAGACCGTTATTCATTTATCGCAAAATTGTGGAGGCATAGTATTTGAGTGCGGAAGTCACGCTACGTTTTGCCCCGTTACCAGAGTGCACAAGTTGTCGCGTTTTAAACGTTTGTGGCGCGCTCGTGGCTCTGTTCCATGACTGGCCGCAATAGTAAAGTACGTAAATAAGTGCCTACATAACAAGGTAGATCATAACAGATATGCCCTACCTATTTATATAAGTACTCTTGAAGAATAGGTCTTAGTCTTAATAACGCATGGTAATGAAATGATTACAGTCTTCTCAATTCATACTGCCTATTCAACTGCGTTTTAAATAGATACCATTCTACTATATTAAAACCTTCTATATCTAATAAAATAATTTAAAAAGCAAGGCTTACAATTGGCGGCGACTATTTATCTCTTATCTATGAAGTAAAAAAGTAAATTATAAAGGTAACTTACGGTGGTTGAGCTCCGAGACCCATATATCCATCGATAGTAAACTGACAGCTCGCTGTACCGCTAGTCCAATCTCTACAAGACGTTGCGGGAAATCCCGTGGGTTTGCAATGGACTCCGTAAACAATTCTCCAAGATCGGTTTATGACTGCAACCATCTGTAAATATTACTTTTATATTTTGAAAATTATGTTACATGTTTTATTTTATGTTTGGCGTGGCGCAGCGGCACAAGCGAAACTGAAAACGACAGGTAAAGGGTCGATCTCCACTCGAGAAAATTAAATATTTAATATTTTCTTTTTTTTTTTAGCTTCACGATGTATCCCGCACGAGGCAGGGTAGGCAGAGGGAACCCGGGAACCTAGTGTTAAGACACTCCGTTGCACTTCCGTTCCCCACTTTCAAATTTGAGAAAAGTGAAATATTTAGTATTTTCAATTTAAATATTTAATGAAACATTAAATATTTAAATTGAAAATACTAAATATTTCATTTCCTTTACTGGGGATCAAACCCAAAACCTGTCGGATACAGTCACACGCTTGTTGCCGCTGCGCCACGACAGCCTTAATATTTTTAAATTAAATATTTAACGTTTTCATATCTTCGCTCTTTCGCTCAGGTAACAAGACGCGGCGTTGAGTTCCGCCACTTTACACGCAATACCTCAAATTCAGCGAAAAGTGAAGAACGGAAGCGGAACGGAGTGTCTTAACACTAGGATCCTAAGTTCCCTCTATCTACTTTGCCATGTCCGAATCCGAACGAATGATGAAACTAAAAAAGAGGTTACCATAAACTCCCGAACATTTTGCTATAGTACTAAGTACTAATGGGGAAAAACCTACTACAGTACTAAAAGGAAAGCGTAAAATAGTTATTTTTATTTTTAAACATAATATGATTTTATGTTTTAATATAAAAAAAAAATCAGCAGTGGTCCATTGATTGTTACAATTATTTTAAATATGGACAATAAAGATATGACAATTTGCAAATAGAAGTAGAAATAGTTACTCTTTTTAAATTTTAACACGTTATGCTTTAAAAAAAAATAAAAATAATATCGCAATACATCCATAATAAATTATAATTTTCCTGCTGTATTCTCATTTGCCAAAACAAAATCTAATATTTATAAAAGCCTAAAACAACATCCGCGTCGTAAATATCAAAATCCATAACCCTACATCTGAGAGGCTCACATAAATATTTACTCTTAAAGTTATTTAAAGGGGTGACTAGGGATGGTCCATAATATGTCCAGTATTTGCTTTCGCGCTGAAACGAATGAAATAAAGGCAGATTTATGAACGAAACTACACTTTAGCTGGAATACCATACGTAGTATCGCATAGTATGTATAGCAATACAAAATAACTATAATTATAATTAACAATGGATACACAAAAAATGCTTGCAAACATTTGTTGCACTATTAACTTCCTTTAAAAGCACGAATTATCAAAAGAATTTAATATTAATAACATTTATGAATATTATTCTCCTATATTTAGATAAATGCCTTCATTTGGGAAAAATATACCTACTGATAACTAATCTTTATTGACATTTGGACAGAATAATCAATCTCTGGACGCAGGCCAACTGGACCGACGATATAGCTTCCAAATATATGATGTAACTTTGTTGGAACTACATTTTATTTAGCCTACATAAGCGTTGGGTTAATAGAAATAACTTTGGTTTAAAGGTCTTTGTGGTTAAAAATCTACTCGCACATTTTTTTATAAAATTTATTTTATGATGTTTTCCGTTACTGTTAAAATAATATAAATTGTGATACGTTGAATTTTTCGTGTTTATATTATTTACATATTATTTGTATTCGTCAACGTAAAAAAGAGCGGTAGATTGCGACTGTGCAAGTCGGATTCAATCATTGAGGGTGCCGTAACAATTTCATGATGTCAACATGAGGTCAACGGAAACGTGAATTATAAAAGGTGATAAATTTAATTTTACGGCGACATATATTTGATACGAAAGCTGATTGAAATTATTATATTTATAATTTATTATTTATAAATTTTTATCTCTACTGTAACTTCGCAATTCTTCACGGAAAGTACGCTATATGTTACATAAGTTAAGATTACACAGAATCTTGAAAAAAAAAATATTTTGAAAAATAAATAGATAGACATCAGAGGTACGGAACCCAAAATAATTAAAATATTTAATACAATGGACTTGACTTAATTGAAATGTACGAATTTCAATTTTTATGTTTATTTTCATACATTCATAATTTACTTTTTAGATTACAAACTTTTTCACTGCATATATACAATAATAAAACTGTTACAAAATTTAAAATAACTGCAGAATAGTCGTAATATGGTAACTCTTTGTCCTTCAGCATCCGTAATGACGTCATAGCATCGATCGTCGCAAAAATGAGTCTGCGGGAGGCAGAATCATTCTTCCCCGAACAATAAAGGGTACGCCATGGTTGACTTTAAAAGTATTGTTGAAAATAATAACATATTTTGAATTTTTGACATTTTTTATACTCGTTATTAAAACGTTACGCACGTTCACGACAAAATATTGTGGCATTCGTGTTTGAGTTTTACAACAAAATGAAACTTTTTCATAGCTTTTGTTTTGCAAAAATGTGTTAAATTCAAATATACAATGCAATATGAAAATATGATAACATGCTTAATTATAATGTAATTACTTTCACTAAGATTAATTAAATCAGCAATGTGAATAGTTCAACTTAATAGAACAAAATTAAAGTGTACTTAAAAATTAAAAATATAATACATTCTATTTAACATATATGCCTGTTACCTAGAGTGCTACAGAATAGGTCGATGCAACCTGAAAACACTGCGTAGTGCATACTCGTAGATATTACAGCGTTGTGTCGACACAAAGAAATCTGTAGGTTCATCACGTATGTACCTATGGTAGTATTTTTATATAAACCCGGCAGCTTTGTTCTAATAATCACGCAAACTAAATATACTAAAATATATTTATCATATTTATAAATGTACTTACAAAAATAAAGTAATTCTCTGTTTTTCACGAGCTCATCTATCCAGCATCCAGGTTGAATCCAACTACCGGGGTTGGGATAGAAGTCAACGTCTCCAATAGCTTCTGGAAAACCAAGTACACCAGGATTTGTGTGGACCACATCAACAAATACCGCGTCTCCTTTAGAAAGATGATCGTCCTTGCCGCCTAAACGGTAGCCTGGGTATGCTGGGTCTAAACCTGAAAAAATAATTCAAATCAAATCCAATCTTCTTATTATTTTTCGAAAAAAAAAAACAAAGATGTTCAGCAAGGAATAAAATCATAAGGAATATATTTCAATATAGATTAATATTGAAATATATTACTTTTCCTTATCATTTTTTTTTTTTTTTTTTTTTTTTTTTTATGGAAAAGACAAGGCAAACGAGCGCACGGGTCACCTGATGGTGAGTGATCACCGTCGCCCACGGCCCCGTGTAACACCAGGGGAGCTACAAGGGCGTTGCCGGCCTTTAAGGTGGAGGTAGACGCGCTTTTTGAAGGTACCCATGTCGTATCGACCTGGAAATACTGCCGCGGGTAGGTCGTTCCACAGATGTGTGGCGCGTGGAAGAAAATTCCTACGAAACCGCACAGTAGTCGAATGCCACGTGTCCAGATGATGTGGATGGTACTTTAGTTTGTGACGTACTGTGCGGTTGGAAAATTCGGCGGCAGGTATCAAGTCAAACAGTTCTCCAGAACACTCCCCGTGATAAATGCGGTAGAGAACGCACAGGGAGGATACGTCTCTACGCAAAGCCAAAGTATCAAGCCCCACACAGATCACTGGGTTCCCAACGATTCGAACGGCTCTACGTTGTATGCGATCAAATGGTTCAAGCTGATACTGGGGTGCACCAGCCCAAAGGTGAGAACAGTATTCCATATGAGGCCGCACCTGGGCCCTATACAGGGCTAAACGGTGTTTTGGCGTGAAATACTGTCTCGCTCTGCTGATGACCCCCAGTTTCTTCGAGGCCAACTTGGCCTTGCTTTCCAGATGATCGCGATACTGGCAGTCGTTCGAAAAGCTGAGACCCAATATACTGATACAGGGCGCGGCTTTAAGGGGAGTGTTCTCGAAAACTGGTGATACGACAAATGGGGTTTTTTTAGCGGTTAACGCGCAGACTTGTGTCTTCTGGGGGTTGAAGTGAACAAGGTTCTTTTCACCCCATGCGGAGACATTCTCGAGGGATGCCTCAACGCAGGACACAAGTTGATTTCGGCACTGGTCGACGTTTTCCCGAGAAAGACTTGCATGGCCGGAGTATACAGCGTCCACAGTGCTATCATCTGCATAACAATGTATGTTAGAGTCCTCTAACATGTCATTGATATGCAGAAGAAATAGCGTAGGGGACAGCACGCAGCCTTGGGGGACGCCGGCGTTCACGGGCATGTATTTGGAGCAAAAACCGTCGACAGCGACCTTGATGCTGCGCCCAGTGAGAAAGCTAGCAATCCATTTGCATAAATTCTCGGGAAGCCCGTAAGATGGAAGTTTCGCAAGGAGCGCTCCGTGCCACACACGATCGAAGGCCTTTGCCATGTCCAAACTAACTGCCAGGCCCTCTCCCTTGCTATCAATAGCCGCAGCCCAGCGGTGGGTTAGGTAAACCAGAAGATCACCGGTTGAGCGACCCCGACGAAAGCCATATTGGCGGTCGTTAATCAATCGGTGATCCTCCAGGTAAACCAAGAGCTGGCTATTAATTATGCTCTCCATAATTTTTGAGAGCAGGGAGGTAATAGCAATAGGCCTGTAGTTAGTTGGATCGGCACCATCGCCTTTTTTCGGAATCGGGTGGATAAGAGCGCTCTTCCACGAATCTGGGACTACGCCAACTGAGTAAGAGTGCCGAAATAGACGCGTTAGCACATGTGTCAGCTCAGGAGCACACGAACGGAGCACAAGAGGAGAAATGCCATCTGGCCCACTCGACTTGTGGATGTCCAAGGAAGACAGAGCTCGCCTAATGGCTTTCTGACTAAATTTAATGTCAGGCATTGAGCTCTGACACCGCGGGATGGTCGGCGGCGTTGTTCCTCGGTCATCCATAGTCGAGTTTGAGGCAAAGAGAGCGCCCAGGAGATCGGCTTTCTCTTTCGCCGTATGGACCAGGATGTCATTTTCTGTGCGTAGCGGTGGAAGCGATGGCCGGCTAAAGTTGCCAAGCGCAGCCTTTGAGAGGGCCCAAAACTGTCGAGTTCCGGACGGATAGCTCTCAAGCTTCTCGCCGATTTTAGCGATGTGCTCGGACCTTGCTCTGGCAATTTGCCACTTAAAGTACCTAGAGGCACGGTTGTACTTTCTTTTTAAGGTTTTCACCTTCGGATCCTTAGTGGCAAGTGCCTTGGCCCAGATTCGATATGCCTCGCGCTTGCCAGAAGCTGCAAGTTGGCAAGACGTATCAAACCAAGGCTGTGACTTGCCACCGATTGGCACTACAGAGCTAGGAATGTAAAGTTCATCATTATACAATATGTATACATTATAAGACTGACCCGATTCTTGCTGACCCTATTCTTCCTTCCGCCACTCACCACACAATTCCTTAAAATCGGCGGAAAGTGGGAATAAAAGTGGAAGGAAGTGTAACTTAACACTAGGTTCCCAAGTTCCCTCTATTTCCCAAGTTCCGTCTACCCCTGCTATGTGCTGAATACAGCGTGAAGCTGATTAGAGCAAGTCAGTAAAAAAAAATATTTTATTAAGAAAAGCAGAAGATATTATACCGAAAATCTAAATGTTGTTAGTCATGGTAGGTCTATCATGACTAGCTAAATTCAGACTTTCAAAAGAGTCAAGTTTCAAAAGAAACTTCACAACAAACTAGTAATTGCTACAATTTTGCCCACACGAAATGCTCAATTGCAATACATTAGTATCAAGTGGAAAAACCATTTGGCCATGGCCTTCGCTTTGTACAAGAGCACATGTTGCACATAATACTACATATGCATTATACACTTATTACACAGATTTGCGTTGCATTTTAAGTGATTTGACATTTACCTAACATAATGAGCATTAGACATGAACTAAAATAATTTAATTTTCAAATAACAGAAAGAAAACGAGTAAACATACGTGCTATAAATTTTCGGAATTTCGAGAAAACTACGCGGTGTCTATGAATAAAATTTTCATCACCGTCTTACACATTGGCATCATCATACACTTGATACATTTTTTAGTCCCAATTTACCTGTTATTCGTCCTAATCTTAAACCTCTTCTTTTAAGAATTTTCCCCGCAAAACCAGCTGCTTCTGCGCCAAGAGAAAATCCTATGACATGTAGGGATCCAGCGGGAATGCCGCTGTCGTTCAAAAATTCAATAAAATTTGCAAGTTCCTTTCCCATATACCTCGTATTCCGAACTGCAGAAATGTACCTAAAATTAACAAAAAACAAATACTTATATCGTAGACTACTTTAACCCTTTATTTTGGAAGCGAATTTTTCGTTTAAGTAATGACAAATTTTATATCCTATAAAATAAAATCTAACATGGGCACGGATTTACGTAAATATATAATTGAAAAATATATATGGACATACATATATAATTTTACTAGAATAATATTGGATCCAAACTTTGTCTCGACACCAGATCTAATGCCCTGCACTACGTCGAGCCCCTAATTATATAACAGAATAATAAAAGTAAAAAAGCATGAGGACCCCCCGGAGGGCATGTATGAAGAGGCTGATGACAGTGGACGAGGCGAAAGAGGTATGCCGAGACCGTTTGGCGCTCCGTTCTCTCTGCCTACCCCGCTAGGGATATAGCGTGAAGATATGTATGTATGTATGTACATATTACTATTATAATAACGTCCGTCCTGATGCACCGCTATAGCGTTTGACTTTAAAAGTGGTTAATAGTTGTGAGCTCGTCTTCCATTCTGATTCGTGTGCTATAAAGGACCGGTTGTGGTTTCGATGTCCACTTAAATATTTAATGACTTCATTTCTTCGCTCTGATAACAAGGCAAAGCTCGGTGTTGAGTTCCATCACTCAACACGCAATGCAACAAACTCGGCGAAGTGAATATGGAACGTAGTGTCTTAACATTAGGCTCTCAAATTCCTTATGCGTACCCGGCCATGTGTGGGATACACTGTGAAGTTCTGCCACCGCGCAATGTCTCTCTCCAATTGTGAAAAGATGTTTGTGTGTGAAAGGATATAACGATAACATATTAACGATTTTAAATGTATCATTGTCACATAATTATATAATTAAAGATTTGATAAAAAAAGACATGTCCCGCTGAGTTTCTTTCTCCAGTTCTTCTCAGGTCTGAGGCAGTAACTTTAGTGAACTGGTGGTAAATTGTTTATCGTTCAAAAAACGAAAAATGTAACTTCTTATTTTGAATTAAACTCAATGGTAAAGGAATTCTATGGTGTATAGCTTAAAGCTAATTACTATACAGACAATGTTCACATTAATATAATATACATTTCACCTATCTACAGAGTCAGATAACTTGAATATAAACTTAAAAATTAAATATAAACTTCTGAACCGTTCCGACGGAGCAAAACCAACTCTAATATCAAAGAGCACAATCTAATTCGTATGGAAAATACAATTGTAATGTCTACGAAGTTGTTGGAATGAATCATTTATTCTCCGCCAAGTGATGTTAATGGGATGTTGGTTAGGTCAAATTGTACATGACCTGTTTCCTCAATAACATAAAAAATAGTACTATTTTTCTTCTAATTATATGTATGTAATAGAGCATGTTATGTTCTTTTTTTTAATAAAGCAATATGTGTTATTTTGCTTGTCGTAAGTCGTAGAATATCAAGAAGAATCTCTAAAGGCTACTAGTGTACAATTTTCAGTTAGTTTAATAACTGTGGCCGACTTCATTAAATAAAGATGGTTAAAGAAAAATACTTTAATAATGAGCATTTTTGAGAGTAGAACCTTTTTGAATACTAGAACAACATCCTTCAAAATAAGATAAATATTATAAATCGAGGTAATTACATGGTTACATAAGATGTAAAATAATTACTATTCTGATAAACAAGCTACGCCTAAGTATTACTTACGTACAGTAGTTTTTTTTAAATGAGAAACGAAGCACCGTGACCACAAACACAAAAAGAACGTACATAATTAACCTAATGTATAAGTATTAATTATGATACAATTTTAAGCTAAAAAATTGGCCATAAAAAATAACAGTCATGTTTAAATAATTAAAGTGTATTTAAATTATAATTATGTTTAACTAATTAAGTGTATAATATATAAATATATTACATCTTCTGTGTTTTCTGCACAGTTGGGCATCATTTTCACTTTCCGCTTTAATTAAGGACTGTGCGTTTAGTGACGAAACTCAAGAGATTGCCAAGCTGGTAATTCAACTATGGTTACATAACCCCAAATATCTAAAAGAATATAGATATTTAGCGTAGAGACTATTCTCTACGCTAAATATCTATTTTCTTTCTATAATACTTTTACCTAACTACTAAATGTATCATGACGAAGGCAATTTGCTTTTTTTTACTTCGTGAGAACTAACTTAACGCTACCAAGGCCTGTTGTTTATCATTGACATACAGTAGTTTATTGTATGTATTATATAGAAGATGAGAGATTAATATATTAAATATAGAAAAATCTTAAAAAGACGATAGCCATACACTAAGATGGTAAATGTTATTAAAAATAACAGATAAGTTTATCTGCGGATCCAAATCTGGATCTTGAAATTATATAGAAATATTATTAGTAAGAGTAATGGTTAGTGTTAAGTTGTTTTAAAAGATAGAATCGCAAAATGCTACACGCAGGGTAGACTGAAAATAAGAACGGCCAATCTCTATGTTCCAATAAGGCGGTTGGTCCACAATGAGGTTCATTGTGAGCAAATCGAAAATTACAGAACAAAACCAAGAGCGAAAAGCAAGTAGTTCTACTTAATACAGGATGTAATCCGATCAAACTTGTTTTATCTTGAATAAAACTAATTCACAAATAAAATCTTTTGGCACAATTAAGGTTAAGGAGAGGAATAGGTGTTTAGGTCATAAAAGCATCTATGAATATTCTAAAAACAATCTTGTGTCTAATTTTTTTCTGTCGATTTAAGTACCACGTATCTATCTTCTGTGCTCCTATGATTGTGTTATACATTTTATTTTTTGTGAATTAATATTTTCCATCTAACATTTAGGCACTGGCGTCCATATATTTATATTAAAATTATCATAATTTCGCAACAAAAAGGTATGTTTGGGTGTTCTTAATCGGGATATATATTGATATTAAGCGGGATAAAGCATATTGATATACGATATTCATATTGATGTACGATACAATATTAAATATTAAATCAATTATTCACTTACCACGGAAAAACGACGAGTCGGGACCAATTAACGGCAATGAAATTGTAATCACCGCGCATGAGGAAAGCTGGAATATGAATTAAATTTATTATTAAATATTATCATATTGTAAATATTTTATCATATTTATATCTATTTTAGTCTAAAATGGAAATATTTTGTATGATATCTTAATAAAACCGGCTAAAACAGTGTAGTATAGCTATAAATATGTGGCAAAGCTATAATTAGATAAAAATACAGTAATTTGAAAATTACAAACAACATACAAATTTGCGACGTTGAGTTCAGCCACTTAATAAGCAATGTCTCTACAATTAAATTAAAAAATGGAGAACGAAATGTCTCTGCACTAGTTTCCATCTGCCTAGCCTACTATGTGACTGCTATATTTTTTCACGTTGTACCCTGATACAGCGTGAAAAATTATATGCGTCAGGGAGGGTCAGACAACATGCGCTACTAAATAACATGTATGAACTCACTCGAGGAAATGAAATATTTCATATTTTCAAATTAAATATTTAATGTATCCATTTCTTCGCTCTGGCTCAAGGCGAAACGCGACGTTGAGTTCCGCCACTCAACACGTAATTCCTCAAATTCTGCAGAAAGTGGGGAACGCAAGCGGAACGGAGTGTCTTAACACTAGATTCCCAAGATCCATCTGCGTATCCTGACATGTGCGGGATACGCTGACGCTGACGCTGAGTATGAGGTATACTTTATATAGTATAATGTATATGATATTTTTTAGCTTCACGTTTTATTTTATGCCTGTCTAGTGGTAGCCAGAGAGAATGGCAGCTCAAACGCTGAGGTCCTTCTTGCACCTCGACCACTCTCATCAAACTCTGATGTCCTCCGGCGTTATACATGTCTTAACGTAAATTTCCTCCAGAATTATCGATACTGTATTTGAAAAATACTGTAATCTAGAAGTCGTTTTACCGTTTTTTAAGTTCGTTGTACTTGGTCCAGTTCTCGACTCTGAGAATCCAAATAAGTATATAACAACAGGTCTAGATTTATTTAGGCGTGTTCGAGATAAGCCAGATGAATCAAAAGGTTCAACGATATCAGGGTTATTTGGGGCAGATCTGCAAAGAAAATAGTACATATACAATCATGAAAAATATAAAAATTAAATAGTAACACGATAAGTTTTTTGCTATCAGTTGAGTCTACTAGCAATTTGTCAATATAGTCAAAAAAGAATTGTGGCAAAGAAGGCTTCTGATCTTTTCTAGATAAATTAGATCACTCCTCTAAAAAATCATTAATAAATAGATAGCTGTATTTGTTTTTTAAATAAAACAAAAGTTCAGCATAGAGTAAGGAGAGAACCTAATTTCCGTTCTCCGTTGTTCATTTGAGACATTAAATTGTTAAACATTTCGTGGCAGAACTAAACACTGCTACTAAGATTTATGTAGATACGCAAATCTGCTCTATCACTTCTTCCCTTTTTTAATGTTAATTGAAGGACATACAGCGTTGCAAATAATCATAAAATAGTATAAATGAATATTTCAATTAATTATATTCCTCATTGGTATTTCTTAATCGCTACAAAAACCTTACTAAATCGATTTTCCTTCTCCCAATGACACACCTTGTCTTAATGAGGCCATAGGTTACAGCAAAATGATCTTTCAAGTTACAATAGCGTTAATTAAAATCCAAAACGTAATGGATATTATAAATTAGGTCTTGAGAAGACACTATTCATTAAAAACTCATCAGGAAATTAATATTTGCCCTAGAATCGTATCTTCACTAAACTTGTCCGATCTATACTTAATGTTATAAAATGAATAGCTTGGTTGGTTGAACTTGGGCTAGTCAGAAGATTTATTTTTTCGAATTGAAAAAAATACATATTTTTTAATTTTTCTATGAATTATCGATTATGGTTGTAGTGTAAATTTGTTGTTAATGTAACTCACTGTGACTACGGTTAAGTTACCACGCAGTACGAATGCGCGCAACCGCAAACCGCAGGTAAAAGCTAATATAGCTCGAATATCAAAATTAACAACCACCTGGTGAACAGTAGATACTGAATATCAACAGCACTATATCGTGGACAGCATCCTTCACAATCTCCCACAGGTACAGGCATGTAGCATACTTGAGTAACACCTACAACATATATAACAATATGATTAAAAATGACAAGATAACACAAAAACATACTGACAAAAATAAAGTGAATATTCAATTGATTTTTCTTCAAGCTTCTTTTCTAGTAGTAATACATCAAATCCGCACATGACCAAATAAATTACACCACAGTTCATATTTAAATCATTTTAAACTATTAGAAAAACCACTCGCATAACAAAAGCATCTTACTTATATAATCATGGCGACTAGAATTACAACTAGACTAGACTAGTTGCTAGGGCTAGTGCCACTCGCGTGGCACAAGCACACACACACACAAACGCCAACAATCTGACACGTTAAAATGTAATTTTAACGTGACAGTTAAAATGTAATTTTAACGTGACAGTTAAAATGTAATTTTAACGTGACAGTTAAAATGTAATTTTAACGTGACAGTTTGTGGGTTCGATCCCCATGTACGAATGCACATGTGCGGGATGTAGCGTGCAGCTGAGTATAGTAGTAAAACATAATTTTTAAAATATACGACAAATGAATTATTCTCACAATAAATTAAGTGTATTTACACAATTACATAATAAATTAAATATTTTATTAAGGTATGTACTTATACAATAGCAAATAACTTTTGAATAAGTAATATATATTGTAATATTGACGTTGAACACACTAATCGTTTTAAATTAATGTTCAAATATATCTCGTAAGAACATTTCTATACGCTCTTTTACATTTCATGCTGTATTTTGGATATAGCAAGGTATACAAAGAAAACTTAATTTGTGCTGAATGACAAAACACATCGCCGCATATTATTTTACCAGAACGGGGAAAACAAAACAATTCCTTTCGGCAGGGATGGAACTTAAAACTGATGGTTTTATAATGTAGTAAATATTTATCTATTCCGACAAAGTATAACATTAGAATTCTAATTGCTAAAAGTGGGGAACAAAATGTCTGATCTTAACCATGGGAAGAAATAAAGGATGAGAGATAAAAAAACGATGTTTTGTAGCGGAACGGAGAATAAGTCGTAGTATTAAAATTAATTTGTTTTAATTAATTATTATTATACTTTTCAGTAGAAAAACTACCATATATAACTAGCTCAGTATATAATAAATTGTGTTCACGATTGACATTTTCATTTGTATAAGTTGCTTTTTAGCATTTAAATTAAATATAAACCCTACATATATTTACTTCATAACCTTATTTATTTTTATTATTTACTTTATATTGTTTCTACATTTATTCTAAATGCATAGTTAAAAATAATTATACCTAGCAACGTAAGCTGATGCCTTATCGAGATTTTTTATATCAATCTTTAGATGATTACGTTTTCTATTATTATCGTTATCATTTATATCTATGTGTATTTTTCTATAATTACATATTCATAATTTATAAGAGTTTGTATTATAAACTTTTATACTACAATATAAAATGAATATCATATCAAGTGAGGAGAACAGGTACTACAAAAAAAATAAGGAATTAAGGTTTCTTCTGGCCTGAAATTTGAAGAAGGACTTAATAATCTGAGATCATTAAAAAAATACAACGTTGTCACAGTTTTATATCAAAAGACGACATTTTCACAAGAAACTAATGAAGACAAATGTGATAACTGCAAAAACATTTTTGACCCTTTGACAGCGAACGCCAAAAAAAGGTACCTACCTATACATAATTTTGTAAATTGTGTAATTACTGACTGGAAAAATGCGAAGGTTGTAAATTCGATTTCCACTCGTTGATATAATATATATTTATATTTTATAGTCCTCCTTTTTCTAGTAACAATATCAAGCGCTGCGTACACCATTGAGTCGTGTAGCATACTGCATCAAAAGTTATGCGAAAAATAAGTAAATGAGGGACTTAACACTAAGTTAGCTATATAATGAATGACATAGCTACATATATTTAATATTTATAATTTTTCCTATAACATTTATATTACATAAAAAATAGATCTTTTTATTATAAAACTTCTTCCATTTTTTTATAGTGGCCATGGAACATGCCAAGTTACACTATAAATTGTAATGGTATTACCATCGTAAAATTGTTTATGCAGCGCACAATGCATTAATTACGCAAATAACACATTAACTACAAACACAGTACCATACGCACAATTACTTATTTGCTCTGTACCAATTAGCATTAAAATCTATTTTCAATATTGGTGTGTGTATTTGTTATACTAAGAAAATTCGAAACATATTAAAGCCACATATTAAACATTATGATGTCTACGTTTACAAAATAGTTTCAACAATTATTCTTTCTAATTTGTTTCAAAATCTGAATGATAACCAAAGAAATGAGTAATTTAACTTATAGGACTAAAGTATTATCCATTAGATCTTTTTATCACCCGCACTCATAAGAATTTGGTAGTTGATAGTATTTTTATCTGTGTTAGATCTGATGTTTTATAAAATTAACATCGGGAGACAACACAGTAACTAAGGAATAATTTCCTTAGCATGTTTGCTCATGATTGACATAAAAAAAATCCAATACAAAAAAAAAATACTATGTTTTAAAGTGTCATTTCACACTTAGGATATAAAATACTAAACTTAAGTCTAAACTTAAATTTATTCACCGTGTAATCACAATCTAAAAGACCGTAAATCTACAATAATAAAATTTTAAAATAATTTTGAATTTGTATTACAAATAGAAATATAAAAAAATCCGAATAAACAAAAAAATATATATTATATTTTATATGAAAGGCCATCGATTGTTCAGGGTTCTCCACCCGGTGACTAAATTTTCAATAATCCTATATTCGAAGAACTGTAAAACTTTATAGTGCGTGGAATATAATACTAACCTATATAAAAGAAGACACATTTACAAAGAAGTGCCGAAAACATCACTAACACTGGTCAACAACGGTTTTGTTGCCCTTGATGTGAAAGTAGTTTCGAATAATTTTATGCATACAATTTATAAATCTGTGAATGGTTTTGGAATATTGGCTCTAGTTTTTTTTTAATCTTTATTTTCCTATTTGACTACAAAACACAGAATGAAACAGTTAGTATATTTTTAATTTCATTTATTTATTACCAAAGTGTCACTATTTTTTGTTTAAGTTTTTAATTAATTAACGTAGAAATAAAAAGGGAGAACAAACTTTAAACTTTATTTATTATTTAAAGAAACGCCTTTTATAAGCTTCGCGTCTATAGGTAATTTGGGGACAACAATCTCTTTTTAAGGACCAGCTGTAATCTGCCATCATGTGACAATCCCATCTGCCCTGATACTTTTCTTTTATCACTTATAGGTCTTGGTGGAAGCATTCTCACTTTTTTCACTGTAATCTCCCAGATTATTGGGAAATCTATCCAGATGGCTGTGAAGGAAGTGTAGCTTTATTCTCATATTTGCGTCTAAATTCTTAAAGCTTTCCAACATCTGTTGCACAATTTCTATATAATTTGGTGCTTTATAGTTACCTTAAAAGTTTGTTACTACTAACACAAAACCTTTCCATGCTTCACGTTCAGCATCAGTCATAGCTTTTGTGAAATTTTCGTCTTTTATGAATGTTCGTATTTGAGGACCGTCGAATATTCCAGCTTTTAACTTCTCCGTACTCAGCTTAGAAAATGTTGTACAAATATATTTAAAACATTCTCCTTCCTTGGCCAACGCTTTGACAAACTGTTTTATCATACAATTTATAAATCAACTTAATGTGTAATGGCGGGAGTATGATTTTTTTCACTACATATCAGTGGCTCATTTTATACATTGACCAACTTACGAAATTTGATCCATGCGTCCTCCGATGTTTTCGAATAACAAAGAAAAATGCAGGAAAGCATGCGTGGTAGTAAGAAGTTTGCTTTTTGCGCATGAATATGCGAAACCATTCGCAGAAAACATTTTTTTAATAATTCGTGTTCTAAACAACCGACGTAAACTGTTAAGAGTTTTAAATTTATGATAAACCAAATTAAAAAAAAACTAGAGCCAATGAAATATTTTTACCCAATATATTCGCAAACAGTGTACTTAAAATATATAAATCTGCAGAAATATCCAGGGCAACAAAAAAAAATATTTTTTTTGTTGAGCTGTGTAATTTATTCTTGCAATAAGCAATACTACGTTTTCACTTACATTTAATTCGTACTCACTACAAAAAAAATATCTTAACATTTTATTGAAAAGTGAAAATGTCACGACTGAAATATAATTATGGAAACAAAATTTATCAATGGATATAATTGTTAATACATATTGCCAGTTATTTCCTAATAGCCTTAAATATGCGGGTATCGACAGATGACTTACCTAGAAAAAAAGACATCAGCTGGCACGTTGCGCTCATATTTGTATAATTAATCCGTCATATCTAGGAAAATATAGCGACAACAATACATTTTATCAGCAGAGAAATGAGTTTGACTTCACCATAGAGTTCACTTTAAGTCGTTACATCCACTTAGCGGATGTGTTTTGATTAGTTACAATACAAGCTCATACACACGCACATACTACAGAAAAATAAGCACATAGAGCCTTTATATAGTATAAGGAATAACGTAATTTTTCATAAATAATATCGTAAGGTTTAACCTTAACCGCGAGATCACTTCACTGCCATGTTTGAATTAATTAGATTTAAGTCTATTGTCCGTTCAAGACGTGTTTGCAGACTAAGTTACCACTTGTTTGTATCGCTCTCGCCGATTGATCTTATGCAATTGTTTCTATAATATTTCTTTAGGTCTCCGATAGCGACGAACTGTCCATGGCGCCGGCCCATTAGCCGAAACTGTGCTATAACTAATTGATTTGAGACTAAAATTTATTGGTAGGGATTGCGGTAATGTCAGAAAATTGTACCTATTCAATTTCATTTTAATATATGTACGAGTACATCATATCTAAACAATAATCAAGTAAATTTATTTCGTGACTAAATTCTACGTGTTTCTTAGTGTTTTGTAATACAATAAGCAATGATCAAACATGAAATTACATATTATTTTACGAATGAATTTATATTATACAATTTGCAAATTGTTGCTAGCAACTTCGTTTGAGGTCTGTTGTGTGCGCACGGGCACACGCGTGTGACTGTAAATGCGACAGGTTGTAGGTTCAATCCCCACTCGAGAAAATGAAACATTTTATATTTTCAAATTAACTATTTATACTATCTTTTAATTTTTTTCGCTTTGGGAACGAGGCAAAGCGTCACGTCGAGTTCCGCCACTCAACATGCAATGCAACAAATTGTTCGAAAAATATCTTAATACTAGGTTCCCAATGTATGCCTACCCTGGCATGTGCGGGATACACTGTAAAGCTGGGAAAAAAATCGTTGGAGTTGTCTATTAAATTTCGATTTTTCTTGATACTCTTATGAAATTCGCCGAACTCACGAATTGTCTATCGATCATTTCTACGTCTCGTTGTTTCTGAGAGAGAGAGAGTTGTTATATTTACAAATTTAAGTAGTAAGAAATTTAGACTTAAGGACAAAAAAATAGAATATATTGTTCTTTTTTTTTGTGTTGTTTGTGTTCACTTTAGTCGCCTCTTACGACCCCATCAGTACCAGGGTGATCCTATTCTAAGCCGAGATCACACGGCAAAAATGTGCTGTCTTTTCCAATTGTGACCTATTCAGAAAAAGTGAAAATTAACCCAGTATTTCAGCCGACATTTTGGGTCTCTATCCATTTGAGATAGTTTTTGTATGTTTGTCCGTACGACCGTTTGTCTCAGAAACGGCTAACCAGATTTAATTGCAATTTAAGTGCATTTTCGTTATTACATTTTGGCAACCGTCCCTCAACATTTAGCGTTTTTCTTGCGTCTTGGGTATAAATGAAAAATTACCTGAATTTTAAAAAGCTTATTTCGACCAAATTACTTAATTTTTTTGATTAATTTACCTGAAATTTTAGTTTTCGCATTTTATTGTTCGAATAAAATTATCACTTTTAAGACAATAGCAATGTCTACGCATTGTCTTAAGTGATAATGTTATTCGAATAATAAAATTACTCTATATATTAATATTAAAATTTAAAACAGTGTAATTAAAGCGGGCGAAGCCTCAGGCGGGTCGCTTATAGATAATATAAGCAATTATAAAACAATAAAAGTTCTAGTAAGATTTTTTTCTTTGTCCGTTACGAGCGCTGGTTCACACCCAAAGTTAACCTTGGTTATCATAATAAAAACCATCGCAAGCATCTAGGTATACTTAAACACGGAGAATATATATGAAAAATAAAAATATTCTCCGTGTGTGATTTTAAATAAATCATAGAAAACCTTGGATATATATTAGTACGTCACTATAGACACTTTAGTACTAATTAGTATTGATAATATTTATATATACTAGTATGCATTATCTTATGTGATAGTTGTAAGTGTTAGTGGTTCTTATTGCAATAATCTAGTAACTATAGATTTATTTCTTGTGTTGACTGTTCTATTCGTGATGATCAGATCTTGCCAGAACGTGGCTGTATTTAGTATTTTAATAAA
This sequence comes from Eueides isabella, assembly GCA_019049475.1. NCBI lineage: Eukaryota > Metazoa > Arthropoda > Insecta > Lepidoptera > Nymphalidae > Eueides > Eueides isabella. Next base: position 9,570,770 of record CM032399.1, on the reverse strand, counting down.
AAAAGTGTTCCCTATGCCTTATTACCATATGCAATATTCTAGTATTGCACTGCATACCTACTGTTTCTAAAAGTATAGAACTTGAATAACGGTATGAATAATTGTATTTATTATTATGTTGTACACTCCATTCCTTCTGTCTAGCGAAAATTTGAAAAACATTATAAATCCTTCTTAAACAATCTTTCATTTCCTGGAGTGAGGATCGAACTCATAACACAAATTTGTGTCTATTGTTTGTACCTGGCTGATGAATTTTTTTTTTATGGAAAAGACGGCAATCGAGCGTACGGGTCACCTGACGGTAAGTTATCACCGTCGCCTACGGCCCCGAGTAACTCCAGAGAGCGTTGCCGTCCCTTAAGGAGGATGGGCACCGGGGCCCGGCATTACCTAATGCGAAACGCAGTGGCCAAAGCTGCTACTAGTTAACGCCGGTTTTAAATGCCGGGGGTGGTAATGATCCGGTCGAGTCTGCCCATGCGTGTTGCCATTAATGGCAACGTGACTCTACCACACGCACTTTAGTCGCCTCTTACGAAACCATCAGCACCAGGGTGATCCTATTCTAAACCGGAATCAAACGGCAATTCTAAAGTATTCTTGATGATTGATTCATTCTAAAGTAATTCATCATTTTTCTCTTAATACGCTTAAATAATATCTATCAAATAAATAGAGGCATAGCTCAAGCGAGCGAAGCCGCATGAGTCCACTTGTGTACATTGTTACCATGAAATATTATAGTAGTCAATTTGAATATAATAACTTTAAAACTACTTAGTTAATATATAATGTTTTAAAACTCTCAAATAATACTTATTAATATTTTAAAGTTTTTGTGAATTTTGTAGCGCCATTATAATTTTTTTACCAATAAAATATTCAGACCCATAAAATGTTTTTCTTTAATTTCAGGATAAATTGCTCAATAAATTGGAAGAAAACGAACCAGAGCTAGCCACTTCACCGGAAGAAGAAGTAAGTATTGTAATTAGTCCTACATTTTGTGTGCTCTTTAGTATTGAACTTAAAGAGATAATTCTACTTCATACTCTGGAATATATAGTTTTATTTAAAAATCAAAAAACCACCTTTGGGATGCCGTCATTTTAACTTTGTTATCTTACCATAATGGTTAGATTACGTTTGTCAAGACCATTTCTCCCAAGATTGTGTGAAGATATCAAATTTAATAATATCTGCATAACAGATATCCAAATATCTATTTGCAAGCACAGGACAAATTAAACTTCTAAGTCAAAGTTTATACTTCGTTTAGTCTACTATATACTGTCACGAAATTATGATGAGGCCTGTCAGGATGCAGGGACATACATATGCGTGTGACTATAAACGACGGGTTGCGGTTTCGATCTCCACTCAAAGAAGTAAATAGTTACTTTTATTCTCAAATAAAATATTTAATATTTTAATTTTATCACTTTCGTGACAAGGCAAAGCGCAGCGTTGAGTTGCGCCAATAAATACTTAGTAATGCCTCTAGATCGGCGGGAAGAAAATTAACTCTACCTACCATTCCATGTGCGGGATACTGTGTAAAGATGAATAAGAAACGAAATTATTAATTTGTTATGGAACCCTGGGCGAACCCGACTTGCACTTCAGCACTTTTTTTCATCTATTTAGCGTATAAAATCGATAAAAACTATGAAATGTATGTATTCATGTACTTTATACCTACATGTATACATTTCATTATTCTCACTCGTACAGTATTGTTCTCTGAAAACATTGAACATTGCAGATATCATGCATGAAATCGTTTATAATTGTCTTCGTATAGATACTAGATTAGTATCTCTTGTTTGATTTTATACTTTGATTCAATCGACGTTTTTATGTAATGTATAATATATATGTATTTAAAGAAGAAGTAAATTTTATGTTTTACTTTTTAATAATCAAATTTCTTATTATTACAAAATCGAATCAGTAAGTAAGTGAGCATGAGGATCTAAGAGCATGTAGGTACATATGTATGTAGAGGTAGATGACAGTGGTCGAGGGAAAAAGATATGCCGATACCGTAGCTATGACGCTACGTTCCTAATGGCCACCCCGCTAGGGATATAGCGTGAAGTTAAATAAATAAAAAATGAATTAGATTTTATTAAATCGATTTATATTTCCTTTACAGTGTGTAATATGTGTGAACGCAAAAGCGACGATGCAAACATCGCCTTGCGGCCATCGAGTGGTGTGTCGACGATGCTTCGTAAAGACCATTCAGATGGCGGTGAGCCAACGCTTGCTCCCGCTGCGCTGCGTGATCTGCCGAGCCAAGATCCTCCGTCTGCGACAGGCGCCGCGACTTGTGTCTAGTAAAAGTTGGCAGGTGATTATTGTACTCATTAACAATTGTTTACGACAGTTACTCATAGTAGCAAATTTTATTTTATTTTCATTCATTTCTACAATTAAAAAAAATATGATAAATAAAAATTAATAGGTATATAATATTATTTTTTGGTACTTTACTTATTCGGAATACAAGACAAACTATATACAATTTTGTTTGAAAAACTAAACTGCACATACTTTATTACTTTTCCAAAACTATTTGTATTAAAAAAATGCCATGTTAACATTAAATGTTCAATTACTTAAAAGGACTTAAAAATATTAAAAATACAATTTCAGATATCCAGCGGCAGTGCAAAGTCATGGGGAGTGCCAGGATCCGTTTCATCATACTCAGTTGGCGCCCGATCTGTTCCCGCTTCAGCTTCTCTCTATTCGGTTACTAGCGGTGAATCATCACTGTCTGGTTAGATGTTAAATTATACTTATCATTACATTGGTCTGTAAAATAAGTAAAAGTTTTAGTGGTTGTTAGCGTGGTTATGACACCGAGGTTCAATTAGGGATAATAAGCATGGAAATATCACAAATTATTTTCATTTCCCTGATCTTGTAAGACAAGACCCAGTGATTCTAAAAATAAAATGCCGCGAAAAATGCTTTGAGTGCCTAAACTGGTGTTCTCTTTTATCTTTATATTTTCCTAGAGAATGAGAAGAGGGTAAAGCTAAAAAAAAAAACAATATGCACCACTATTAAAGCTCTTAGTAAAAGCCCGACCGAGCAAAAAATTTAAATTTCTATTTCATTACCACATTTCATTTTAGATTCTTTAAATATTACAACCAGAACAACGACGTTAACATTTAGGTCAAATAAAGAAACCATGTTAAAATCTTCAAATTTTACGTTTTTTTTTAATTAGGTATCTTTACGTTTCTTGTTCTGTTTCTGGCCGTTCAAATATAATTGCTATGTAACAAATAACTAACCTCATATGACACTCAAAATAAATACTAATAACAAAAATAATAAAGTTTACATTGATTAAAAATACAAAGAAAATATAAGTACCTAAATATAATCAAAAAACTGAACGAACGTAAAATAGTTAATTAATTTTATACAAAATATGCATAATTTAATTACAGGAGTGTCTTCCGTATCATCAAATAGCGGGGGCAACGTGAGTAACACTGGTTGTTCGACAAAGCTGTGCGGAGGCGCTAAATGTGGCGGGGCCTGCTTAGGGGCTGTGCCGCGAGTTCCAGCTACATCCGCGCCGCCGAGACCAAGGCAGCCAGCATCAAACTCGCTTCGACGGTCGCAGCATCATAGCATGAAGGTTTGTTAATTAAAAAACAAAAGCGAAAAAACAATCTCACACCAATGTGAAGTTAAACTATCCAAAAGGTGTTTAATATTGAACTTTAACGGTCAAATGAAAGATCTATTTACCAACTAAATAGAGCTTTCGATGATCCATAACACATAAATAAAGCATTATTTGTACCTCAATATTTCTTTGTGGCTTTCATGATTACTACTTTATAGTAAATAGTTGTAATTCATCCTTAAGCGTGTTATTGTTTGTCTTATGTAAAGTAGTAACTTAACTTAACTTAGCTTCACGCTATATCCCTAGCGGGGTAGGCAGAGAACTGAAAGTAAACTAAAGTAGTAAATACTACTTAATAAACTATAAAAGTTACCCTTTATACCCAATATATACGGACAACACGGTACACATACAATTTTACAATTTTATGACATACACATATATAAAAATATTCACTTTCAAAATGTCGGCCTGATATTTTGTACTTAAAACAAAGCCATTTTAAAGGTACTCAACAACGCATTTTTCCTGTTGAGCCAAAGTGTTTATAAACATACAGTACCTACCCACTCTTTCGTAAAAATAATGACGTCTATATTTTTATAACTTTGAATAACTATTCTCAATAAAAGTGAAAAATGCAAGTAATGATAAATATGTTTTACAGGCGAGACTGCAAGATTATCAAGTACACAGCTATACAGGTGGACCAGCAGGAGAACCGTCGGGAAGATTGCCGCCTATTCGAGAATTTCAGAGAGAATTTCGTGAAGGCCGACGAGAAAGCGCAGCGGCTGCATCGGCCTCAACTAGAATTAGGTATTTCATTGTTTTGTAATAGCTATAGATAGAGCAAATATATTAAAAAAAACGTAAAAATATCCACAATAGTGATTGGAATTTATAATTTATTTCAGATGTGCTCAGAAAATAGTGACACAGTTAGAAACGTCACCGCAGAAAAATAAACAACATTTTTTCCGACCATTAAAACCCGCAAATAAAGATGACCCCCCAAAATCAAGAGACCATAGCAAAGAGACTGATAAGAAAAAAGAAAACCCCAAAGTAAAAGGCAAGAAAGACGAAAAGAAAAAGAAAGAAACAGATGAAAATGCAAACCAAAGCGATAAAAATAAAAAAGATGAGAGCAATGATAATAAAAAGAATGAAATCGCTGAAAGGAAAAAAGAAGAAAAGTTGAGACTTAAAGCTGAAAAAGAAGCTAAGAAAGAAGCAAAATTACAGGCGAAAGAAGAAGAACGACAAGCAAAGCTTCAGGCTAAGGAAGAAGAGAGACAGGCCAAGCTACAAGCAAAGGAGGAAAAGAAAAAAGCCAAAAAAGAAGCAAAACTTGCAGCGCAGGCTGAAAAAGAAAAAAGTAAATAATATAACATTCAAATTTTTACACAGTAGAAACTTTTAGCCGTCTTTAGATCTTAGATTCGAAAATCGTTATTATCGAAAAGGGATAAATTTTACGAGTATTGTAAATGCGTATATTAGGGTTATATATAAATTATTGTAATTACTTAGCATGATTTAATTTCTATTTTTTTACTCTTTATGTTTTTCCATATTGTTTTATATGATAAGACAATATTATGTAAATGAAATAGATGCGATAGATTATGTAGATATAGTAACTGATTATGTTACTAAAGTAGCTCATCAGCGTATTTCTCATGAAGTGTTTATAATTTATTGAAATGTTACTTATTGTTTAACCAAAATTTATAAAAGCAATCTAAATAAATAGTTGTTGGGTCATAATTGGAACTCTACAAACTGCAAAGACTGAAGAAGGAGATAAAATCATATCGTTTTGTAATACGTGTGTAACAGTTGTAGTTAAGAGCTTTGTGCATGACTGTATTGCCAAAGAATTTATTTATCACATCTCTTATTGTGATCCGACCCATGTTAGTTGTATTATTTTCTTAATAAACATTAGAGAAGCTAGACACTTTTATTTCGAAACCTTTTGATTTGTTTTGTAAGCTTCTAATAGTTCAGCTGATGTTCTAGAATATGAAAAACTATTGTTATATTAAATTAGCCAAGTTCTGCTTAAGGAACCCATACAAAAAATAATTTTAACTTTAAAAAAATAAAATTTAGAACCATATCAAGTTGAGTTAGCATGAAATTATGTAAGTGTTAAAAATTTCTTTTGTAATGTTTCCAAATGTCGGGATCTATTGTCAATCGTTAGAAATTTCCTGTAAATTAAATAACAATGTTACCTAAGTTGTGTTTTAATTACTTCTCTGCACAAAATGCCTGCAAACCTTAATGATTCCGTAATTTAGACCATTGATCAGAAGTTGACATTCTGAAAATAATAAATATATTTTTTTTATAACCATTTTATTTATAAACCATTCCCAAATATAGAAAATAACACGAACGAGTTGCATTTAACACAACATGCTGCACTAAATAAATATACTCGTAAGTTCATTTTTAAAACCACTATCAGTGAGTTAAAATCTTTAAACAATATTTTTAAAATTATGAAAAAGTTAGTGACCATAATTTTCACAATACATCTGATATTTTCTGATATACATAATTTTTACATTTTTTAAATTTGCACAAGAAATAAAGTAAGAAATAAAATGTGCCATAAAAGCTGGAACATGATTTTTACATGCATTTACATGCATATTTCGTTCAGGTTACCTTGAAATAACCTTACTCTTACTTTTTACTTTACTCTAAGTAACTCTCAGTGCATTTATTGCCAAACAATTTAAAAAAATAACTTCATAAAAGTGACATATGTTTGTAAAACATTTTTTACACTATAAGCATTGTTGGTTGTTAAAAGTTGTATTACATTAATTAAAGAAACTTTTTGTATTTACAAACTCTAACAAGGTTTGTGGTTACAAAGAGCAAAAAATTAATAAGAGAAACTTTCTGATTTTAAAATTGCCAAATATCAAATTAACTCCAAATCAATTGCAGCTCTTTAAACAAATCAAACATAAAACTTGCAAGTTGCAGATTTTTATTATGTATATACAATAATACCACACATACCACTTACACATAAAAACATATGTAAATTACAACATATTTACACAATATATTAAATAAATTTATATAAACTTGATAATTATAATAATCACTGAACAGAGTGTTTTAACACTAGGTTCCCAAGTTCCTTGTGCTTACCCTGCAATGTGCAGAATACAATGTGAAGCTGCGTGAGTGAGATTTTTATAAACTTGAAATCCTCCTAAGAGAACCACATCTCTCCATTTTCATCTTGTACTTTTATATTGTAAGATACTGTTATAATAAAATAAAACAATACATATTCAAAAATTGTTTATTCCAACAAAAATTATAAGGCAGGATAAAACAAACAATCTAAATTCAAAAGAATATTGTTTACTTGTTCTACATAATGTGGATTACTATACACTTGATTTCTAAATAACTAAATTTAGATAACAAAACATTTATATATTTATTCCTCATAGTTGTCTCCGTGACGTTCAAACATCTCGTCACCAACCTTCTTGTTGATTCTAAGGTATTTGTTAACCATTGGCCTGTAATAATATGCTTGGTAGTCAAGCCTTTCAGACATCTTCTTTTGTACTTCTTTTTCTAAAGCCCTGAGTTTTCCCCTTTGGGCTTCTTCATCAATGTAATGCATAAATTTCTCATAATCCTGAAAATTTGTTAAATGAAAAAAATGTGTTATGGTCATAAATTTTTTAATTACTTCTTCCACCTTCATGCGGTATTCCTCGTATAGCATGGTAGGCAGAGGAAACTTGGGAACCTAGTGTTAAGACATTCTGATCCAATCCTCACTTTCCACAAAATGTGAGGCTTTGTGTTAAGTGCCAGAGCAGAATAGTAAATATTGAGATTGATTCACTCATTGAGTGGGTTCAAATCCACAACCTGTCATTAACAGTCATAAACTTTCGCACCCTGCCCAGGCAAAATAATCATTATAAAGATAGTATTTTTAATCAAACCAACCAATGAACACTTTTACAGTAACATTCTCTGCCAGTGAGCTTCCGCAGGCTAATTATAGTTGATTTTTTTACCTGTATATTTTTTTACATAAGTATATGAGAATATATAAGAACAGCTACAATGTAATAGTCATTATTAAGTATTTCCATAATATTTGAGAGTTCCTTCTCATATGAATATACCCTCAACCTCATCTACAATGATTCTATATTTACAAAAATACTAAATAAATTATAGTAATCTAGTACCTACAACATTATAAAAATATAATAAAGATGTATAATTGTTTAAGTATATTGCCTATGTAACTAACTCATACTTAAAAACAAATGTTCAACTTTTTTTTTTTTTTTTTTTTTTTATTCATATATCCATTTACAATCAGCCCAATAGCTTTAATTAAAATTGTTGACGTCATTATATATATACGTTTAGAGCTTGCACATCCAGCGATGTGGCGTCTCAGATATATATATAGGCTTCTTCAAATCGAAGCCAGTTTTGTCCTTCTTAATCGGAATATACTTTGATGGGTGTCTATAAGTGTTTGTGCTAACTGGTTAGTGTGACATTCCAGTCTTTGTTTATAAGTTTTGCATGACTTTTCTATCTGTTCTTTCACAGTGGGTATTTCAGTATATTCATGTACTTCTGTGTTTTTTGCAAACCATGGTGCATTGGTCAAAATCTTCAAGGCTTTATTTTGAAAGCGTTGCAATATTTCGATGTTGGAATGGCTAGCAGATCCCCAGAGTTCAATACCGTATGTCCAGATCGGTTTTATTATGGTTTTATATATTAGCAGTTTAGATTCTAAACTTAGTGAGGACTCCCTGCCTATTAGCCAGTACATTTCGCTTAATTTTCTATTTGCCTTTTCTCTCTTCGCTTTGATATGTTCCCTCCAGTTCAGTTTCCTATCTAAGTGCATACCCAGGTACATAACTGTTGCTTTTTGTGGTAAGACAGTTTCATCAAGCTTTACCGGTGGGCAGTCTCCTCGCTTCAGCGTGTACGTGACATGAGTAGATTTTTTTGCACTTGCTTTTCCTCTCCACTTTTTAAGCCATATTCCAATTTTGTCTAAATGTCTTTGCAGTTTCATAGAAGCTATTTTGGGATCTGTGCTGCAGGAAAGCACAGCTGTGTCATCAGCGTAGGTTGCTATAATAACCTCATCAGAACAAGGGAGGTAAGCTGTGTAGACTGTGTAAAGTATGGGACCCAGCACTGACCCTTGGGGAACTCCAGCCTGTATTTGGTAGATTGATGAAAGAGCATCTCCTGTTTGACTTGGAACATACGATCTTGTAGGTATGACTTTAGGATTTTGTAGACAGTATTCGGCAAAAACAATTTGAGCTTATATAGGAGACCTTTATGCCACACACGGTCAAAAGCCTGTTGTACATCCAGAAATGCGGCAGAACAGTATTCCTTTTTTTCCAATGTTTGGCGAATAGTATGAGCCACTCTATGAATTTGCTCCACTGTGCCATGTTTCGCACGGAATCCAAACTGATGATTTGGTACCACATTCTGATTCTCAATTATGGGGCAAAGTCTTTTCAAGAGTATTTTTTCAAAGAGCTTTGATATTATAGGGAGCAGGCTTATTGGTCTATAGGACTCCACTGCAGTAGCTGGCTTACCAGGTTTAGCTACCATATTTATAGTGGAAACCTTCCACAATAGTGGGAAATACTGCAGCCGTAGCATTGCATTACACAGTATGGTTAGGAGAACTATTCCCTTCCTTGGTAGCTGCCGAAGTATCTCCGCCGCTTTTTTTAGTTTCAGTTGATGTATAGTTTTTTTAACTTCTGCTGGTGTTGTTAGCTTCAGTGGTGGAGACGTTTCTTCGACACAATTAAGGAAATTATCAACATCTTCTTCTGTGTACCCAGGATCAGGGTCATTAGGTTTGAATGTATCCTTTAGAAACAGAGCGAACAACTCTGCTTTTTCAGATGATTTTCTTGACCAATTTCCATTTGGTTGTATAAGTGGAGGGATATGTTCTTTTGGTCTTTTCATATTTTTTGTAATTTTCCAGAGAGAGTAATCGTCAGCTTTGTATGGAGATACAGTCTTCAGCTTGTCTTGTAAGGTACGATTTTCATTTTCTTTTAGCATCTGTTTTAGCTCTTTCTGCATGTTGTTAAGTGCGGTTTTAACCAATCTGTTTCTGCTTGCTTGCCACTGTCGTCTCAGTCTTCTTTTAAACATAATCATATTTTTAATTTCCAAGGTAGTATCTAGAAGCTTTTCTTTGTACTCTAAGTATGGGGTCGATAGCCATGCTGCCTTTTGTATCAAATTAGTGATGTACCAAGCACTATGCTCTATGTCATGATTTGTTTTGAGTGGCATTGATAGGTTGGCATGTCTGTCAATATAGTCTCGAAAACACAACCAATCAGTTTTGAAGTTGTACAGAGTCTCTAGTGGTTCTCGCCAAATGATATTGGTGCTTAGGGTGAGAATTACAGGTGTGTGATCTGAACTACCATCTAAACAAGATTCTATCCTAGTGTACATTTCTGACATTCCCTTTCTTATAAAAAAGTCAATCAGATCAGAGATTTTGTTAGGATCTGAGGGCCAATAAGTCGGTTCTCCCGTTGAATGAACACCAAGAGAGTTCCTGTTTACAGCTTTCTTTAGTTCTCTACCTCTTGTCGTAGTAAGCCTGGAACCCCAATAAGTGTTTTTTGCGTTCCAGTCTCCTCCAACAATAAACCTAGATCCTAGTTTAGAAAATATATCAGTGAACATAGGTTCATCAATTTTATGTCGAGGCGGGCAGTACACTGCAGCTACTGTAAGTGTTCCTAACCAGTCATCTATTGCTATTGCAGCAGTCTGTAGGTATGGGTGATTCACATTTAGAATTGAGTGGTGTTTTATATTTTCTTTGACTATAACTGCAGCTCCTGCATGCGACGTTCCATCAGGGTGATTAGCATAGTATATGTTGTACCCACTTATTTTAATATTTTTTCCATCACTCAAATGCGTCTCTGATACTAATAGGATATCTATTCTGTTGTGACTAAGGAAAAGTTCCAATTCTTGTTTGTTTGGAGCGATGCCATTTATATTCCATGTTGCGATTCGTAGGAATTTCATTTTTTCTGTTGGGATATGAGTGTAGTAAGCTGAAAATGTTCAACTTAGCAAACTCTTCAAACTTTATAATATTAGTATTAATATATAAATATAATTATATAAGAAAATTGACAATATAGAATGCTTATTTATATGTCATATATTTATACCTGCTGTGGGTTGTTATGAATATATCTTGCGATAAATCTTGTTATGGGGTGACGATGATATTCCCAATGCTTTGGCTCATAGCCGTCTGGAATAGGTGTCAATTGAGCAGGTCCAATGAACACATTAGTGTAAAAAATTATTGCACCAACGGGAATTAATCCAACCATTAAATAGAAGTGAAACATATCTTTGAATTTGTGCCATTGCCATCTATAATATATAAGAAATAAATAACAAATATTATTGATTTATTTGAAAATATTATTTACTTTATAATAAAATTGGTTAGGTAATCACTAAGTGACACTATACCTTGATGGCTGCATTGCCATAACTCTGTGCCCATGATCACCATTAAGGGATTTGCCTAAGGAGAAATTTACATTTTTTACGAGGTATGGTGCTGTGATGTTATTTTTAAATAAATTTGTGCCGAAAGTTCGACCTAGCGCACTCCAAGACACCATTTTTGTAAATTGCAAGCTTGACAGTGACAACTGACAGATGCCCGCATTAATGATGACAGTTCTTATAACAGATAATAAATACCTACTGTCACAGAAAATAAATTTCAATTATAAAACGTATGGTAGTTATTAATTTCACGGAAAGGCCGAGATGACGCTAGTGACGGCTTGGCAAGCGCCCACAAGCTCCGAGCATAATTTTCAAGCGTTGGGCTCCTTCCTGACATGCGAGCTTGACCGAAATCGATGTTGAAATAGTTTAGCTCTTGCGTTAAGCTTGACATATTTTTATGTAAATGGAAAGCAATGAATAGCGATGGCAATAATTCTAGTCTATTTTTACACTTTTTTTTTCCACCTTTTAAATTGAAAACGCTTGCTACAAATTCCTGTGATCTAAGTTGAAAAACCGTTCCGGATCAGCGACTCGCAGTGATCGAAGCTCTCGCAAGCCATTACAAGAAAATCTAAGCTAAACGCAATGGGCAGCCGACCCACGAAAGAATGTAAACCTCCCAAATTCCACAAATTCGTGAGCATGAATGGCAGGAATGCATTCGTGCTCGAAAGTTCACCACCGACCAAGATCATTATTTAAAATTGATATGGCACAGATAAAGAAATACTGAATTGCTTAAAAATAATATATACTATAGTAAATCGATACTAATTAATATATAAATAAAAACAATAATGGAAATTTTTCAAAGGATATCGCCAGATATTCTATAGAAACAAGTTCGAAGATTGTATGAATTGATAGTTATTTGTATAAATAAAGGGGATTATAAATATTAATAAGAGTTATAAAGTTATGCTTACTTTATAGAACATTCTTTTGTTTTCAGAGTAACAGCAGTAATATCACTACTACGGATAATGTTGCCTCAACAGCCGTCATTACATATTTTCTTTATTATATTCACGTATGATTTCAACTTGAATTGCACCTGATTTAAATACATAAGTAGTATGTTTTTTTTTTAATATTAATAGATATGCAACCTGTTGATGCAGGAAAAGAGTTTAAAAAGACAACACTCAATACAATATTGATTTTTACACTGAGCATGCTCCGTTGTGTGAGTCGACCGATAAGCGAAACACCCACCCGATGATTATTCCATACGCAGTTAAAAAATAAAAAATAATCAGTGTTGTGTTCATATAAGTTAAAGACGGTGTAAAATGAATTTTACTCGGGGTTGACATGGAAGAACTTCTCCAAGATATCTTTAGGGAAGCTACTGGACCGAAGCTTATTCCTTTAAAAAAATCATGTCAGGATGCGTTAGGTATTAATTGTATTTTTCAATAAATTTTAATAATTGACAAAACTATCTTAACAAATAAAAATAATATCTTTAATTATTTTGTAAATATATAAGCTTTCATTGTTTTGATGACGTCACAAAAGTAGTCTTCATGACGATTCTTATGACGTAGTTACGTATATTATATCATTCATTATGTTTTTCATCTAATGAAACAACCGGAGAAAATTATCTACTTAACACACAATTTTTTCCTTAATACTTTGATTTTTATAATTATTTTTATATCGGATACTGCTTGTACGGCTCGTACTACAGAAGTAGTCTCATATAAATTATGTACCTTGAAAATTACACCACAAAAATATATAGTAACACTAAACAAATACATATACAGGATACTGTACTGGGATATTTTTGCAATATAAAAATATTTGTACTCCAAAAATAGTTATTAACTATTGCTCGGGGCAATACAAATAGTCAATTCTCGTATTAAGTATTTTTTACTGCTTCATGACTCTATTATATTTTTTATATTTTTAACATATTTTCTATGAGCTAGCCTAATGAAGTTTCCAAAAATTCTACACTATAGAAGTAAAATTAGTTTTTCCATTTACTCGTGGAAAAAAGTTTAGTATTTCTTTTTTTAATAATAGAAAGAGATAATCAATGAATGTAAAGCTTTTCTGAGAGTGATCTTACAGGAAAAAACATGAATTGATTCTGTTCCTTTTTGTTGTCACATACCGTTTTGTACATATTTTAAGACACATGAAATAAACGGCGAATAATAAAAACAAATATAAATTATTTTCCAGAAGTGCTATGTTTGCAAGAAAGCAGCCGGCGGGCGTCGTACGAGCTGCGGCGCGCGTGCCTCCTGCCGCTGCAGATCGCGTTAGAGAGCAAGCGCCCCCGCCTAGTCGCATTCGCTCTCCAGGGGTTTCATGTATGTTTATCATGACACCCATAGACCTTTTAAAAAATCAGTCGTGGCACGAGGGCACATGCGAGTGACAGCAGGCAAACGTGACAAGTTGTGCGTTCGATTTGTACTCGAGAAAATGAAATAATTAATATTTTCATTTCCTCACCGTAGGAACATGGCAAAGCGTAGCGTTGAGCACCGTTGCTTAGCATATATAACATTCACAATCGGCGAAGAAAGAGGAACGGAGTTTCTTAATAGAAACCAATTGTCTTAACAATAGATTGTCTTTTTTTTTATGGAAGAGACGGCAAACGAGCGTACGGGTCACCTGGTGGTAAGTGATCACCGTCGCCCACGACCCCGAGTAACTCCAGAGGAGCTACAGGAGCGTTGCCGTCCTTTAAGGTGGATGGGCACCGGGGCCCGGCATTACCTAATGTGGAACGCAGTGGTCAAAGCCACTACTTGACGCCGGTCTTAAATGCCGAGGGTGGTAACAATCCGGTCGAGTCTGCCCATGCGTGTTGCCAATTCTGGCAACGTGACTCTACCACACGCACTTTAGTCGCTTCTTACGACACCATCAGTACCAGGGTGATCCTATTCTAAGCCGGGATCACACGGCATCTTTGCCTATCTTTAGAACTATATAACTAATATAACAAATATGCAGCAATGTACCTATGTAGAATTACAAGTTACCTAAAGCGGTCAAAATTGTATTGTTTCTGTTTCAGAAAATATTACGGGACGACAGATTTCATCGCGGAATTGAACCAGAAGATGATTCGCTATGGATGCCGTCTCAGTTGCTTTGTGCCACCACTTCTGTTATGTATCATCTTCCCGATACACAGGTAATATAAAAATATTATAATTTTTAAATAATATAATCAATTTCAAACATACGGATAGATATAGATCCGTGTACTTTAAAGTTAAACTGATTTTGTTATGCTTATGAATGATATGATACTATAAAAAATATGTACATCAAAAATTACTTTGTTATTCAACTTTCCTAACTTTAATTAATCTGTATTCTTATATAAAAGGTTAAAACATTAAATTTTGAAATATTTTTTTCTTGTAGCTTGTCTTATATAGTTATGGTGTTTTACTAGTAACTACTGCTATTTTTGACCTAGGTTCAAATATTCCGCATGTACCTCTCAATGGCACTATCCCCGCGTCGTACACTCAACGGCCGGCTGTGCGTGTGGGCGTGCGGGCGATGCGGCGAGGCGGCGGCCGCGGCGCCGCATGTAGCTGCGGCTGCTAGAGCCGCTGCTGCACAAATGTTGAGAGCTTATTGCGCACAATTGGGTAAGATTCAGCAGTAAAATTTAAATAGGCGATTTTAATGAACTGTCGAGTTTGCTTTATATTCATTCGAAAATTCAAAAACGCATACAAAAGTTTTTTTTTTTAATTTTAATTTATGGCCGCTATATTTTGTGTTTTTATAGATAAGGTTCAAGTAATTTTAATTTATAATGTAAACACTTAACAACTATAGATATTGTGTTAAAAAAGCCACAAACAAGGTATTATAATCCAAGCGTTGTAATTTTAAATACATATATATATATTTTAACTTTTAGATGAGGAATGTCAAGAGCTTTTATCTGAAGGTTCACCACTGGGAAGAAACCACATAGTGGCAGTAGGATGTTACAGTGAAGTAATTCCTGTAATACAATATTTATGTAGCAGACTTGCAGAAACACAATTGTAAGCTCATTTCATGTATCATTAACTTTAATTTATTAACAATCTTAACAAAATGTTCCATTGATAAATTTTATTTCAGGATACCAAAACAAAATCCATTGGCTTTGTTCTTCCTAGACTGTCTATTAACATTAATGTCCAGTCTTTCTGAGCGAGTGAGTGGAAATTCTCACTTCACAACGTTCTTATGGCAGAAGTTCTGTCCATCACTTATATCCTTCTTAGGAACACCAAGAGTGGATAAAAATATTAAAGCTAGGTAAGAGGGCAAAAACAATTAATGCTGTCATAAAATATGTAAAGTTATTTTTTTATATAAATTCAACCTATTTGTTCCTTAAAGAGAACATGATGGACATTTAGTGGATGACTCAGGAAGAGGATCTGGGGCGCTGGTCTGTGCTCCAAGTTTTAACAGTAAACAAGCTAAGGCTATATACAGGTATACGATTTTACCTAACTGAGATGCCATCATAACTTCATAAAATATATTTTATTGTATTTTGAGATAAGCATGGACACAATACACAACACATCTATAGTTATTATACATGTTTTATAATTTAATTATCACTAAATATATTTATTTTTTCTTTCAGCATCGCCAATCAGTTAGTACGTCTAGTCGGATCAACATCAAATTTAAGGCCAGTCCTAGAGGCCCTGTACCACAGAATGCTTCTATACCCACCAATACAACATAGAGTAGAGCCATTGCGAAGTGTTAGAGAGTTACTCTCGAACCCTAAGCGACTGTCACAGTTGGTACTGATAAAGAAAACCGATCACCCAGAACGTCATAGCGATGATATGGCCATTATAAGACTGTAAGCAACGAGTAACAAGACTTTAAATACTTTAAAATAATTACAAGTGAAGATTATATGATCTTTTCTTGTATTTTAATAACAATTAGTTATCATTTAAACATCTTTTAAAATCTATTTTACATTGTTATACTAAGGGAGTAAAAATATTTCGAAATTCACATTGGTTCTTGAAAATATATAAAAAAATGTTGTATTTTATTGTTTTATTTATCAATTGTTTCAATGTATTTATTATATTTTTAAATAACGGAATCGAAAAATAATTTATAAAATATAAATTTACGTTATATTAGAATAATGGATGGCATAGAAGATTGTGGAAGAAGTGGTAATCCTGAAGTAGTCGCAGCTGCAGTAGAATGTGTATTCTCCTTGCTAGACGCTTTAGAAAAACTCTGTTCTGGTTCTGTAGAGTATCTACAAATAGATATAGCTACATTGATTATCAATCATTGGTCAAAACTTCAAGATGCTGACTATACCGGACCACTGACTTATCAGACGTTAGCAAGATTACCAAGTCCATATAGGTATCTTTTTAAATTTCCATTTTATTTAATACCTTTGAGGAAAGCTTTTTAAAATTAAATTGACTTTATGATGACTCTAACTTGCCTCGTTCTAATTTTAATCTAATTTTTCAGAGATGTTGTCGCAGTTTTGCAAAGTAGTGAAACTAAAGACCACGATTCCTCTGGTAAATCAATTTTACTAGATTTTTTCTGTATTAAATGTTCTTGATATGAAAAAAATGAGAATTATTATAAGACAAAAAAAATAATATAACTTCCAGATACATCGGGTCCAGAAAACATAAGTTCAGGAAGTGAAGCTGAAGCTGATTCAGATGCAGATAATGTTTTTCTGCCCTCCAGGGCTAACAACCCGGCGTCACCTAAGACCACGAAAAAAGGACCTTTTAATGTTCGAACCAAAACTGTACCTAAAACATTGAACCTTGGAAGGTAGAAGTTAAATATTTCTAGTATTTTAGAATTAAAGGTTTTTAAGTCAACATATTAGACGTAGAGCAGCGAAAACCTTGAGCGTTCAGTTTGATAAGAGGCCGTCCACTTATCACGTGACGCTTTTGTAGCATTTTTAACCCTTCTTCCCCCTTGGTGGTACGTGGTGAGGTTTAGACTTATTAAATACCCACTTATATGTACACCTTGTATCTTTCTACACCCCTTACTACATCCCTCCTTATACGTAACCTTTTTGACATTACATTTGGCACCATTGAAGTTTTATAATGTAAGATTTATAATTTTGCGTTCACTCTCCAATTGAGTAGGTACATTTTTAAATTTTAAATATATTATTATAAGCTCTCAGTTTAGGGGCCGGTCATAATTTACGTGAGGTTCCAAAGGGGGCAGGGGGTTCGTCGAATATCACGAAATATCACAAGGGGGTAGGCCCCCTAAAACTTTCCCGCACCAGGTAGGGTAAACGGAGGGAACCCGGGAACCTAGTATTAAGACACTCAACGCCTACGCGCTTATTGCCAGTTCGAAGAAATGAAACATTAAATATTTAAATTGAAAATATTAAATATTTCATTTCATCGACTGGGGATCGAACCCAGAACCTGTCGATTACAGTCACACTGTAAGTGCCGCTGCGCCACGACAGGTACCAAATGTAATGTCAAAAAGGTCAATAATAGTCATATATTATGATTTTACAATATCCTTTATTTTCAGATGTACTATAACAGAATGTAATGTGGATCTCGAACGACATAATGCTAGACAATTTGTGAAAACTTTACAAAATTCTCTTCTGCCAAAGCTTATTAATCTTAGGACTTGCATCGAGGTGATAGTCTTCATTATAAATTAATTATAGTAGGTAATTAAAAATAAAAATAAAGTAAGTAGATAATCGACATGCTCTGGCTCACGCTAACGATAAGATATTCGTTATAAATCGAAATAATATAGGTACATAGGTAAGTAAGTAAATGAAAGACTATATAATATTTTAATAATAACTCAGCTCAGTTTCACGCTCTATCCCGCACATGGAAGGATAGGCAGAGGGAACTTGGGAATTTAAAGTTATACACTCCGTTCCACTTCCGTTACGCCGAATCTAAGGCATTGCGTGATGAGTGGCGGAACTCAACTGTTGTTACACAACAATAATATAATATTTTAATCTCGAAACTGAAAAAATGCTATAAAATTTATACTTTAAATATATTTGTTAGTTAATGTCTACGCTCTTTGTAAGAACATATTTACATATGTTCACTGAAAAAAATATTTTTCGTGTACCTAAATGTATCAGCAACCTGAAATTGGGAAAATTGTCTATGTATTAAATATAAAGAAGAATTAGGTAACATATAGACAATTTTCGGGCAACTTAAGGTTGCCGCAAGTAGGTGCTATGCCAAAAGGCAGGCAGTAGAAACTATTAAGATACTGTGTTTAAGCGTTCCAATAAATTTTAAAGATTTTTTTTATTGTGAGTATACCCGCCATTGCGCTAATAATCCGATCCTGCCACGATAGCTCCTGATTTATCTATAGCTAATGATCAAATAAAATAGTTAATAATGTACAATATCCAGGTGGACGAAGCCATGCAAGATTTTGCCTCAAAATGTTGCCAACACAACGCATCGCAGCCGCCGGCCACCGCGTGCATCATGAACGCGGACGGCGTGTACCTCGCCACGTACGCCGCGCTACTACTCACTCTGAAACAACGGGCGAGGTACTATGGGGAACATCATGTTAGTATATTTTTTCTCTGTCCAGTTTCGCACTTTTTCCCGTAAATACAGTCATCTCGAGGCCGCCTTGAAGTTAACTGGATATGTATTTTATCCTGATCCAAATACCGCAGAAAAATTCCGACAGCCTGTACTCCATGACAATCACATTATATTTAATATTTTACTTAACTATTAATAAATCGTAATAAACGTCTAAATTTTTGATGAATTATACTTCTTTACAAGTTATTGTTCTGGAAATTTCTTATTTAAAATTGTGGGACTCTTAAATGAAATAAAATTCAATTGAGTATAACTACGTACTCGTAAGATGAAAAATACAAATATTTACATACATATGCGAAACTAAAACGTAAAACGTAAAAAAAATATTTTCTACATACGAAATGAAATATGAAATATATGTATTTCAAAATTTCTTAAATTATAATAACATGTGATTATTTGTTGTGTAGAAGTATAAAATCGATCTCATGTTTCAGAAAGCTCACGTGCCACTAACAGAAGACGAATTTGTAGATGAAGTGCAAAACAGTGGTGTATTAGTTTATCTGTCAGCAACCTGGCTTCGAGAGTTATACCAGCAAGTTCTTGCCAATGATCTTCTAAAAGACGTTAATACTTCTGAACATCCCCTTATACATTTGCTATCAGGTATACTTACAACTTTCTCTTTTATTTTGTACTCTAACGATCGTAACTTATTGAAGGAACAGAACGCAACCCTTTGTGTACCACTTAATGTACAGTTGTAGATATCTCATAACATGACATACAAATCTATATGCTATTCAAAATTTTTACTGTTCTTTAATTGGCGGTCTCCTTTTCATGTATTATAAAATGAAACATCTTTCGTTTCTTTAGAAAAGTTATGAAATATTTTTAATTCTACAGATCTCGGAGGCTTAGATCAAAATCCTGTAATGTCGGATTGGCAAAAATTGAAAAAAGTGTCTATGATATATAACAACACCAACGACTCTCCACAATACCAAGCCAGCTTACGCTGGGCTAGAAGGTGCTACGACTGAACACTATTTATATATATTTATTTACGATTTTGTTAATAGTAGCCGCTGCGCCACGATAGGCCGCAAATATGAGATTTGCGGCCTATCGTGGCGGAGCGTGCACAAGCGTGTAAATGATAGGTTGTGGATTCGATCCCTACTCGTTTAAATAAAATATTTAATATTTTCATTTCTTTTTTTCATTTCTTTGCTCTGGTTACGAATCAAACGGGGTGTTGAGTTCCACTACACAACATGGAATAACTTAACTTTGGCGGAAAGTGGGAAACGGAAGTTGAACGGAGTGTCTTAACACTAGGTTCCCAAGCTCCCTCTGCCTACCTTGTGCCAGATACAGCGTGAAGCTGAGCATTTTGTTGTTACTTTTCATTACGCTTAAACAATCAACAAAATTATGTTTACATTTACGTAGTATTCCGCATAAGTTACCTAACTTAGATAATACAATATGCTTATTATATCAATATTTTTAGAATTCTTACTTGTATCTGGGATTCAATGGTAACAGTCCTAAGTGGTCCACTAACAGGATACAGAAATAAAAAGCACATTCGAGGCATAATAACTACGAAAATAAATACTTTCGGGAAACGTAAACGTATCGCTTGGGAAGGACTAACTATACAATGCTTGGAAGGTCTTCATAAGGTTGTACTGATTGCTCAATTGTTTTTTTTTACTTATTTTAAGTGTTAACCCACCCTTAGGAAAGAAAAATATTTATTTAGATTAAACAAGTGGAGATTGAAATCCCGCTACTTAAATTAAAATTTTAAATTAAATTTTTTATACGTTTCACAAATAAATATGGCTGCTTGTTATTGATATTTTAAAACATATATTCTACTAAGCAATATAAGAAAATATATAATAATATATTTTATTTTAAGGCGGCAAGAATAAGTACCACTTTGAGTCTTCAGAACCGTTGCAGCAGCATATTAGCGCTTTTAGCAAACTCCGCGATCTCACAACCAGCCAATGGGAAAATATTATCAACTCACGCTTTATCATTAGATATTCTTATATCAGGTAAAATATGGCTAGGAGATATTTTAGTAACATTTTATAGCGAATAAAGTATGTTGAACTCTGTAGCTACAAAGTTGGTTTATAAGTGAAGTCTGTACTTAATTCCGGTATACGTTTATAGTAAAAAACAACCATATAGTTTATTTAATAATACTAAATCTTAAATTTTAACAATTGAAATATATTACAGGTGGACTTGAGTTAGGTTCTAAAGCTCCAGAATGTTGGGAACATATCTTTGCGGCTTGTCAATACGTATCCAGTTTTGAACACTCGCTGTTCGGCCACCAAGGGAATAACGCAACACCAATAGTTACCATGCAAACAGGAAGAAATAAAACTATTTCTATACTTCAAGCTGACGCCAAAATGAGTTTGGATGGACGTGATGATGAAACTTGGTAAACTGTTTAATATTTTAATGTCTAAAGAAAATTAACACCTTCACGTTTTTTCTTATAGCAGTAAAATGGCGGTTTGTCGTGGCGTAAGGGCACAACCATGCGACTTTGACGCGACAGGTTATTGGTTCGATATCTAGTCGAAGATATGAAATATTTAATAATTTTTTAAATTAAAATCTTTAATATTTTCATTCCTTTCCGCTGGTAACAACACAAAACGCGGCGTTGATTTCCGACATTTATCACGCAATTCATTAAATTCGGCGGAGAGTAGGGAACGGGACAAGGTTTCTTCAACACTAGGTCCCAAGTTTCCTCTGCCTACCCTGCCATGTGCGGGATACAGCATGAAGCTGAGTGTAAAGGGAATCTTGAGTTTGGACACTACATTCTCCACTTTCATGAACACGGAAATAAATAAAATCATTCTCCTGAATGGGACTTTAAAACCGTAACTTACGTCAATATCTTTAATGTCTAAGTATTATATAATTTAAAAAATCTTTCAAAAAATTTTAAATGGTTGTTTTATTTTACAGCGTTGATGTTTTTAACTTTCTCCAGCCAGTATTAGAAGACAATATTAATAACGATATGTCTGTGGCGAAAATAGTAGAAACATGCAGGCAAGAGGTAAAAAATAGACTATTTAACTATAAATATATTTATTTGGCATAAATTGAGACTTTTCCGTGGAATAAAAGCCCAATTTAGTAATTATATGACCAATTTATGTTAACGTAAGTTGCAAAACGATATACTTTCACATTCGAAAATACAGTTTGTAAAGCTTGGTGTTTCATACATTTTATATTAGTCCATGGTCATACTACTTTAGTCGAAACGTCTTTTACTTTCATTTTCGGCGTAACTCAACGCCGCCTTTTGCTTTGTACCAAAATTTAAATATTTAAATTGAAAATATTAAATATTTCATTTCCTCGACTGGGATCGAACCCACAAGCTGTCGGTTACAGTCACACGCTTGTGCCGCTGCGCCACGACAAGCCTCCGAATATTGTATAAGACTACATGTAGCAATTTTATCCCTCCTGTCTTATATATTACTCTTATCTTAGGGTGGCAACATAATATCGGGATCAGGCGCTGCCCGTGTGTGCTGCGCGCTGGCGGCGGTGGCAGACGCGCTGTTCACTCGACTCGCGGCCACTACTACGCTACCTACGCTCAAAGCGGCCTTACAGCGCTTGGTCGCACACAATCATAGATTGGTATATTTAACATGTATTTAATTTGTTTTAAATTTAATTGTACCCAATAAAGTCATATTAAAAAAATATTATAATATAATGAAACTAATATATAATTAAAAAAACGGTAAGTAAAAATTCTTGAAAAAAAAAAGATAAATTCAAGGTATTCTGTACTCGCGGATGGCATAGAGAGTGAAAACATAAAATCAAATATATTTCTCATCAGCTTTAGAATTATCAAACTGTTTAGTAATTATAAAACAACTAACATTTTATAATTTAATTTGTTTTAACAACTACTCCGAATGTTTCTTGTAAAAAAATGTTTTTAACAAGACTAGACAAATTACTGCAAATTCCACCGTTCGACAATGTGGGCAGAAAAATGGTGGAACGGAGTATGTCACATAAGTTCTCCCCGCCTGCCCTACCAAAAGCGAAATAAATATTTTTTCTAGCTATTCTCATCTTGGGACCAAGACGTAGTGAACAACAACACAGCATGGTGGCGGAAAGGCAAATCCGTGTCTAGCGGCGGCGAGGCGGCGCGCGCTCTGTGCCGCGCCGGAGACGTCGCGCTGCGGTGCCTCCGCGCGGCGCGACCGCTGGCTCACCGCATGGCTATATGGACGGTGGTTGGTCCCCATTTTATGCAGGTTTGTACGATTTTTTTCGGTCTTTATTTCTAAATTGCATTGATTCACTAAGAAAGGTAACTATTAAAAATATCAAAGTTGCAATCAAGGTAGGCAAATGTATGATTGTACAAAGGATGGTTGTGAATTAAATCGTTTATTAGACATGAATTATGGACCACTCTATGGATTAATGATAAATCTATTTTTTTTTGTTTATAGCATCTAATGAAGTATTCAACTTATCAATATTTATATGTAATAACATTTTTTGTATAGGCGGCGTGTCACAAAGATATTCAAATATCCAGTCTCGCTATACAATGCCTCCATGACTGTGCTACTGCGTTATTAAACCAACAAGTTGAACTGCCTCATTTTCATTTCAACGAAGCTCTACTAAAACCTTTCGAAAATCTACTGTGCTTAGAATTATGTGATGATGACATTCAGGTAATAAAAATAAAAAGTGTTAAAGTTTAAATGATACTAAGCTGTGAGACTGCTTATTTTTTCTGTTATAATATCAAAAGTTGAAGCTATTTTACATCTTAAAATACTAATATACTTTGTTTTGTTAATATCATTGTATATTGTTTTCAGGAACAATAATTTCTTGTATCTGTGAATTTGTTGAAACTAACAGAATGGAAATTCGATCAGGATGGCGACCATTATTTAATACATTACGCGCTGCCAATAATTCAATCAGTACTCTGCGATTCTCGAAATATTTAAAGTTTTTCTTAACACAGATAATACTTTAGTTTTCGCAAATGCAGCACTCGACTGTATTTTGTGTCTCTTGAGCCACATAAAAGGCCTACACTATGACGAAACGCAACCAACAGAGGTTAAGCCAAAAAAAATTACGACACCGACACAACCTAAACCAAGTTTGAGCTTAAAATTTTCTAAAAATAGTAAATTCATACCACTGAGTGAGGAAAAGACGGAAAAAGTTATAGTTGATATGTGTAGAGAAGCTTTGTATCATTTGGAAAGTTGCGCCGACATTTTGACTATGATGTATAATATGCCAAAGTGCCCCATATTCAACACAGGTAACAAAATTAAAGGTGATTTGCCCTTATCCGTAGTTGACCCTATAATTCCAAGTGGTTCAATAGATGTAACGAAATATATCGTAAACGAAAATTGTGATGAAGAGTTGATTTCATATCGAAAACTATCAACGAGTTTACCGCCATCTAATACTACGAATAATTGCTTACTGAAACTCGATAAGCCTAGTAATATTCTTAAAGTATGGTATGTTCTAATAGAAGGACTAATATCAGCTACAGTCGTTTGTTCAAAGAAAAATCAACCGGCTGCTATGGAAACTCTTTTTAAGTTGTTAAGAAATATATCAGAAGTTCCTGGAACACATTTCGGATTACATTGTATTAATCATTTACTGTTGCCAACTGTTCAAAATTGGTTGAGGCAAATTGCAAATGTCAACACTCATTGGGACAGTATTATGCCGAACTTTAAACAGTGTTGTGGAATGACCACCGACACTATTGTTGTATATTTACATCAATTGCAACAAATTAATATTGAAAGAACAACTACCGAAGAAAAAGATGGAGTACTGTCTGAGCCCATAGAAAGCCTAGAAGCGACATTTGCATTAAAACAAATCATGTTGATATTAGTTGAATGTATTGCACAGCCGCAAGAACCTATAGCGAGATTAGGAGCGTCTTGTATACGACATATAATTTTAACTTCTGGGCATTTACTAACAGATAATCAATGGGAAATTATTTGTACGAGTTTACACAGAGCATGTAATGTGAGCTTAAGTCCCCTTAAACAACTAACTTATGCCTTCAAAGAAAACTCAAATAGCTTTTATGGAGATCTAGCCATGGTCAAAGTGGCAGCACGTCGCGATTGTTCCGTAAACGACAATGTACGATTACATGCTATGGCTCAACAAGTATTTTTGACAGATCAATTAAGGGGTGATAATTTAAAACAATCTTCCAAAACTTCAGCACAAAATTTAATCGACGATTCGAAGCTATATATTTCTCATTTATCTTCCAGAAACTTAAATAGTTTAAATCCTGATTTGTACACTGTTAGAATACCTAATAGAGGTCTAGTAGTCGGCCTTTTGGCTCATCAAATATTAGTTCAAATCATTGCGACTGTGCTAATACAAGCGTCATCGGATGTTTTTCAAGGAATCAACAGTATATTGTTAGAAAGTCTTAAGAGTGGCACAAATGTATGCAATTATAAATTCTTCTTGAACAAGAATAACATAGACCTTCTCCTTAAAAGCTTAGAATTATCATATACTAGAGCAATGCAGTTTGATTCAAGACCAGGACTAAAGTTTCTTGTACAAAAAGTATCTAATTTAGATCATGCTGCTAACCTTTACAAACAACCTCTTCTTCTTGGCTAATAAAAATAATATCATTAACAGAAATATTTTTCAGTGGTGTTACTAAGTTTAAATTGAAATCAAACGATGTATCTATCATACTTAATAACTATAAAACCACATTAAACATGACTCTAGAATATGATCAATTTATTATGAAAATATTTGACTTAAAAGCCACATGGGAACTTATATGCAACAACTATGTAAAACATCTTATTAATGTCACCGACTTTGAAGATTGTGATAATATTAAAGAACGAATTTCGTGTAGTTCAGAGGAGTCTGATACATCTTCTAATAACTACGAACGTTACTACTCTCAAGAACCAACGCAAACACCAGATATAGCTATTACACAAGAGAGAAAAAATATTAACGTATCCATAGAAGAAAAAAATGATAAGCCGAAGCCTTTCACATTTGCAGATTTTAAATCTAATACCACTATCAGTGAAACAACAACTGAAAAAACATGTGCAGTTGAAGAATACAAAGAAGATAAAATAGAGAATATAACAAACGCTATAGAAGAGTCTAACAAAAATATTAGTAATAATACCGATATGGAAACAATGAGACTTAGTAGTCGTAAATCAGTAGAATATCCACAAACTAGTGGAAGCCCAGTTCAGTTGAAACGACGTTGCGCTTCTGAAAATCACGATGGGAGCAGAAAAGTCAATATAACTATATGTGACGGTCCTACGTATGAAAAAAGTAAAAATGTCGAACCTTTGATCCCTCCCCAACCCGTTCCACCGGAAATAGAGCAGCAACCGAACACTTAGCATTAATAAGGTGATTTTGAAATATTTATAACATATTTATAATTATAAGATGTATAGTTTAACATATATTTTTATATTTATTTTAACATGTTTAACTGTTTATATTAGTTAGCTGTTAATAATTATTAATTGTTATATTGTTAATTGCAGGACTTGGAGGTGCAAAGGAATTGTTTCCAGAATATTTTAATGGCATATCTAGAGTTAGTTCTAACATTTCCTTTAGAGCGGTTCCAGCTCGTATACCCAGTACTACAGACTGGTTTTATGCAACTCGCCAAAACTGTAACGGAGCCGCAACTACTCGATAGAATTAATATATTTTTCGATAAAAAAGACTTAACTGAACTTAGATGTAAGTAATCAATTAATAGTGATATTGTAAACGTCACATTATAACATTATATTCCAATCCATAAGTGTTGTGCGTAAAAAATAAAATTACTGTAATCATGAACCGAATTTTATTAACCCGGCTTTAAGCATAAATATATTCTTCTTATAATACAAATATATCGTCATAGTTATATTGTCAACAAAACAACAAACATAACATTTTACATATTATTTGGTATATAGACTACATCTTATATGTCTTTTTATAAAATGCCTACTTCAGTCTAAACAATGTACTGATGCATTTAGTTTAACTACGAAAATGGCACATATAACTCACAATATCAAATATTCTACATCGAAAGTGCCGATAAAGCGGACCAAAGCATAATAATCTCTAATATATTAATGCTACATATTGGTATTTAATATGTCTATGTACAATGTCTATTTACAAGTTTATATACAACATGTAAAATTATCTTAATATTAAAAAAACTAAAGTACGTAAATAATACATAATTGATAAACTTATACTAGAAGCACCTTTAGCTGGATACGTGTGAACAGTTAAAGCGTATGATAAAGCACTAAGTCCTAGATCACTTGATATGAGCGGGCTCTCCCTATTAATAAGATCAGCCAACTTTTCCGCTTCTAAAATACACACCTGTAGTTGCAAATCAGTTGGATCGGGTAAAATCGATTCAACAGTAACGAAATTTCAGTTCAATAGTCAAGTACCCTCTAAGAACGCACTCAGCTATTTTTAAATGTCTATCTAAAGCTGATAATACGTTATGTAAATTAATAACAGTTGCGGAAATATTAGTGCATAGAGTGCTCTATCGATTTGTTTCTTTGAATATAATATTCTGAGAGCTCCACCACATTTAGGACAACAAGCCCAGGTGCAGTAAAGCCTAAGCAGTCAAGTTTTTTTTAATGGGGGCATATTATTCTTTCGAATAGACATTTAGGTGTCAGACATCGGAGATGGGTCCCGACAGCATAGCAAGGGCCGATGTAATCGACGCTCACGTATTCAGCCCACGCTGCACACTCTGAGCGTATGGAACGCCATTTACTCCGCAACTGTACCACTCTGTAAGGAGAATGTCATAAATTTATTGTTGTATTCGAATTATATAAATTTTAATATTAAGATATATTATATCATTAATTTGTTTTAATTGATGGTTTTAATTATAGTTTTTAAAATATTTTTGGCTATATCTGATGAAAAAGTCATATTTTTCTTGGTGTAATTACAGGATCTTACCAAAATTATTTTGAGAGGAATTGGTTATTAAAACATATTCTATTTATATAAAATAAACTAAGCTTCTTTTGCAGAGGCTAATTTATTTGAAGTACTTACAGAAGAACACCCTGAAAGACACGGCCCCCAATAAGCAAATTGGCTGCACTCATGAGTAGGCTGCAAGGGTTGGAAGTGCGTGCGGCCCCGCGCTGTCGCACACATGGCGACGCCGGCTGCGATGAACACCGCGTTGTGTTTACTGTATATAACATTTATTTCTTTTAAAAAATGTTTTTATATATGTATTTTTGTTTAATTTAAAAGAATAAATTGAAAAGAAGATGGTATTATTGATAGCTCCCTTTAAATTACGCAAAAAAACATGAATGCTTTTATAATATATTTATTATAAAAGGTATTTATATTTAACACTATACATATATTTTAAACGGTATGCATGTAAAACGGCTATATATAACGGCTAATATATTGACAAGAGTACCCAGCATACGAAATAAAATCTGATATGCACTATATCGTACATTGTGAAAGCCCTTTGCGACAGTAGATATGTTTGACATACATCATGATGTCTTAATTCATCTAGACTCTCTACATTCATCTATCTCACGCTATTTTTTTTTTAGCTTCACGCTATATCCCGCACAAGGCAGAGTAGGCAGAAGGAAGCCGGGAACCTACTAACCTAGTGTTAAGACATTCCGATCCACTTCCGTTCCCCACTGTCCGCCGAATTCGAGGTCTTGCGTGTGATTGGCGGAACTCACCGCTGCGCTTTGCCTTATTACCAGAGCGAAGAAATAAAAACATTAATATTAAATTGAAAACATTAAATATTTCATTTCCTCGAGTGGGGTTCGAACCCAGAACCTGTCGGTTACAGTCACACGCTTGTGCCTCTGCGCCACGACAGGCCTTAATTCATCTACTAATTTAATATTACTGTAATAACCTACTACCAATACCGTGCGGGTGCCAGCATCGTAGCTGAAATACGCTTTTTTTGCCTACGTATAGTTTCCTAAAAATCGCGTGTCTGAATGTAGCCCAAAGGACTCAGTGTCTCATTAGCCACTTAATTTGATACTATTAGTTTTTATTGATTTAGTTAATAACTTTAGTTATTGATTGATAATCAAAGTCAAAATTGGGAATCAAAGTAATTTGAATCAAAGTAATAAAT
>CM032399.1:9506972-9541401 GCA_019049475.1 Eueides isabella | reverse complement strand
CCAATGGGTTATTCACATGTTATTATTATGGATAGGTGTCACAAACATTATCTATACTTACATTATATATTTTGCTGTTAATATATCATAATCTCCAAATAGTATAATAATTATAATATATTGAGTTTCATGTCATTACCCCAAGATAAGTTGATTGTTAAGAAATTAATATGAATAATGCATTTTATCCCCAAAATTAGTGCAATATGGATTCTATAGCAAATATAACAAGGAGCTAATTGGTTCGCACAATTGAATCGCAAAAGTACAAGGTTGGTATCGACTGTGATAATGTTATTTTGACGCCCTCTAATGTGACGAAATGTATTCATCTGTAAGATATTTTGTAATTTTTATAATTATTAAAAAAAATAAAAATTAAGGCATTGCAACAAATATACACAACATGACACTATCAATTCCAATTTATTTATTTCGTTTGTATAAAAATATATTTAGAAAGGAGTATTTAGAGACTGATTATGCATTAATAAATATGAAAATATTGCTTCTCTAAAAAATATATATCGATATTTTTTTTTCTCTATTTTTTCTTGGCTAACACGGAATGTTCAATATAACAACGCCAAATGTCAATGTCATTCAATCCATATGTCAAAACTGTAAACAGGTCACAGGTGTTTTGTATATTTATTTGCTTCAAAAATCTTATTTATCGATTTATTACTGCGAAAAACTCAATCTTTAACTCTTCAAAAATGAATCTGACTATACAAAAAGTGTTTTATTGTTTATGTTACTACTTATTGTAAGTATTTTATAAATTAGTAACGAAAAGAAATAAAGTATTTTTTTTACAATAAAGTATATGAGAAAAAATATGCTAATTAATTTATTACAATTATGGTCACTGCATTTCAGTAAACTGCTGAAAGAAGCTGAATATTTCGAATGTAAATTATAAAAACAAAATTTATTAAAATTTAACATAATTACTTGTCATATATGCTATTTCGCAATATCAATTTTATTGTACAATAAGCACTTAAAAATGCGATATGTTAGGAAGTAAACTAAAGCTACATACATGTAATAAATTTGATTTACAATTTATAGATGGACCCTTCACTTTACAATTTGATATTGAAGAAGAAGCTGATGTGCAACTTGAAGACAATGACAGTGATTTTTCTACTGTAGATGAATCAGAATCGCTCCTATCTAACGTAGTATCGGATGTTAACAAAACATTGACAAACCTTTACAACCAGGTCACATCTGCTAATGTTACTGTGGAAAATAGTACGCAGAGTTTGAATGAAACAAGAAAACTAGCCAAATGTAAGGAAATAATATATGACCAAAGTGAAGAAATGGAACCCTCTGTAGAAATCATCAATGGCACAATTTTGGGCAAATTGTTACAAATCAACCCTGATATATCAAGTCGAGATGTAGAGGCAGACTGTGTTCTAGTATTGTTCTTTGCTAGAGCATGTCCTTTTAGTGCTCATGCTGCACCCCACTTTAATGCATTGGCCAGATCATATCCAAATATTAAAATGGTAGCTCTGGATGCCCTCAAGTACCATGGAATTAATGCTCAATATGGAATAGTTGGCGTTCCAACTCTAAAAATGTTCCACAATGGCCGTCCAGTTGGTAAATTCAATGGAACAGAATATAATATTCACTTATTTAGTAAGTTTGTTCATGCCATTACGGGACAAAATCCTCAGGTCCTACTTGTTACATCTAAAGACTTTCAAGGCCCTGTGTCTAGTGTAGTGGAAAAGGAAACTGATTATTTTCTAATATTGTCATGGTTGTTTATTATAATTTGTTCAATATACTATTTCATGGAATCAAAATGGTGGAAAATGATAGTTGAAATGATACAGAATAATTGGCGGGAATCCGAAGCGCAGCACGAGCACAATGATTGAACATTTGTTTTAGGTTTTATGTTGTACATATAAATAAATTATTCATGTGAAGGTTTAATTCATGTAAACATGTGTTTAGTGTACATTTTCTTGCCTTAGATAAAAAATAAGCCAGCAAAAAAATATCTATTGTTTTGTTATTGATAACAATACATTTTTATATATGAAAAGAAAAGAGTAAGGAAGAGGAAGTTTGTTAACATTTTTTTAAGGTCCAAGGTTTATATGAACTTCATATAACATTCTCTTTCATTTATTCTATCAAAGTAAGCAGAAGATACTGCAATCTCCACTTTATGGCTATTTGAGACATAACATTAGGTGGCCACACTGAATGCCACATTTTTGTATTGCACAGAGAAATTAAAGTCAATGTTCATGTGGATTGGAATCTGCTAGCACCACATTTTATTGTCTAGAACTCTCTTATTGCAATACAATTGCCTAAAAATAATGTATCTGTAACATTATTTTATATTTTTATTTGACACACAATTTCAACTTTCCTCAATACTTTCCCAACCTTTTCAATGTAGGTCTTTTTACAAATAAAATCATAAAAAAGTAAAATATATTATTAATATTCATAAAACAATACTAACAAAAATAAATAAATTAAAACTTCAATTCTGCTGGCATACCAACACCATTTAGAGCTGTTACAATATTATTAGCAGTGAGTGTGCTCATATTGTTCCTAGTATCAATAGTGGCGCTGCCTATATGAGGCAGAACTACACAGTTACTTAGTTTGAATAATGGACTATCTAAAGGCAATGGTTCAGGAGTAGTAACATCCAAGCCGGCCGCCCAAATCCTCTTACTCTGTAACGCCTCAATCAATGCATCCTGATCTACGATAGTGCCACGGCTAATATTGATAAAGACAGCACTTCTCTTCATCTTATCAAATGCACATTTGTTAAACATTTCCTTTGTTTCCGGTACAAGTGCTATACAGCATATCACAAAATCACTTTCTGATAAAAGTTCATCAAAGGAAACTTTAATAGCTCCTACTTCTTTAGCTTCTTCTCTCACACTGCGGTTATAGTATAATATTCTTGAGGTATTAAATGATTTCACACGTTTTGCAACTGCTTGGCCGATTTTACCAAAGCCAACTATTCCTACAGTGGACCCGGAAAGGCCTGGGCCCGTCATCCATGTGGGTGCCCAGGATACCCAACCACCTGTTTTAGCTTCATGTTGAGCTTCGGCAGACGTCTTGAAGTTGATAATAATAGTGCCATCTGTAACACAAAACAAAAATGGTTTCGAAAATGAATAGATTAGAATTAATTAAAATATAACATATTAAATAAAGAGTTAATTAAAATATAATCATATAATGAAATGAGGATATATATTTTTCAATAATATAACAGGTATTTTAACACAAAACCCACCAGTCTAAAAGATATGCTAAATTAAAATTTTATTCAAAAGATAAACAACCAATTATGCAAAAATTTAAAATTCATGTGACTCCATTGATAACAGTAAAAGAATATTCAAGTACTTATCATTAACATTTTTAAATTAATTAATTTATATAATTAACTGAAAAAAGTATTTTACTACTGTTTTAAAATAGTTTCTTATTATTTTATTGAATTATACAATATAGCTTGCTTATGAATAAAATGTCTAAATTCAATAGTTGTGAGTTTATCGCCAATTGGTTAAATATTTCCATTTTCCTATTAAGACTAGATGTAATATTAAGTTTTCTTGTACAATATGAAATCTTTAGAATGAAAATTGGACAATTAACACTTGTCACATAGTTAGATACTCACTACCTTCACTGTTATTTCTTTACAACTTCTTGCAAGCAAAATACATATAGCATTAGTCAATACTATATATAATGAATATCTTACAGTCACTCACTCAGCTTCACACTGTATCCCACACTTGGCAGGGTAGGCAGAGGAACTTGGGAACCTAGTATTAAACATTCCTTTCCACTTTCGTTCCCCACTTTACACAGAGTTAAAGGCATTGCATGTTGAGTGGCGGAACTCAACGCCGCGTTTTTTCCTTGTACCAGAGCGAAATAATGAAAAAATTTAATATTTAAATTGTATTTAAAATATTAAATATTTCATTTCCTGGAGGAGGGATCACCCACAATCTGTCGGTTACAGTCACACACCGCTGCACCACGACAGGCCTCGATGATAATGAATATCGTTAAAACTATATATTTATCAAACTTACTGTTAACTCAGCAGTAGCATCTGTTAGTGCATTTAGAGTGCATCCTATTCTAATACCTCTCTTTTTACATTCAGATAAATCTATGTGATCATAGCCCACTGATAGTGTTTCTACAACTTTTAGGTTGGTCCTGCAGCATCTAATACTTCCTTGTTATTTGATCTGGTATACAACAAAAAATGGCATCGGAACCAACAACTGATTTTACAAATTCATTGTGTGGTACAGGTGATGGTAAATGCCACATTTTGACATCAAATCTGAAAAAAAAAGAACATGATGTCATTTTATAATAGGAAGACAAATAAAACATACATAAATTAGATTTTCTTGGGAAAAACCATAACAAATGTACAATGTATATTGTTTCATTACACCATACTGAAATTACTGAATTATATATTATTTAAATAGTTATGATGACATACTAAAGAGAATGTAACAATACTTACTGTTTTTTAAGTATTTCGATACCACATTCTGGCATGTCAGATCGTGTGACATACACCTGAAACTTGCGACTACTCATGTTTCGTACTACTAACTTGCTCACGAGACCTTTACGAATGACACCAGTTATACAAGCGGTGGCCTTTTTATAAATCATGAATGTTCAATTTTACTTATCGTCGGTCTGTAAGCTATCTTCCGCAATGTCAAGGTCGTTGACTTCACGGCAGATATTTAGGCGGAGCAGCGTAGCTTTTATTTTCTTCCTTACCCTTGAAAAACGATGGTTTCGCAAAGTATATAGCCAAGTGAAGAGTCGCTACAGTGCCCAATATCACTTTACCTTTCGTAGACTTAACAAATGACAGAACAGCAGACATAGTATAACTTATTTATAGCACAACTAAATTAATATAAGTACTAGAGGTTATCGGAAACTACGAGACCAGTAAAATATAGATGTAAGTTTTCCTTATCAATAAAGAGGACTTTATCACATTTACGAATTCGCGCATGACATGTTTAAGACGTATTTAATCTGACGTAATCTGTCACTGTCAATTGTCATTTTTCAGTTTCTACGTAAATGCCTGTTTCTAAAAGATCTAATAATTTATATCAGTATAAAAATGAAATAAAATATTATATAAATGTTTAATAAAATATTATATAAATCCAAAAAGGACTAAAATAACACTACATTTATGTAAATAAATAGTAAATTCGCTCCTACGCTTAAATAATTGCAATATGTAGTTTAACGTTTTTATAATATTTTGCAGGAATTAATTTTACATCATTATTTTAACAAATATTCTATAATCCTATGAATAGTGCATTATGTATAATATTTCAATAAAGAAATATGTTAACATAAATTTTAGTTTATATTTTGCTTTTTTTTTGCAACTTAAAGATGGTATGGTATGATATGGTTCTTTGATTATGGCGTTTCGAGCGTGCCAGTTGAGCACATATCACTTCACCAATGTCAACTTAAAGATGTCAAATGTATAAAAATAAAAAAAAAACATTTAACTGAAAAAAAACATTTAACTGGTGAAACTTTGTAACTCAATTAGTTACAAAGTTTCACCAAAAAGCCTACTAGCGTTCAAATTGTTTAACCTTAAAGATAAAAATAATGAGTCGCATTTAATATATATAACTCAGCTTCACGCTGTAGCCCGCACCTGGCAGGGTAGGCAGAGGAACTTGGAACATAGTGTTAAAACACTCCATTTTCGGAATTTGAGGCATTGCGTGTTGAGTGGCGAAACTCAACGCCGCGCTTTGCCTTGCACCAGAGCGAAGAAATGAAAAAATAAATATATAAATTGAAAATATTAAATATTTCGTTTCCTCGAGTAGGGATCGAACCCACAACCTGTTGGTTACAGTCACACGCTTCTGCCGCTGAGCCACGTCAGGCCTTAATAAATAAAACAAATAAAAAAAATAACGCCTGTAAGAGTAAGATAATAACTGGTATGTTTAAGTTATTGAACTTAAGTGTTTTAAATATTGTTATTGTCTTATAAATAGGCGACGGTACTATTATTGATAATGGTATTAACTGTCTAGTAAATTACAAGTTGTAATGGGAAAGAAATATCAACCTATTGAAGAAATTAAAGAAAGTACCTATGCATTAAAAGAAACTTGCTAAAATTGCATAAATAAAACTAAAACTTACGTAGGTAAAAATTGCTCAAAATCATTAAGTGGGATTGAACCCACAACCTGGCTTGGTTTTATATCCCTGTGCCAAGACTGACCTCGAGAATAATAAAGCATTATTTATATTACAATATCAATATAAAAGAGTTTGACGTATTCGCGCGGCGCGAAGTCTGACTGTAAGTTCTAGGATCGATCCCTACTCAGGGGTTATGTAGCTATTATATTTAAATTAACGCCTTGTCTACCAGTATCGAATAAATTCGTAGTTCAACCTCAAACTTTAGTTGAGTTGAGATGAATGGACGCTTATGCTACCCAGAATGTGTGTGTTAAAAAGGTTTGTTCAACTTTTGAAGAAAATAGATATCATATAAAAATTAACAGCAACTTCACGAATTACTATTACTATAAATAAGACAGTGTAATTATTTTTATCGCGAAAAAAAAACTAATTAGCAACTTTCATTGTGGATATTCACTTTCAGACTTCTCGACGAAATGCGAGCGGAATGTAGTGTTAGACTTTCTTCGCAAAACTGAACGCAGATAAAGTATATCGATACAGCCAGCACAGAGTAGGTGAAGTCACCTACTCTTGAAACCTGGAAAGTTGTTATAAATAAATTATTATTAATTATTATTATTAGAAGTAGTACGAGAAAGTAATTAAATTAAATTTAGCACTAATTAGCCGCACATACCTTCATAGATGCGTCATTCCGACTTTAATTTAGTATATTTATAGGTAGGGGAGACCGAGGGAGTTGAAACAATTTTGACATTTTATTTCATACACCAAATACTATTCGCTGAAATCGTATAATATTAGTACCAATCGATAGGTTTTTTACACTTATATATTATAATTATTTACACTCGTGAATATTAAAATTATTTACATTATCACAAAGTAGTTGTAAAAGTGAAATATTCTGGTAAAAATCGACTAAACTGCAAGAAGTCAATTTGTGTTAACTCTCCTCATACCGAGGTAAGATGAAACAAGGATGGAAGTGAGTTAAAACATGTGATTTTAAGGATATAAAAAAAAAAAATAAAAGTATTTATTGTTATAAAACTTATAAAACTTGAAACAACTTTCTTATTAATAAATTAGTCAAATAAGTAACTACACAATCCAAATATTTAACTCTTTCACTTAAAATAAAAGACACTTTCTGAATGTTTAAATAATAATAATTTAATTTTAGTAATATCTTAAGTATTTCAATCAGTCTCAATTATTATTTCTTCAAATTATAATAATTAAAACAAAATTTATAATAATCTCACAAATGTCAAACATAAGAAAGTGTCTTTGTCTTCTTTTTCCTTCTTGACTTTTTTTATTTTTTTAGCTGTAATTGCTGGTTTTAATCTTTTTCTTGCTTTTTTTTAATTAAAGTTAGGCTTTTTCACCTTTTTTCTCCTTTCTAGCTTATTCGATTGCAGCTAGTTCTTTTTTACGGGAGTATCAGTTAAGAGAGCGGATTTTACTATGCGTACATTTGTCTGATATCCTTTCCTTGGTATCAGGGTCTAAGAGTTTCAGGTGAAAATGGAATTTCAGTCACAGTAACTGATGTATCTCGTGATATAGATGCTTCAGGTATTATCTCAGTTGTAAAAATTGTGGGGGGAACAACGGATTCAGTGGTTGAAGGCATCGTGATAGTATTAAGTACATCTTTAGATATCACCAAATTAAGTGAATGCTGATCAAGGTTTTCTGAAGACTTAGGTAGATCTGTTTCGTTGCTGATTTGAGGAGGTGGATATCCAACTGTAGGAGCAGTCCCCGTTTCGTTATCTGTAGAGAAATATGGTTAACATTATAACTCGAAGCGGCGTCATGAAGACTTTTCTGTCGCAAAGTTACTTCTTCTGCTGCAAGGTCATATATTTCACTTACCGTACCTCTGTCAGTCTCCCTTTTATAATCAGTAGGCATTCTGAACAAAATAAATAAATGAATGTAGCACATATATTAATTAGGCACCACTCGCCACGTTAGAATGAAAAACTAGGAGAGTTGACACAGCTTGTTTCAATTCTCCTCAGTAAAAAAATACCTTCCATTTTTGGTTTAATTCATGATCAAGAAGCATATATATAAAATCAATTGTACCAAATATATACAATGAATGTTTAGTTAATGAGCTTTCGAAACACATATAACTCAAATAATTTTTTATTTGAAACTGTAAATTTTTTTGTGTAACTTTTATAAGAATATAAGCAGCATAAAAAAGCATGAAATACTTATATTTTACGATTTTTTACATACATCACACAGAATTCCACAACTGCTCGATACACACCATCGACGCAAAATAATATGTCAGCAGGCGAGGGAAAACAATTTAAACCCTATGTTGACAACTCGGTAACGGCTTTAAGTTCCGGGAAATCGGAACTGTTTCAAATCACCTCTGTTTCAAATAACCTCGGTCTCCCCTACTCGTAACGCTGATCATCTTTGTTTACATTTTTTTTAATTATATACGAAATAAGCGCTATTGGTTGTTAGAAACATATTTGTAGAGTAAATAATATAAATTAATGTCAGTTGAAAGTTCAATATGTCCGCAATAATAATTTTGACAATTTCCTTCACAGCTTTAACGATAACGATATTACTTCTCTTATGAACTGCTGATGTTGTTATTAAAATTATTCAAACATTTTTATATTGCAGTGAATGTTTTCTTTTTCAATTATGTTGAAATACAATTCAGAACAGAATCATTATTCATATTTGACCAATTTTTATTACCAATGCACTGGTAATTATAGATTAGAATCTAAAATAAACGACATAAATGATGATAGACTTCAAGCTAATAATTGGGAAGGTTATTTTATTTGGAAAATAGTAAACGGACAAAATACAATAGTGATACAGGGATAATGCTTGTTATAATTGTTTCTTGAGATTACTCCGTTGTGTTTTGAATTTTCCTCACTCTGAAATTAAGACATCGAGTTCTGCTACTCAGCACGCAATGCCTCGAAGTTCGTCGGTAAGCTGCCATATATTTAGAGACAGTTTTGACTATACACTACTTAAAGCAAACAAAAATTTATCGGAAATGAAGTAGAAAATTTTCTAAAATGCACAAAAAAAGACAACAATAAAAAATATAAGTTCCTGCAACTAATCTACTCTGTGTTTTATATATTTAAGACTTAACGCACAAAATAATTTCGTCGACGGTGATGCGGATCGGTGAAAAAATTGCTTTCTATTAGATAATTAGTGAATTTTTACACGAACAACCAAACGACGCGAGGAAATGTGAGATTAATGTGGTATAGGAATGAAACGTATTTCAGTTAATTTACAACATTTTGGTGAGGAATTCGGCTTTTGAGACAAGAGAAATGGAATCTGAAATACAAATAAATTATTAGCTTTTTAAATAAGCGGGTAATTATGTAGTTAATCTAATTTTATACTTAATATTACAAAGCTGTGGTCTGACCAGAATAGTCTAGTAATAGAAGTAGTCTTCAGAAATTTTAGTTTGTTTTAACTTAACTTAGCTTCACGCTGTATCCCGCACGAGGCAGGGTAGGCAGAGGGAACCGGGAACCTAGTGTTAAGACACTCCGTTCCACTTCCGTTCCCTACTTTCCGTCAAATTTGAGGCATTGCATGTTGAGTGGCGGAACTCAACGCCGCACTATGCTTTATTACCAGAGCGAAGAAATGAAACATTAAATATTTAAATTGAAATTGCGATCACACTCTTGTACCGCTGCGCCACGACAGGCCTTATTTAGTTTATTTTAGTAATAAAAAATTAACTCAGCTCAAAGCCAACTTATCCAGTATAATTATATTCAGATTTTAAAGACATAGCGAACTATACTGAACAGAAACGACAGGATCAACCCATTCTAACTTATATAATCTTTGTTTTCTTTCGTTTTCTCCACCATAGTGAGGAACCGAACGGAGTGCCTTACCACTAGGTTCCCAAGTTCCTTCTGCATACCAAGTAATAAACAATATACGGCGTGAAGCTGAGAAAAATAATAATAAAAAAACTAATCTTTGTAAAAATGATAAAAAAATATTTAATCTAATTCAATTGACATACCGTTGTCATATAGGTGTTAACTAAATTCATTTCGTAAGATTTGGCAAAAAAAAGCTAGAAATTTTATTCGTATAGGTGAGCCAAGGCCGCCTAGAACGACCAGGATCGTGTGCGAGAAAAATGTAGGTGTGTCAGCGCATAACTCCTGAACAAACGATTAAATGAGTAAAGCTTGTGTACCATAGTGAAGGTTTTTATCTAGGATATCAAAGCTCCCAGATTTTTTCATATTTAGCTTTACGCCGTATCCCGCACATGGCAGGATAGGCAGAGAGAACTCGGAAACCTGGTGTTAAGACACTCCGGTCCACTTCTGTTCCCCACCTTCCGCCAAATTTGAAGCATTGCGTGTTGAGTGGCGGAACTCAACGCCGATGGATACATTGTTTTCTTATTCCATATAATTTCTTCTGACGTTATTTAAAAAATTAATATAAAAATTTTTTAAAGTCAACAAAACAAGAGCTATCTGCCTATATCTATACTTATAAAAATCTGTAGAGAGGTCAATTCTGTACATGAAATATATTTACAAAATAAGTAGCA
Organism: Eueides isabella; assembly: GCA_019049475.1. Lineage (NCBI taxonomy): Eukaryota > Metazoa > Arthropoda > Insecta > Lepidoptera > Nymphalidae > Eueides > Eueides isabella. Next base: position 9,530,483 of record CM032399.1, on the reverse strand, counting down.
GGGGGTGATTAGTGTTCGATACTGATGCCAAAAATGCAGTTAAAAAAATTTTTGTCTGTCTGTCTGTCTGTCTGTTTGTATGTTATTTATAGAAAAAAAAACTACTCGACGGATTTTAACGAAACTTAGTACAATTATTCTTTATACTTCTGGGCAGGTAATAGTATACTTTTCATCACACTACAATGAATAGGAGCAGAGCAGTGAAGGAAATGTTGAGAAAATGGGAGAAGTTGCTTGATTTTTAAGCTTCCGTCGCGTGTGCAGCCTTAATGGTTAGAGCTACATAGAAACTATGTATAACGGAAATATTCTACATAAAAATACACGAAAAATATTCCAAGACAGCATATATTTATCTTTTATAGTTAACTCACAATAACACGCATAACTCTCGATAGCTTAGCAGTTCGGAGATTTCTTATTATATTTGTTTACTTTTACGTTTATAAAACCAATAATGCTCACCATCATTCCTAATTAAAAAAAAATAAACATTAGCACCAATTCAATAAAAAAAGAATCATTGAAATCGGTATAGAAACACCAAACTATACTTACTTACATGAAATACGCCAACAAGACATCGCGCGTGAATAGTGAATCAAGCTATAAGGATTATTTTTGCGTAACGGTTGCCGCGCTCGACGGGGCTCGCGGCGGCAGAGTATAAAAGGGGCGGGAGGCGAGCGCAAGCGTCAGCGAACTCCGGACGGATACAGACCCGTCACACTACTCAGCTCGGTCGCCAAGCTGTTTGAGAAGCTCCTCCTCCCGCTTCTCCAGGCGCACCACCAACCGCGCCAAGAACAGTTTGGCTTCCGTAGCGGCCACTCTACCACGCTACAAGTGGCCAGAGTAGTGCACTACGTCGCAGCAGCCGCCAACAGGAAGGAGAGTGCAGTAGCAGCCTTCCTCGACGTCGCCAGTGCCTTTGACCGGGTCTGGCATCCTGGACTCCTGCATAAAGTACTCAGTGCAGGAGTCCCGCACCACGTCACCGCTGTCCTTGCCAACTTCCTCAGCGGCAGGACCTTCGCCGTTAGGGTGGAGAGTGCGGTATCATGCAGCCACCCTATAGGCGCCGGAGTTCCCCAGGGCAGCATCCTGTCCCCGGCGTTCTACGCGCTATTCACTGACGACATCCCGGTGGGGCCGGATAGCACACTAGCCCTCTACGCCGACGACATCGCCTTATTAGCCAAGTCGCTCAACACGAAGCATGCAGCCACGAAGCTCCAGCGCGCCCTCGACCTGCTACCCGCCTGGCTGGCGGAGTGGAGGCTGGCGCTGAACATTAAGAAGACGCAAGCCATCGCATTCGGCGCACAACGCCGAGAGCCTCCTCCACTCAGTGTGCAGGGCCAGCAGGTCTCCTGGAGCAAATGCATCGTATACCTTGGTGTAGTCATTGACCGTCGCCTTACGATGACAGCCCAAGTGAAGAAGGCCACAGACGCGGGACGTGTAGCCTTAAAGCTGCTTCGCCCGCTGTTTCGTGCAAAGATGCCGCTACGCACCAAACTGGCACTATATAAGTCGTACGAGACCACATCTCACGTACGCTTCTCCAGCGTGGTACGCCCTCCTGAGCCCACGTCAAAAGAAGATGCTCCAGGTGGTCCAGAACCTCGCCCTCCGGCGAGTGACCCAGGCTCCATACTTCGTGCGCAATGCAACATTGCATCGCGACATGAGGATGGAAAGCCTGGAGGAACACATCGGCCGGCTAGCGTTTAACGCGTTCCGCCGCGCCGATGCATCGGACTACCTGCACCTAAAGGACATCGCACCGTGGCATACAAGACCGCCAGACGCCAGGCGTCTCCCCCGTGATCTCCTCTCCCCTCCTGAATCCGACTCCTGAGCTGCCACCTCGGTCGCTGGTCGCTTAAGCTGGGCCTCCCCCGGGCAACTGGGGGTCTCACCCGCTGGGCTGACCGCCCAGGTGGAGAGCTTTGGCATTCTTTCGACTTTGCCAAACTGATAATTTCGCAAAGTCTCTTTTGTATGAAGAAGTTCCATCGTATTATACCTACGATAAACAACGAGGTGTCTTTAACCGTAGACGCCGAGGCAGGCCTGTAGATGGCGAGACAGGTTTCAAAGAACATGTTCTTGGTAGAGTGTATACTGTTCATCCTAACAACGCAGAGTGTTTATTTGAGATTATTATTACATACAGTGCGAGGCAACATCATTTATAGATTGAGAAAAGTAGACGATGTTGTTTATCCAACTTATCATGCAGCTTGCCAAGCGCGTCATTTGCTTGAAAATGATCAACATTGGGATGACGCTTTAGCAGAATCCTGTGTTAGTGATAATCCACGACGGTTACGCCATTTATTTGTAACATTACTCACATTTTGTAATTTATCTGATCCTGTCCAATTATGGGAAAAATATAAAGAAAAATTTGCAGAAGACTTTCTTCGGAATTTATCTCACAATAATGAAGGCGCAACTAATGATAATTTTCGAGATCTGGCTATAAATCAGTGCTTATTAGCTCTTCAGGAAGACTTAACAGCAGTAGGCGGTAAATCACTTTGTGAATATGGTTTGCCAACGCCAACCTCAGTCGGAGAGGTAACCAATAGGGAATATTCCGCAGAGATTGGTTACAACCCAATGGAACTGCTGGTAACATTAGAAAACGGTGTCCCAATGATGACTGCAGAACAACGCTTAGTCTATGATCGCGTGTGCGAGAGTGTGCAGAATAATTTAGGAACAATATGGTTTTTAGATGCACCTGGAGGAACTGGGAAAATTTTTTTGACTAAATTAATATTAGCTTATGTTCGAAATCAGCGTAAAATCGCTCTAGCCGTGGCTTCATCAGGTATAGCTGCAACATTGCTACCAGGAGGTAAGACTGCTCACACTATGTTTAAAATACCAATTGATTTAGATCGCACGGAAAGTCCAACCTGTAGTATTTCAAGAAATAGCGACAAAGCTAAGGTATTGCGTGAGTGTAATTTAATCGTATGGGATGAATGTACGATGGCCCATCGAAAAGGAGTAGAAGCAGTAGACAGAACTCTAAGGGACATAAGACAAAATGATCGACCAATGGGCGGTATTACGGTTTTATTTTGTGGTGATTTCCGACAAACCTTACCGGTAATACCACGGGGAACCCGAGCTGATGAGATTAGGGCTTGCCTGAAAAGCTCTTATTTGTGGCGTGATATACAATCGGTGCATTTGACTATAAATATGCGAGTGAGAACTGGAGACAACGCAGATAATCGTGAATTTTCTGATACATTATTGAAGATTGGTGAAGGTACCTATCCACAACTACACCAAGGAAAACTTATTCTGACACCTGAGTTATGTTGTATAGTGCAATCCCAACAACATCTTATATCTTCGTTTACGGTGACATAACAATTATATTAAATAGGGACAATTCTTGGCTTTGCAAAAGGTCCATTTTGACTCCTCGCAATGACCAGGCATCTGAAATTAATAATAAAATACTGTCTAATATACAGGGAGAAAGCAAAGTTTATAGTTCAATAAATAGAATGGTTGATGAACAAGAAGCCACTAATTACCCGATAGAATTTTTAAATTCTTTAAGTATGCCTGGACTACCTTCTCATATAATTTGTTTAAAAATTGGCATACCGATAATTCTGCTCCGAAATTTAAGACCACCTCAACTTTGCAATGGAACTCGGCTAAAAGTAACCCAGTTGCAACAAAATGTAATCGAGGCTCAAATTTAACAGGTTGCGGTGCAGGAGAAACTGTCTTTATTCCCAGAATTCCCATAATACCAAATAATTTCCATTCCAATTAAAAGAACGCAATTCCCAGTATCGGTGTGCTATGCCATGACTATCAATAAAGCTCAAGGGCAGACTTTTCGTGTTGCTGGAGTAGATCTCGGTGTTAGCTGTTTCTCGCATGGTCAATTATACGTCGCTCTTTCCCGGGTTAGCAATTCTAGGAATCTTTACGTTCACGTGCCGGACGGGTCGACTCTTAACATAGTCTATCCAGAAGCTTTGCGCTGAAACATTTTAATTTGATCTAAAAATATTAGCAATATATTATCTTAATAAAAAACAAGGAGTTACACGCTGACCGAGTCGTGGGTATAGCGTGGGTATATTATAATATTCTGCGGTTACTTATATTTTTCAACAGTTTTGTGGATTGGCATATTATATACTATTGCCCTTCTAAAATACGAAAGTGAATCTGCCTGTTACGTCAAAACTATGAGGGAGGACATCTGCTAATTTTTTTCGAAAAACGACGGAAACGCGGACGAAGTCGCGGGCAAAAGCTAGTATTTTTAAAGTACCGGATCATATTTCCTTTTGAATTTAAACTATAAATATTTATACCTGAATTATGGATTGTATATTAAAATTCTTATTTACAAATGTAAATTAAGTATTAAATAAATAAATATGTTTTTAGATGTATTGTTTTCAGATATATTATATACCTGCCACCAAGGAAGCTTGCTGCTTACCGTTTATAACGAAAACGTTTGGTTGACATTTATACTTATAATAAATCTGTAACTGAACACGTCTGTACATGAAAAATATATTAAAAAAATGTTATATAATTACCTCGACGTCCTTATTGCATTAGGAATAGGGTCGCTATTGTGATAATACATATATATATATATATATATATATATATATATATATATATATCTATAATATATATATATAATATATATTATAATATATATATATTATATATATATCTATATATATATATATATATATATGTATTATCACAATAGCGACCCTATTCCTAATGCAATAAGGACGTCGAGGTAATTATATAACATTTTTTATATATTTTTCATGTACAGACGTGTTCAGTTACAGATTTATTATAAGTATAAATGTCAACCAAACGTTTTCGTTATAAACGGTAAGCAGCAAGCTTCCTTGGTGGCAGGTATATAAATATATCTGAAAACAATACATCTAAAAACATATTTATTTATTTAATATTTAATTTACATTTGTAAATGAGAATTTTAATATACAATCCATAATTCAGGTATAAATATTTGTAGTTTAAATTCAAAAGGAAATATGATCCGGTACTTTATAAAATACTAGCTTTTGCCCGCGACTTCGTCCGCGCTTCCGTCGTTTTTCGAAAAAAAATTAGCAGATGTCCTCCCTCATAATTTTGACGTAACAGGCAGATTCACTTTCGTATTTTAGAAGGGCAATAGTAATATAATATGCCAATCCACAAAACTGTTGAAAAATATAAGTAACCGCAGAATATTATAATATACCCACGCTATACCCACGACTCGGTCAGCGTGCGTGTAACTCTTGTTTTTTATTAGATAATATATTGCTAATATTTTAGATCAATTAAAATGTTTCAGCGCAAAGCTTCTGGATAGACTATGTTAAGAGTCGACCCGTCCGGCACGTGAACGTAAAGATTCCTAGAATTGCTAACCCGGGAAAGAGCGACGTATAATTGACCATGCGAGAAACAGCTAACACCGAGATCTACTCCAGCAACACGAAAAGTCTGCCCTTGAGCTTTATTGATAGTCATGGCATAGCACACCGATACTGGGAATTGCGTTCTTTTAAATTGGAATGGAAAATTATTTGGTATTATGGGAATTCTGGGAATAAAGACAGTTTCTCCTGCACCGCAACCTGTTAAAATTTGAGCCTCGATTACATTTTGTTGCAACTGGGTTACTTTTAGCCGAGTTCCATTGCAAAGTTGAGGTGGTCTTAAATTTCGGAGCAGAATTATCGGTATGCCAATTTTTAACAAATTATATGAGAAGGTAGTCCAGGCATACTTAAAGAATTTAAAAATTCTATCGGGTAATTAGTGGCTTCTTGTTCATCAACCATTCTATTTATTGAACTATAAACTTTGCTTTCTCCCTGTATATTAGACAGTATTTTATTATAATTTCAGATGCCTGGTCATTGCGAGGAGTCAAAATGGACCTTTTGCAAAGCCAAGAATTGTCCCTATTTAATATAATTGTTATGTCACCGTAAACCGAAGATATAAGATGTTGTTGGGATTGCACTATACAACATAACTCAGGTGTCAGAATAAGTTTTCCTTGGTGTAGTTGTGGATAGGTACCTTCACCAATCTTCAATAATGTATCAGAAAATTCACGATTATCTGCGTTGTCTCCAGTTCTCACTCGCATATTTATAGTCAAATGCACCGATTGTATATCACGCCACAAATAAGAGCTTTTCAGGCAAGCCCTAATCTCATCAGCTCGGGTTCCCCGTGGTATTACGGTAAGGTTTGTCGGAAATCACCACAAAATAAAACCGTAATACCGCCCATTGGTCGATCATTTTGTCTTATGTCCCTTAGAGTTCTGTCTACTGCTTCTACTCCTTTTCGATGGGCCATCGTACATTCATCCCATACGATTAAATTACACTCACGTAATACCTTAGCTTTGTCGCTATTTCTTGAAATACTACAGGTTGGACTTTCCGTGCGATCTAAATCAATTGGTATTTTAAACATAGTGTGAGCAGTCTTACCTCCTGGTAGCAATGTTGCAGCTATACCTGATGAAGCCACGGCAAGAGCGATTTTACGCTGATTTCGAACATAAGCTAATATTAATTTAGTCAAAAAAATTTTCCCAGTTCCTCCAGGTGCATCTAAAAACCATATTGTTCCTAAATTATTCTGCACACTCTCGCACACGCGATCATAGACTAAGCGTTGTTCTGCAGTCATCATTGGGACACCGTTTTCTAATGTTACCAGCAGTTCCATTGGGTTGTAACCAATCTCTGCGGAATATTCCCTATTGGTAACCTCTCCGACTGAGGTTGGCGTTGGCAAACCATATTCACAAAGTGATTTACCGCCTACTGCTGTTAAGTCTTCCTGAAGAGCTAATAAGCACTGATTTATAGCCAGATCTCGAAAATTATCATTAGTTGCGCCTTCATTATTGTGAGATAAATTCCGAAGAAAGTCTTCTGCAAATTTTCTTTATATTTTTCCCATATTGGACAGGATCAGATAAATTACAAAATGTGAGTAATGTTACAAATAAATGGCGTAACCGTCGTGGATTATCACTAACACAGGATTCTGCTAAAGCGTCATCCCAATGTTGATCATTTTCAAGCAAATGACAATATATATATATATTATATATATATTATATATATATAATATTTATATTATATATATATATTATAATATATATATATATATATATATATATATGTATATATTTTTTTTGTTTCTTTCATAGCGGCATTTGTTATTGTAGTCGGAGCAACAAAAAACCATTGCCTATAAATAAAGATATAGCGTAGTAGTTCAGTTTAAAATAAAATAGTTTCAAAGACTTAAGAGTGTGATGGACTATAGATCTAAGGTATGGCTTGAATGGCATATTAAGTTACTCTCGTACACTGTGAAGTAAGCAGTGTACCTATTATAGACAGCCAAATCAGAATATTTGCATTTTAACGGTTAATGTGGCTTAATTTTTAGATCTTATTATTTTTCTAAGTCATACTCAAAAAAATCAATCTATCAATTGAATCTTGATATAATGAATTTAAAAATATTAAATTTCATAATAATTTATATAACAAGATAGGCCTGAGGCTCGTGCTCGAAGCGTGTGACTGTAAACTCGACCGATGGGGTTCAGTTCCCACTTGAGGACATAAATTATTTAATATTTTCAAATAAAATATTTAAAATTTCAAACGACATATTCGACATTTTCATTTCTGCATTCAGGTAACAACACTAAGCGCGGCGTTGAGTCCCGCCACTCTACCGCAATGCCTTATGTTCAAAGGATATTTTGGAACGGAATGGAGGGTCTTTACACTTTAGGTTCTCAAGGTTCCTCTATATACACTGCCATGTGCGGGATAAAGCGTGAAGCTCAAAAAACACAAAATAAGTACAAATAAAGTCAAAGCACAAGTAGGGATCCAGCTGTGTCCACTTATGACGTGACGATACTTCACACTATTGGATTTTTTTTTTTTTAAATAATTTGGTAATAATCTCGTTCAGAAGAAAACGATTAACAGTCATAAGTGATTCTGACACAAAATTTATCAATTTAAGGTAGCAGTTTGTTAATGTACTGTGGAGGTAACTGCACTGTACCATTTTTTGAAAGCTGCATCTAATACTGCAGCACAGCTTGTTTTCCAGTTTCCGCCCGATTCGAATATTATAATTAAAATGTTTATTTAATAACCGAGAGGTTCATTTTGATTGGCGAAACTCAACGCACATTTTTGTGCCATAATATTATGTAAATACGCCAAGAAGCGAGATGTAGATATAAAAAATATGTACGATTAGATAAACCAAGAAGTGAAAAACAAGTTAACAGCGTAAGGATTAGAATATTATATATATAATAAATGTTTTTTACGTAATTTTATTACAATTTATATAATTTACAACTTTCTTCGAATATGTAACGCTTGTAGAAATGAATAACGTGAGACTAGTTAAGATAATTATTATTTTTTGTGTTATACACAGTATCTACATAAGTTTATATACAACTTCTGTTGTTTCTATGGCAGAAGGAACCGTTATTATCATAGCTTTAATCTTTAGACTAGAGCACGATGCAAGAAAGGAGTTAAAATAAAAAAAATATATGTTCTTTTCAGCTTCACGCTATATCCCGGTCATGGCAGGATAGGCAGAGGAATCTCGAGAAAATAGTGTTAAGACACTTTCGTTCTCCACTTTCTGCCGAATTTGAGGCATTTAATATTCAATTTGAAAATATTAAATATTTTACCTTCTCGAATGAGGACTGAACCACAATATGTTGTTTATTGCCACACGCTTGTGCCCCTGCGCCACGATAGGCCTCGTATTTTTCAATGCTAAAATAATATAACAAGTATAGAATGGAGTGTCTTAACACTTCCCAAGTTCCCTCTGCCCATCCTCCTAACGAGAGATACAGCTCATAACTTTTTTCTATACCTTATTTAAACCATCTTTTTCTGAATGAAATCTAAAATGATTGTACAGTATTATCGCTATTTAATTATATTTGGATACTTTCTAAAAATTAGCTAAGGGTTTGGTTTTAATAACCATTGCTTTCATGGTCCAATCTACTTCCCACGCCACTGTTCGACGTTCCGTTTCACCTGAATAAACGTTAACGGTGTGTACGCACTAGATATCGCACAGTTTCATAACTATGTTTTCCATAGTTAATCTAGAGAACGCTACTACTATAGTATAATTGTATTTATGATTAAAAAAACATCGTTGCTTGATTGGAACCCGCGCTATTAGAAACGTCTTTGTCACTAGGACATATTTTAATACTATCATATAATAAATTTATAAACATTAAAATGAAGATGGCTTCCTAATTTTGATGTGAAAAATTAGAAAATGTATCTTATTTTATAACTATTTTTGAGAGACGCTAAATTAAGAGAACCAACGCAACATTATTATTGACGAAATTAAGTTCTTCCAATGAAATTTGACTCGAGCGATAAGTTTAAGGTAATATTTACATCTTTGCATATCGAAGACAGCATAATAATATTTAAAATAACAATGTCATCTCGCAGCGGTACAGCGTCTGGCTGTAAAGTGTGGGTTCGCTTCCTAAATAGGGGGAATTATTGTGGGTTACCTCTCCCTGGCAAAAAGACAACAAGCCGGTGTTGTGTTCCGCCTTAACATATCAAAAGAAGTCTTGTGAATTTTTCGTCTGTACCTACTTAGGATGCCCTCTGTGGTGCCTTTTAAGTGCAGTACAAAATAAAGTATTGTAACTATTCATAATAGATAAATCATCTAGAAATAGATGCAGACTGAATGATATCCGCATCGATAGCGTTTATAGAGGTAATAAATGGTAGAGGCGCTGTTAATGTTTGCCAAGTGTTACACGTGATAAGAATTCATTAGATAGGTAGCTTGTTGTAAGATAACTTTAAATTACCCGCATTCTTGCAGCTAAATACGAGATATCCTTTAGGAAATATATATTATATACTATATATATATATATATATATATATATATATATATATATATATATATATATAATATATATATATATATATATATATGTATATATATATATATATATATATTATAATATATATATATATATATATATATATATATATATATATAATATATAAAAGTTCAGTTTCCTCGATATCTAGTGTTAAGACACTACCCAGTGTTCCCTTGTTGACCAAGTGTGTCGAGTTGCGTAAGTTATCGGCGTGCTTGGTCTAATTTGCTTTCAATCTTAAATATTTGGTAGGATATGCAAGAAGGACCTGGTAGCCATAACTGGATAATAACGTTATTTTTTATACTAATATGTTTGATATCATTTTAAGAGGAGGTTACGAGCACAGTATTCTATATTATATTTATGTATTATTTAATATTTTCAAATTAAACATTTAATGTCTTTTTATTTTCGTCGCTCTGGTCGAAAGATAAAGCGCGGCGTTGAGGTCCGTCACTCTAAATACAATGCCTCTACTTCGGAGAAAAACGGAGAATGGAACGGAGTGTCTTAACACACAATCTCAAATTCTCTGCCTACCCTGCATGTACGGGATACACCATGAAACTAAAAAAAGAGCCACAAACATCTATTATTAGTACTTACTATATTAATAATAGTTACAAAGACTTTTCAATCACATTTTTTACTAAATAAAGCTATATAACAATTTCAAATTAATGTATAAATTCTAAATTGAATTGAACCTTATTACGAAAGTGATAAGGTTTATTTTCATATTTACTAATCATTGCGTGTGTCGGAATGCATCGGCGCGTGCTTCCTCGCGGAAGGTCTCTATCAAGGCTTTTGTATGTGGCCATTATAGCTTTTGTGGTTAAACGTTTTATGTCTATTACTGATTGTATGTGGCTGCTGTGATTTACATTGATTTGAGATTTGGCCACAACTGATATCAAAAAGAAATATAAATAATATATATTCTTTCATTACAGCTCTGTAGGTCTGTTCATGTGTCAATATTTTTTTCTCAAAATCAGTAAGACAAGTACCGTTCCTATTGACGTACAATTATAAGTCCTTGGTGGGCAAGTTTGAATTCCACTTGGTGTTTTTTGTTTACTATAGTAAATATAGTTAATAGTTTAGTTACTATAGTAAATACTACTTATAATAACGTAACTGATCGCTGTCTGTCTATGAAAGATATATTAAAAAAAATATTATGTACCTTTATCAATGTAATAAGGCCCAAAATAGTGTTTTTTTTATATAAAACAATCTGTTTGTCTGTTATGTTTGTAGCCTGCGCGCTTGTAATCGCTGATCTCAGAAACGGCTAGCCAAATTTAAATGCATTTTCCGCTTTTTCTATTGGAAACCTTCAGTCAAAATTTAGTGTTTATTATATTTAAAATGGGTTGATAAATAAAAAGTTACGGTAATTAAAATATTAGACAGAAGAGTTTTATTTTATTAATGTACCGGATATTTTAGTTTTATGTATACATATTGTTTTTAAAAGTAATAACTTTATTCTAACAAGATAGCCTGATTTGAGGCCTATCGTGGCGCAGCGACACAAGCGTGTTGACTGTAACGCAGTATTTAATATTTTCAATTTTATTATTTAATTTTCTCATTTTTTCGCTCTGGTAATAAGGCAAAGCGCGGCGTTGAGTTGCGTTACTCAACAAGAAATATCTGGAAAGTGGGGAACGGAGTGTCTTAACACCAGGTTAATATTTTCAATTTTTAATATTTAATTTTCTCATTTCTTCGCTCTGGTAACAAGGCAAAGCGCGGCGTTGAGTTCCGTCACTCAACAGGAAATACCTGGAAAGTGGGGAACGGAGTGTCTTAACACTAGGTTCCCAAGTTCCCTCTGCCTACCCGGCCACGTGCGGGATACAGCGTGCTGCTGAGTGAGAACAAGAAAGTAAACAAAGATACAGACGTCGTGAGACCCTATTGTCTAATAATCATAGACCCAAATTAAGCTACACGTAGTAATATTTAATGGTGGCAGATTTTACTTTACTCTTGCTCGCTAAATGGTTTCGAAATTTTTCGCATTATTTTATATAATTAAAATGTATGTCAATATATTTGTTTTCAACTTTACCTTATATCCTAGTAGGAAAACCCGTTAAGTTGGATGGAACACTCTGTTCCCATATAGACACTTTCGTACTTCATTTTCCTCCGAATGATGGCATTGAGTGTTGAATGTTGCAACTTAACACCGCACTTAATTTTGTTGAATGAGGCGAGGAAATGATATTTCTACCCACAACACCCTGTTGCATTGACAGACGCGTGCTTATTATTACATCTCATGAATAAATCATAATGGAGGCCTATCGTGGCGCACAGGCACAAGCGTGTTACTGTAACCAACAGGCTATGGGTTCGATCCCCACTCAAACGAAATAATTAATATTTTTAATTTAAATATTTAATATTTTATTGCTTCGCTCTGGTACAAGGCAAAACGCGGCGTTGACTTTCCGCTACTCAAAACGCAATGCCTCAAATTCGGCAGAAAGTGGGGAACAGAAGTCCTTAACACTAGGTTCCCAAGTTCCCTCTGCCTACCCTTGAGAACAACTTTTACAATATCATAGTTTTTCTCTTTTGCAAAAGTTACTCCATAAATAACATTTCGCTCCAGTACAAGGAATGAAAGTTGTTGTTTTTCTAGTTACATAATTTAAAATTCTTTACTTGAAACTAAGTCAAGAGAACCAGCAATACTCGTGTATCTCGAATATCGTCACATTTTTATTATCGAGACTTCTCCAGTACTAGTTTTTCTTCCAATGACTTCCAATGTTTATACCGTACGTTCGTTTAATTCGAAAGTTCTCTTTGTATTTATTGAATTTTCACATCGCTTGGTAGAGTTGGTTGGAATGCCACAATTTTTGTTATTCTGGATAAATTATTCTATTTTTACATATCTTTCATACTATTAAAACCTATTTAGCTTGAATGGAATATTTTTAAGAGAGCTAATTGAAGAAATCATTTAGATTAGCGTTTGGCAAAAAGCGTCAAATCTTTTAGTCGTATATTCTGTATCTATAAGCTGGCTTGTCCACAAGATTAAAATTGCTATACTTGCTATGTTAGGTACATAGTACTCGTATATAGCTGTTTATTTGAAGGATAATCCGTAAAAGAAACAGAGTTACCAACGTTCCTTAAAAATCTTATACGTTGAAGTAGTAATGGGCTAGACACATCTGTCGAAATTCGTAACGTAACGTGCCCTTCGGGGCCAAGGATCTTATGAAAACTGCTTGAAGACCGGAAGTAAGAGCTTCGTCCATCAGCGAATACAAACTGGCTAAATTTACAAATCTTCCAAACGGATTCAATATTTATGTTTACATATTACTTCGAAATTTATAAAAATATCAGCTAAGTCATGGCTTATAATTTGAATTTTAATATTAAATTAAGCTTATATTGAATCGCGTGATTATAATACATCCATTCTCCACTTTTCGCCGAATTTGAGGCATTGCGTGTTGAGTGGCGGAACTCAACGCCGCGCTTTTGCCTTATTACCAGAGCGAAGAAATGAAACATTCAATATTTTAATTGAAAATATTAAATCTTTATTAATTAATTTCCTCGGCCGGGGATCGAACCCAGAACCTGTCAGTTACAGTCACACGCTTGTGCCGCTGCCTGTCTTAAATAGCATGTTGCAATGTCTAATTGCAACATATAGCATGTTGAGATTATTATTAAGAATAAAGAATCAACCTGAAACGAGTAGAATTGTACTTCACAATCTGACAGTGCAACGACAGCTTCATATTTTAATAGTATGTAGGTATTTTTATCTCAGCAATAAGTCAGGTTTAGTTTATTTACTCTTTAATTCAATGTTTTATCTGTGCTCATTTCGCGTTTTGGCCTTTACATTATTATTCTTCAAATAACATACAACCTTAAAGGCTTAAGTGTTGTCACGTGTAGATAAGATAAAAATGCAGATGACTTTAACTAGATTTTTCATCTGGTGACTTGATCCTATGGATTGTTTTGTAGACATTTTTTATTGAATGGCGGAACTCAACACAGGGAAATGAAAAGAAATCATCTCATAGGGTCGGGATCGAGCCCATGTTTTTTATTATTGCTATTTATTTTTTATAACCCCAGTTTTTCATATTTTTAATAAGGATATTTTAAAATTATATATAGGTATATTAGATTTTTTTATTTGGATTAAGCTCCAACTAAATATATTAATAATTCTTTTTGCTATTTTATTTGAGTTTAAAATATTAAAAAATCTAAAAAAGTTGATAGACCAGCTACTTTTTTTCAGCTTTATCTCGAATACGGTTGAGATACACTTCCCGCTAGTATTGGACATTTGATTCCCTTTGTGAGAACTTGATAGCTATGTACTTAATAATATAGAATTATTCAGTTTTGAAATAACTTGCGAATTTAAAGCATTGTGTGCGTGTTGAGTGGCGGAATTAAACGCCGCGTTCATTTCCTCAAGTGAAGATCAAACCCACAACCTGTCGGTTACACTCACACGCTTGTGCCGCTGCGCCACGACAGGCCTCAATAATATAAAAATAAAACATTCATGTGAAAACAACAAATTATAAGTAAATATAATATTTTATGTTGCTCCATAGAATTTAATAATTTTATTATTATTATATTATAACACGAGCTCGTCTGCCGGAAACGACGTTTGAGGCCGGATTTTGGAGCGAGACGGTGATATAACAAGTTCAGTATCAGGTTTTGCATAATTCGGCACATAGGGCTGACAAAGATAGCATAAATAAGTTAATTATACTAAAATATTTTTAAATTCTCGAATTCATTATACAATGATTTAATTATGCTTTTCCATTTACTTTTGAATTACTTTAGTTTGTCGGAGTTGGCATATCACTCGATTCTTCATGTTACAGATTTTGAGTAATTATTAACTAACCTAAAAGAATGAAGAAATGAGGCCCTGTCGTGGCGCAACGGCACAAGCGTGTGACTGTAACCGACAGGTTGTGGGTTCGATCCCCACTCGAGAAATGAAATATTTAATATTTTCAATTTAAATATTTAATGTTTTGATTTCTTCGCTCTGGTACAAGGCAGACCGCGTTGTTGAGTTCCGCCACAAACACGCAATGACTTAAATTCGGCGGAAAGTAGGGAACGAAGTGTCTTAACAATGGGTTGTTGGATGTTGCCTCTGCCTGGCCTGCCATGTGCGGGATATAGCGTGAAGCTGAGTATGAGTATGAGAGAGTACCTAAAAGAAAAGTACTTAGAATCTAAATCTCAAATGTACAACTAAGTGACGTTTAAGTAAATTTTCCAATATTCACAAAATCTTACTTTTCAAATTATTTGTTAAGTGATGGATATCAACGCCACGTTTCGACCATGTAAATAATTTACTTTCTCAAGGGAAATAATTAACTATAGTTAGCTTCGTATATATTTACAGTAATTAGCAAAAATCTATTTAGCTAAGAAAGTATCTTATCTTCATTCAATACGATAGGTAACGATAGGCAATAAAAAAATATTTTTAAACTTGTCAAAACACATTATAACAAAGAATGGCTTGTAAGTCTTCATTTTACTTTTAAATTCATAATTTATATACATATGACTACCAAAATATCTGTATTATCAATTTCATACTTTAGCAATGGCACAAAGTAGAGGGAGACCATTAGTCTTCAAGCAAACTACGTCTTCTACTCCGCACAATTCCGACACTGAGTTGTCTGTTAGTCACTCATTACGGATTTTTATATTAAAATAATTTCCGAAGAAAACTTTTTAGTATTTCTTTATATATATTTTATAACTTCAAGTATTATCGAGGCCTGTCGTGGCGCAGCGGCACATAGTGTGACTGTAACCGACAGGTTCTGGGTTCGATCCCTAGTCGAGGAAATGAAATATTTAATATTTTCAATTTAAATATTTAATGTTTCATTCTTCGCTCTGGTAATAAGGCAAAGCGGGGCGTTGAGTTCCGCCACTTAACACGCAATGCCTCAAATTCGGCGGAAAGTGGGGAACGGAAGTGGAACGGAGTGTCTTTACACTAGGTTCCCGGGTTCCCTCTGCCTACCCTGCCTCGTGCGGCATACAGCGTGAAGCTGAAAAAAAAAAGTATTACATGCCAGCCCTATCAAAATCGACGTGGGGCGCAGTGAGGCATGCATCCATTCTAATTGCCGCCAGCCATTTTACGAGTGTAATTCACTCGTTCCGCTATACTTTGATTATTTCGGCTGTACAGCCACTTTGCGTTCATTGTCATCTTGTCATAACATAATATGAACACTCGCAGTTTTATTATACCTACACTATAATATATATTTATTATTTTATAAAATGTTCCGAGATAACAGTTTCAAAACCTTAATGTACTTTTGTAGGAATTGAAAATACAAAATATTTTGTTGTTGTTGTTGTTGTTTTTTTTGGTCACAATAATAAAATGTTGTGTTAAGATATCGGCTATTCACGGTTACAAGTAAATTGCGGTTGAAGTTATAAATTAAATTAAAAAAGGAGAGATGTTGCTTTTGGGAAATATATACAAATATTATGGTTCTTGTTCTGGTGTTTTCTGGGTCTTTTAGCTCAATGGTATAAAATGAAAACTTGTATTTTAAAACAATGATATATATCAATAATGAAATTCAACAAGTTGTTCAATCAGGTGCTGCCATTGTTCCACAACCAGTCACGACGTGAAGAGTATAAAACATTAAAAATTTAAATTTATTCTACAGCGATAGAGCATTTCCTTTGATTTTAATATTATTACAGACAATGAACTTTGGCATAAATATTTATTAGGCTTATTTTCAATGACTAAGGCTGGCTTTAAAGTATTTGTTGAGCCATGACAGGAAGTCAATACAAAGATGCGTATATATTATTTTATTAAATCAATTTTGAAGTAAATATACTAACAATTAAAATTATTCAAAGAAAAAAGTGTGTCTTCTCGGCTTCAAGCTATATCCCTCACATTTCAGGGGAAGGCAGAGGAAACTTGGGAACCTTAGTGTAAGACACATTCGCTCTCCACCAACACTTGTTTGTTTTTTTTATATATCTGATTGTAAAAACTTTTTAATCTGCAGAAGGACATGATCTTTTACAGCATGTATTCTCAGCACGGATCACTTAATTAGGATTTAACTTGAATAAAAGAAAGAATTAAGGCTTTTCCTTTTCAAAATTGAGCATAAAGTAAAAAACGGAGTGTCTTAACACTAGTTTCCCTGTGCTTACCCAAATATATTAAGTATAAAAAAAATGTATATCTATTTATTAATTACAAAAAATACAAATAAATATATTAATAACCTTTTTCACCTACTTATTAGATACAGTATGAAAAAAAGAAAAAAAAAAAATCAAAACAATTTGATCGAGAGACGCCGCACATATCAGTCCCGTGACTTCAATCGTGTTCCATGAACTGCTCGATTGGCTCATGTGACTGTAAATTACTAGCGTATTATAAATAAAACAATATGTAGATGTTCATTTCTTATAATAATAGCCTATAAATGTGCTTGGAAATATACTTGATACCCTTGATTGATGTTATTGACTTGTCAATTTAGGTTTTGACTAGACAATGACGCTTTTATTAAGAATAACTAATAACGGTATAAATAAAAACATTTGACAATTTAGTGTTAAAAATCCTTGGAATTGAACTTATTTTTTTTATAGAAAAGACATGGCAAACGAGCGTATGGGTCACCTGATGGTAAGTGAACACCGTCGCCCACGGCCCAGTGTAACTCCAGAAGAGCTACAGGAGCGTTGCCGGCATTTATAGTGGACAGGCACCGGGGCCTGGCATTACCCTATGCGAAACACAGTGGCAAACTACTTAACAGCGGGCTTAAATGCCGGGGGTGGTAATAATCCGGTCGAGTCTGCCCATGCGTGTTGCCATTGCTGACTACGTGACTCTCCCACACGTACTTCTCGGGTGATCCCATTCTAAGCCGGAATCACACGGCAAAAAACAACAATGGGACAACTTATTTGTTAGTAAAATCTACAATCTCTCAGCTTCACGCTGTATCCCGCACATGGCAGGATGGGCAGAGGGAACCTAGTGTTGAGACACTCCGTTCCACTTCCGATCCCCACTTTCCGCCAAATTTGAGGCATTGCGTGTTGATTGGCGGAACTCTACGCCGCGTTTTGCCTTGTACCAGAGCGAAGAAATGAAATATTAAATATTTTAATTAAAAATATTAAATATTTCATTTCCTCGAGCGGGGAACGAACCCAGAACCTATCGGTTACAGTAGTCACCACTGCGCCACGACAGAAATTACAAATTTATAACTTTAATTGTGCATTAAGACGCATTGCATTCTGTAATGATTATTGCAAGGCGAGAGTCGGACTTACATAACCCGCTCTCGTATAACACTAATTAGCAAATATTAATTAGTCCGGTGAAATTTGTTAGCGTATCATTTTATATTTCAGCTTTTTGTACACTATTTTAATAGTTTCATATTTAATTGACG
Source organism: Eueides isabella (assembly GCA_019049475.1). NCBI lineage: Eukaryota > Metazoa > Arthropoda > Insecta > Lepidoptera > Nymphalidae > Eueides > Eueides isabella. Next base: position 9,511,856 of record CM032399.1, on the reverse strand, counting down.
TTGTTGTGGCGATTTTATGAGCGAACGATTACTTTTATTTATTTAATATTTATCAATTTATATATATTTTAAAGAGTATACCGAGGGCCCGACTGACCGAGGTCCCAGATGTATCAGAGTAAATGCGACAATAGTAGGTTCGACAGACATTTGGAGGAATGAAATGTTTAATATTTTCATTTCTTCGCTCTGATAGAACGGGAACGCGGCGTTAAGTTCTGCCATTCAGCACTCCATGTCTAGAAAATAAAAATGAACGTTAGAAGCGGAAACGTCTTAATAGGGAGACTAGGTTCCCAGGTTCCCTCTGCTTATCCTGATATATGTGGAACACTGCGTGAAGCAAAAATTAAATAAATACAGGACAATGTATGGATTTAAACTAATGTACGATTTGAGTTCTAGACATATATTTAACTTCATATGATGTATTCCGCATATAGCAATGTAGGCAAAGAACTTAGTATTTCTTAAATCACTCTATTCTACACTCTGAGGCGTTGCATTTTGACTGACAAGACTGCACAGCGCTTGGCAATGGGTATCGAACTCACAACCGTCACTTTTGCAGTCAATCGCTGTGTAATAACAATAAATATAATCTTTCAATTTTTTTGTATACCATGTGGGGTGCTCACGAAGGTGTTGTATATATTTATGACATTTTATTTTTATTTCTTTGCTCTGATTACAAGGCAAAGCGCGATGTTGAGTTGCCCCACTCAACAATCAATGTCTCAAATTCCGCGGAAAGTGGGGAACGGAATTGGAATGGAGTGTCTAACACTAGGTTCCCAAGTTCCCTCTGTCTACCCTGCCATGTGCGGGATACAGCGTGAAGGTGAGTAAGTGAGTGAATAATAGATATGTAATTTTGCAACTTCTCACGGAGTTCTTGTACATATTTATGATATTATAAGCGTGGCAACTGCATCCTTAAGGTGTATCCTGCACATAACAGGGTAGGCTGAGGGAATCTGGGAACCTAATGTAAAGTATATAACATAAAACATACAAGTGTTAGAACTAAAATATTATTAGAAATTATATATAAATAAAGATCTATTAAGAATCGTGTTACGCAATTTCTTTTTAATTTAATCAGAAAGTTATATTTTTCGGATTAAAAATTCAAAATATATTTCGTTTTATATTAGTTTCTAAGAAAGTCTTTACAAGAAATCTGGTTTTTGTTCTTTAAAAAAAAGCATTTAAATACGTGTATTTTATCAATAACAGTAAAAGTTTCATGGTATAAAAAACTTACCGTTGTGTTACACCTGCAGTGATTATATAAAAGAAGTATTTTTTTAAAAGTATTTTTGTAATAAAAGAAATATTGTCGACTTACTTAAACTAATAAAGTAATTGGAATTTGATAAAAACACAGCTAAGAACAAGGGCTTCGATTAAATTAATCACACTCAAATCGGTGTATTCATTGAAGGGTCTAAGGTACCACACACAGACACACAGATTGGTTAAGCTTATAACCTTCCTACTTTCGCGATTAAAAAAAAACAACATGGATCTGAGTGGCATAATCATTGAACGTGACTTCTAATCATCATTAGTATTAAAAGTTTTTTTTTTTATAATTTTCTATCAACTTGATAAATGGACTTTGTAACAAAATCTGAGAATATATAAATTTACATTATAGAGGTGTGGCGCAGCGGCACAAGCGTGTGACTGTAACCGACAGGTTGTGGGTTCGATCTCACTCGAGGAAATGAAATGTTTAATATTTTCAATTTAAATATTTTATATTATCATTTCTTCGCTCTAGTACAAGGCAAAACGCGGCGTTGAGTTCCGCCACACAAATTTGAAGGAAAATGGGGAACTGAAGTGGAACGGAGTGCCTTAACACTCGATTCCCAAGTACCCTCTGTCTACCCTGCCATGTGTGGGATAAGCGTGAAGCTGAGAGAAATATTTAATGTTTTTATTTCTTCGGTCTGGTAACAAGGCGAAGCGCGGTGTTCTGTTCCGCCATTCAACATGCAATGCCTTAAATTTGCCAGAAAGTGGAGAACGACTCGGAAAGTCGGGCTGGTCTGGTGATAGAACCAGGACCTGAATAAAGATACTTTTACTAAACTTAAATTTAAAAAACGTATAAAAATTTTGAACGAAGCAGGATTTGAACCCGCGCCTCTGGAATACCGTTCCAGCGCTCTGACCACTAAGCCATTCGTTCTCACCGAGCTCCGTCGAAATTCTTATACGCTTGTTACAACTTATTTTTGTTGTTAGCATCTCTGTAGGGAGAAATTTAAGTTTAGTATTTTCTGTCCTAAGTGTGGAATAACACTTTAAAACATAGTAAAAATATTAAAGTATTCTCTCTTGCCAAATGATGAATTCTTACGAGTTGTCTTTGGGTAGCGGAAATTTGTAAAAATCTCCCTACAGAGATGCTAACAACAAAATAAGTTGTAACAAGCGTATAAGAATTTCGACGGAGCTCGGTGAGAACGAATGGCTTAGTTGGTCAGAGCGCTGGAACGGTATTCCAGAGGCGCGGGTTCAAATCCTGCTTCGTTCAAAATTTTTATACGCTTTTTAAATTTAAGTTTAGTATTTTCTGTCCTAAGTGTGGAATAACACTTTAAAACATAGTAAAAATATTAAAGATACTTTTCTTTTAGTATTTAGATAACATTTATAGCTCTGAACATTTTATATGGGACTTTTTATTAAAAATTTTACATTTAGTTTTCTTTAATATATTTTATATTCAGGTAATTAATAAAGGTGTAGTTTGTTGTTTTCCTCCATTCCATTGTAAAAGTACTTTATCGGTGACCACATCAAGAAAAGTGATAAATAGAATGAAATCTATTAATATCGTACATTCTTGAAACGAGAAAAGAGCCACCTCTATGCACAAATCCTTCGATTAAAAAAACGACACTCAATGTCACCAGCCTTACAGGATAAGATGATCTCCTCAAATGGAAATCAATCAAAACATATATTTATTTTTATTTACTTAAAATAAATGTTTCTTGTATAACAACAACTTACAAATATTGCGTATATGACATATGTAATCAATTTCAAACAACAATTGCAAGTATTTCATATATTGATAGACTTATGATGCTCTATTGTGGCTAATCTTGTCCGTCCATAGTATGTGATGAATGATCACCAATCTTATATGGCAAGTGACACAATATATAACAACGTAAATTGCATGATATTGTAATATTTTGCATACAGCTGAATATAAGTAGGGCCAGTATATTTTTTAAAATGTTTTATAAGTATTCTTTTAAAATAGGTTAAATTATTGACTGTGAATACGCAATGGCATGAATTCAGGTGGAAAACGGCAGATCGAAGATGGCAGAGTCTAGTCACAAAGAGAATTAACTAAAGATATTTTGCAGAGTAAGGTGAGAGGGATAATTGGGCATGAAATTTAAATATTATGTGTACATACAGTTGTGTGGTTATTGGCAGATAAATATTTTAATATAGTGCTACACTTACTTAGCTTTAGCTTTGAACTAATCTTCTTCAACCTTAACTTTTTGTTAGTAAATAATAAAAATATTGGAATGGACACGAGACTATTTTGGGGTGGGCACGGATCCTTACAAATCCCACGTTCATGTTGACACTAAGTTCTCTCATTTGCGACGAAAAATCCTAACCGATACAAAGATCCTTCCATAAAAATATTTTAAAAAGTTGTAACAATGATATCATGTGAGTATCAATGTGATAAAGAATATAGCTTTGGAGAATGGAAGTCGGAATACATGTATGAATTATTTGTAAAGGTGTATATAATCTGCAATCTCTACTGTCACTATCATATTTGACTTCTTATTAAATAAAACATAATACTACTTTTTTTAAGTCTAACCTACAATTTCAATAAAAGCTTATTGTACTAATAAATGTGAAAATTACTTTTTTTAATGGAAAAGACAAGCGTACGGGTCACCTGATGATGAGTGATCACCGTCGCCCACGGCCCCGTGTAACACCAGGGGAGCTACAGGTGCGTTGCCGGCCGCCGAGGTGGAGGTAGACGCGCGTTTTGAAGGTAGGTAGGTAGGTCGTTCCAGAGATGTATGGCGCGTGGAAGGAAATTCCTACGTAACCTACTTTTCAAGGCAATAGCTAATGTATTAATGTAGTGTTCATTTCATACAAAGTTCTTTGTTTGTTTGTCGCCAGAAAAATTGAAGTTAATAGATTTTATTCATTTCACCTATTTTGTTTGTAGAAATATATTATATAGCCTACTAGCGACTTTCCAGCGGCTTTGCTTGCTTGAATTACACTATTTTATTCAGTAATCTCAATTATAATGTTGTTCCAATTAAATTATCACCTTCAACACAATATTTACATATTGAAAATTTCAAATAAATTTATAAAAAATTGTAGCAATTTTGCCAAACTATATATTTTAAATTGACGTAAGTTTACCAAATATAATAGTAGAAATTACTAGCGCGAGTTACGTAACCCTAATCCTACGAATATGCTGACGGACAAAACTGAAGGAATCTTCCCACGCGACCACCGCGCGAGTTCCCCGTATTAGCTTTTCAATGCCCCATTGTTTTAATTTTACTTTATTAATTGTAATATTTTTTAGATCACTCTTTATTCACACTTCGAATAAAGTAGTCATTAGTTTTAAGATAATTATTAATATAGAATTAATAAATAATTAGTAATTATTCGGTTTTTTTTCAACCTCTCAACTGCCGCAAACGTAATTGGCGCAGTCGGTAGGATTCTCGCGGGCCGGTTTCGCGATCGGTTTAAATTAATTATTCGATAATTATCATCGCGTCGCGTGCCGCCCGGGTGGCTATCAAGCACCGTACGAGAATCCAGAATCTACGGACC
>CM032399.1:9458858-9506872 GCA_019049475.1 Eueides isabella | reverse complement strand
GAATTCGTGTTGAGTAGCGGAACTCAACGTCGCGTTTCGCCTTGAGCCAGAGCGAAGAAATGGATACATTAAATATTTAATTTGAAAATATGAAATATTTCATTCCTCGAGTGAGTTCATACATGTTATTAGTAGCGCATGTTGTCTGACCCTCCCTGACGCATATATTTTTCACGCTGTATCAGGGTACAACGTGAAAAAATATAGCAGGCACATAGCAGGCTAGGCAGATGGAAACTAGTGCAGCGACATTTCGTTCTCCATTTTTTAATTTAATGTAGAGACATTGCTTATTAAGCGGCTGAACTGAATGTCGCAAATTTGAAATTGTTTGTAATTTCAAATACTGTATTTTTATCTAATTATAGCTTGCCACATATTTAGCTATACTACACTGTTTTAGCCGGTTTTATTAAGATATCATACAAAATATTTCTTTATAGACTAAAATGGATATAATATGATAAATATTTACAATATGATAATATTAATAATAAATTAATGCATATTCCAGCTTTCCTCATGCGCGGTGATTACAATTTCATTGCCGTTAATTGGTCCCGACTCGTCGTTTTTCCGTGGTAAGTGAATAATTGATTTAATATTTAATTTTGTATCGCACATCAATATGAATATCGTATATCAATATGCTTTATCCCGCTTAATATCAATATATATCCCGATTAAGAACACCCAAACACCTTTTTGTTGCGAAATTATGATAATTTTTATAAATATATGCACGCCAGTGCCTAAATGTAGATGGAAAATATTAATCACAAAAAAGAAAATGTATAACACAATCTAGGAGCACAGAAGATAGATACGTGGTACTTAATTCGACAGAAAAAAATTAGACACAAGATTGTTTTTAGAATATTCAAAGACGCTTTAATGACCTAAACACCTATTTCTCTCCTTAACCTTAACTGTGCCAAAAGATTTATTGTGAATAGTTTTATTCAAGATAAAACAAGTTAGATCGGATTCATCCTGTATTAAGTAGAACTACTTGCTTTCCGCTCTTGGTTTTGTTCTGTAATTTCGATTTGCTCACAATGAACCTCATTGTGGACCAACCGCCTTATTGGAACATAGAGATTGGCCGTTCTTATTTTCAGTCTACCCTGCGTGTAGCATGTTGCGCTTCTATCTTTTAAAACGACTTAACACTGACTATTACTCTTATTAATAATATTTCTATATAATTTCAAGATCCAGATTTGGATCCGCAGATGAACTTATCTGTTTTTTTTATTAACATTTACCATCTTAGTGTATGGCTATCGTCTTTTTAAGATTTTTCTATATTTAATATATTAATCTCTCATCTTCTATATAATATATACAATAACTACTGTATGTCAATGGATAGACAACAGGCCTTGGTAGCGTCAAGTTAGTTCTCACAAAGTAAAAAAAGCCTTCGTCATGATACATTTAGTAGTTAGGTAAACTATATAGAAAGAAAATAGATATTTAGCGTAGAGAATAGTCTCTACGCTAAATATCTATATTTTAGATATTTGGGGTTATGGAACCATACTTGAATTACCCAGCTTGGCAATCTCTTGAGTTTCGTCACTAAACGCACAGTCCTTAATTAAAGCGGAAAGTGAAAATGATGCCCAACTGGCAGAAAACACAGAAGATGTAATATATTTATATATTATACACTTAATTAGTTAAACATAATCATAATTTAAATACACTTTAATATTTAAACATGACTGTTATTTTTATGGCCAATTTTTTAGCTAAAAATTATATCATAATTAAATACTTATACATTAGGTTAATTATGTATGTTCTTTTTGTATTTGTGGTCACGGTGCTTCGTTCGTCTCATTTAAAAAAACTACTGTACGTAAGTATACTTAGGCGTAGCTTGTTTACAGAATAATAATTATTTTACGTCTTATGTAACCATGTAGTTACCTCGATTTATAATACTTATCTATTTTGAAGGATATTGTTCTAGTATTCAAAAGGTTCTACTCTCAAAAATGCTCATTATTAAGTCTTTTTCTTTAACCATCGTGATTTGATGAAGTGGGGCCTGAGTTATTAAACTAACTGAAATTGTACACTAGTAGCACTAACAGATTCTTCTTGATATTCTACGACTTACGACAAGCAAAATAACACATCTTGCATTATTAAAACAAGAACATAAACTGTTCTGTTACATACATATAATTAAAAGCAAATAGTACTAATTTTTATGTTATTGAGGGAAACAGGTCATGTACAATTTGACCTAACCAACATCCCATTAACATCACTTGGCGGAGAATAAATTATTCATTCCAACAACTTCGTAGACATTACAATTGTATTTTCCATACGAATTAGATTGTGCTCTTTGATATTAGAGTTGGTTTGCTCCGTCGGAACGGTTCAGTAGTTTACATTTAATTTTTAAATTTATATTCAAGTTATCTAACTCTGTAGATAGGTTATATGTATATTATATTAATGTGAATATTTTCTGTATAGTAATAAGCTTGAAGCTATACTCCATAGAATTCGTTTAGCATTGAGTTTAATTCAAATAAGAATTACATTTTTAATTTTTGAACGTTAAACAATTTACCACCAGTTCACTAAAGTTACTGCCGCAGACTCTGAGAAAGAACTGGAGAAAGAAACTCTGCGGACATGTCTTTTTTTATCAAATCTTTAGTATATAATTATGTGACAATGATACATGTAAAATCGTTAAATGTTATCGTTATAATCCTTCACACACAAACGCTTTTCACAGTGGAGAGAGACATTGCGCGGTGTAGAACTTCACAGTGTATCCCCACATGGCCGGGTACGCATAAGGAATTTGAGAGCCTTGTTAAGACACTACGTTCCATATTCACTTCGCCGAGTTTGTTGCATTGCGTGTTGAGTGATGGAACTCAACACCGAGCTTGCCTTGTTATCAGAGCGAAGAAATGAAGTCATTAAATATTTAAGTGGACTTCGAAACCACAACCGGTCCTTTATAGCACACGAATCAGAATGGAAGACGAGCTCACAACTATTAACCACTTTTAAAGTCAAACGCTATAGCGGTGCATCAGGACGGACGTTATTATAATAGTAATATGTACATACATACATACATATCTTCACGCTATATCCCTAGCGGGGTAGGCAGAGAGAACGGAGCGCCAAACGGTCTCGCATACCTCTTTCGCCTCGTCCACTGTCATCAGCCTCTTCATACATGCCCTCCGGGGGGTCCTCATGCTTTTTTACTTTTATTATTCTGTTATATAATTAGGGGCTCGACGTAGTGCAGGGCATTAGATCTGGTGTCGAGACAAAGTTTGGATCCAATATTATTCTAGTAAATTATATATGTATGTCCATATATTTTTCAATTATATATTTACGTAAATCCGTGCCCATGTTAGATTTTATTTTATAGGATATAAAATTGTCATTACTTAAACGAAAAATTCGCTTCCAAAAAAAGGGTTAAAGTAGTCTACGATATAAGTATTGTTTTTTGTTAATTTTAGGTACATTTCTGCAGTTCGGAATACGAGATATATGGGAAAAGAACTTGCAAATTTTATTGAATTTTTGAACGACAACGGCATTCCTGCTGGATCCCTACATGTCATAGGATTTTCTCTTGGCGCAGAAGCAGCTGGTTTTGCGGGGAAAATTCTTAAAAGAAGAGGTTTAAGATTAGGACGAATAACAGGTAAATTGGGACTAAAAAATGTATCAAGTGTAAGATGATGCCAATGTGTAAGACGGTGATGAAAATTTTATTCATAGACACCGCGTAGTTTTCTCGAAAATAAAGGATTTATAGCACGTATGTTTACTCGTTTTCTTTCCGTTATTTAAAAATTAAATTATTTTAGTTCATGTCTAATGCTCATTATGTTAGGTAAATGTCAAATCACTTAAAATGCAACGCAAATCTGTGTAATAAGTGTATAATGCATATGTAGTATTATGTGCAACATGTGCTCTTGTACAAAGCGAAGGCCATGGCCAAATGGTTTTTCCACTTGATACTAATGTATTGCAATTGAGCATTTCGTGTGGGCAAAATTGTAGCAATTACTAGTTTGTTGTGAAGTTTCTTTTGAAACTTGACTCTTTTGAAAGTCTGAATTTAGCTAGTCATGATAACCTACCATGACTAACAACATTTAGATTTTCGGTATAATATCTTCTGCTTTTCTTAATAAAAACATTTATTTTTACTGACTTGCTCTAATCAGCTTCACTCTGTATTCAGCACATATCAGGGGTAGACGGAACTTGGGAAACAGAGGGAACTTGGGAACCTAGTGTTAAGTTACACGTCCTTCCACTTTTGTTCCCACTTTCCGCCGATTTTAAGGAATTGTGTGGTGAGTGGCGGAAGGAAGAATAGGGTCAGCAAGAATCGGGTCAGTCTTATAATGTATACATATTGTATAATGATGAACTTTACATTCCTAGCTCTGTAGTGCCAATCGGTGGCAAGTCACAGCCTTGGTTTGATACGTCTTGCCAACTTGCAGCTTCTGGCAAGCGCGAGGCATATCGAAACTGGGCCGAGGCACTTGTCACTAAGGATCCAAAGGTGAAAACTTTAAAAAGAAAGTACAACCGTGCCTCTAGGTACTTTAAGTGGCAAATTGCCAGAGCAAGGTCCGAGCACATCGCTAAAATCGGCGAGAAGCTTGAGAGCTATCCGTCCGGAACTCGACAGGTTTGGGCCCTCTCAAAGGCTGCGCTTGGCAACTTTAGCCGGCCATCGCTTCCACCGCTACGCACAGAAAATGACATCCTGGTCCATACGGCGAAAGAGAAAGCCGATCTCCTGGCGCTCTCTTTGCCTCAAACTCGACTATGGATGACCGAGGAACAACGCCGCCGACCATCCCGCGGTGTCAGAGCTCAATGCCTGACATTAAATTTAGTCAGAAAGCCATTAGGCGAGCTCTGTCTTCCTTGGACATCTACAAGTCGAGTGGGCCAGATGGCATTTCTCCTCTTGTGCTCCGTTCGTGTGCTCCTGAGCTGACACCGGTGCTAACGCGTCTATTTCGGCACTCTTACTCAGTTGGCGTAGTCCCAGATTCGTGGAAGAGCGCTCTTATCCACCCGATTCCGAAAAAAGGCGATGGTGCCGATCCAACTAACTACAGGCCTATTGCTATTACCTCCCTGCTCTCAAAAATTATGGAGAGCATAATTAATAGCCAGCTCTTGGTTTACCTGGAGGATCACCGATTGATTAACGACCGCCAATATGGCTTTCGTCGGGGTCGCTCAACCGGTGATCTTCTGGTTTACCTAACCCACCGCTGGGCTGCGGCTATTGATAGCAAGGGAGAGGGCCTGGCAGTTAGTTTGGACATGGCAAAGGCCTTCGATCGTGTGTGGCACGGAGCGCTCCTTGCGAAACTTCCATCTTACGGGCTTCCCGAGAATTTATGCAAATGGATTGCTAGCTTTCTCACTGGGCGCAGCATCAAGGTCGCTGTCGACGGTTTTTGCTCCAAATACATGCCCGTGAACGCCGGCGTCCCCCAAGGCTGCGTGCTGTCCCCTACGCTATTTCTTCTGCATATCAATGACATGTTAGAGGACTCTAACATACATTGTTATGCGGATGATAGCACTGTGGACGCTGTATACTCCGGCCATGCAAGTCTTTCTCGGGAAAACGTCGACCAGTGCCGAAATCAACTTGTGTCCTGCGTTGAGGCATCCCTCGAGAATGTCTCCGCATGGGGTGAAAAGAACCTTGTTCACTTCAACCCCCAGAAGACACAAGTCTGCGCGTTAACCGCTAAAAAAACCCCATTTGTCGTATCACCAGTTTTCGAGAACACTCCCCTTAAAGCCGCGCCCTGTATCAGTATATTGGGTCTCAGCTTTTCGAACGACTGCCAGTATCGCGATCATCTGGAAAGCAAGGCCAAGTTGGCCTCGAAGAAACTGGGGTTCATCAGCAGAGCGAGACAGTATTTCACGCCAAAACACCGTTTGGCCTTGTATAGGGCCCAGGTGCGGCCTCATATGGAATACTGTTCTCACCTTTGGGCTGGTGCACCCCAGTATCAGCTTGAACCATTTGATCGCATACAACGTAGAGCCGTTCGAATCGTTGGGAACCCAGTGATCTGTGTGGGGCTTGATACTTTGGCTTTGCGTAGAGACGTATCCTCCCTGTGCGTTCTCTACCGCATTTATCACGGGGAGTGTTCTGGAGAACTGTTTGACTTGATACCTGCCGCCGAATTTTCCAACCGCACAGTACGTCACAAACTAAAGTACCATCCACATCATCTGGACACGTGGCATTCGACTACTGTGCGGTTTCGTAGGAATTTTCTTCCACGCGCCACACATCTGTGGAACGACCTACCCGCGGCAGTATTTCCAGGTCGATACGACATGGGTACCTTCAAAAAGCGCGTCTACCTCCACCTTAAAGGCCGGCAACGCCCTTGTAGCTCCCCTGGTGTTACACGGGGCCGTGGGCGACGGTGATCACTCACCATCAGGTGACCCGTGCGCTCGTTTGCCTTGTCTTTTCCATAAAAAAAAAAAAAAAAAAAAAAAAAAATGACAAGGAAAAGTAATATATTTCAATATTAATCTATATTGAAATATATTCCTTATGATTTTATTCCTTGCTGAACATCTTTGTTTTTTTTTTTTTCAAAAAACAATAAGAAGATTGGATTTGATTTGAATTATTTTTTCAGGTTTAGACCCAGCATACCCAGGCTACCGTTTAGGCGGCAAGGACGATCATCTTTCTAAAGGAGACGCGGTATTTGTTGATGTGGTCCACACAAATCCTGGTGTACTTGGTTTTCCAGAAGCTATTGGAGACGTTGACTTCTATCCCAACCCCGGTAGTTGGATTCAACCTGGATGCTGGATAGATGAGCTCGTGAAAAACAGAGAATTACTTTATTTTTGTAAGTACATTTATAAATATGATAATATATTTTAGTATATTTAGTTTGCGTGATTATTAGAACAAAGCTGCCGGGTTTATATAAAAATACTACCATAGGTACATACGTGATGAACCTACAGATTTCTTTGTGTCGACACAACGCTGTAATATCTACGAGTATGCACTACGCAGTGTTTTCAGGTTGCATCGACCTATTCTGTAGCACTCTAGTTAACAGGCATATATGTTAAATAGAATGTATTATATTTTTAATTTTTAAGTACACTTTAATTTTGTTCTATTAAGTTGAACTATTCACATTGCTGATTTAATTAATCTTAGTGAAAGTAATTACATTATAATTAAGCATGTTATCATATTTTCATATTGCATTGTATATTTGAATTTAACACACTTTTGCAAAACAAAAGCTATGAAAAAGTTTCATTTTGTTGTAAAACTCAAACACGAATGCCACAATATTTTGTCGTGAACGTGCGTAACGTTTTAATAACGAGTATAAAAAATGTTAAAAATTCAAGATATGTTATTATTTTCAACAATACTTTTAAAGTCAACCATGGCGTACCCTTTATTGTTCGGGGAAGAATGATTCTGCCTCCCGCAGACTCATTTTTGCGACGATCGATGCTATGACGTCATTACGGATGCTGAAGGACAAAGAGTTACCATATTACGACTATTCTGCAGTTATTTTAAATTTTGTAACAGTTTTATTATTGTATATATGCAGTGAAAAAGTTTGTAATCTAAAAAGTAAATTATGAATGTAGGAAATAAACATAAAATTGAAATTCGTACATTTCAATTAAGTCAAGTCCATTGTATTAAATATTTAATTATTTTGGGTTCCGTACCTCTGATGTCTATCTATTTATTTTTCAAAATATTTTTTTTTTCAAGATTCTGTGTAATCTTAACTTATGTAACATATAGCGTACTTTCCGTGAAGAATTGCGAAGTTACAGTAGAGATAAAAATTTATAAATAATAAATTATAAATATAATAATTTCAATCAGCTTTCGTATCGAATATATGTCGCCGTAAAATTAAATTTATCACCTTTATAATTCACGTTTCCGTTGACCTCATGTTGACATCATGAAATTGTTACGGCACCATCAATGATTGAATCCGACTTGCACAGTCGCAATCTACCGCTCTTTTTTACGTTGACGAATACAAATAATATGTAAATAATATAAACACGAAAAATTCAACGTATCACAATTTATATTATTTCAACAGTAACGTCATTAAAACATCATAAAATAAATGTTATAAAAAAGTTGTGCGAGTAGATTTTTAACCACAAAGACCTTTAAACCAAAGTTATTTCTATTAACCCAACGCTTATGTAGGCTAAATAAAATGTAGTTCTAACAAAGTTACATCATATATTTGGAAGCTATATCGTCGGTCCAGTTGGCCTGCGTCCAGAGATTGATTGTTGTGTCCAAATGTCAATAAAGATTAGTTATCAGTAGGTATATTTTTCCCAAATGAAGGCATTTATCTAAATATAGGAGAATAATATTCATAAATGTTATTAATATTAAATTCTTTTGATAATTCGTGCTTTTAAAGGAAGTTAATAGTGCAACAAATGTTTGCAAGCATTTTTTGTGTATCCATTGTTAATTATAATTATAGTTATTTTGTATTGCTATACATACTATGCGATACTACGTATGGTATTCCAGCTAAAGTGTAGTTTCGTTCATAAATCTGCCTTTATTTCATTCGTTTCAGCGCGAAAGCAAATACTGGACATATTATGGACCATCCCTAGTCACCCCTTTAAATAACTTTAAGAGTAAATATTTATGTGAGCCTCTCAGATGTAGGGTTATGGATTTTCATATTTACGACGCGGATGTTGTTTTAGGCTTTTATAAATATTAGATTTTGTTTTGGCAAATGAGAATACAGCAGGAAAATTATAATTTATTATGGATGTATTGCGATATTATTTTAATTTTTTTTAAAGCATAAACGTGTTAAAATTTAAAAAGAGTAACTATTTCTACTTCTATTTGCAAATTGTCATATCTTTATTGTCCATATTTAAAATAATTGTAACAATCAATGGACCACTGCTGATTTTTTTTTTATATTAAAACATAAAATCAATATTTATGTTTAAAAATAAAAATAACTATTTTACGCTTTCCTTTTAGTACTGTAGTAGGTTTTCCCCATTAGTACTTAGTACTATAGCAAAATGTTCGGGAGTTTATGGTAACCTCTTTTTTAGTTTCATCATTCGTTCGGATTCGGACATGGCAAAGTAGATAGAGGGAACTTAGGATCCTAGTGTTAAGACACTCCGTTCCGCTTCCGTTCTTCACTTTTCGCTGAATTTGAGGTATTGCGTGTAAAGTGGCGGAACTCAACGCCGCGTCTTGTTACCTGAGCGAAAGAGCGAAGATATGAAAACGTTAAATATTTAATTTAAAAATATTAAGGCCTGTCGTGGCGCAGCGGCACAAGCGTGTGACTGTATCCGACAGGTTTTGGGTTTGATCCCCAGTAAAGGAAATGAAATATTTAGTATTTTCAATTTAAATATTTAATGTTTCATTAAATATTTAAATTGAAAATACTAAATATTTCACTTTTCTCAAATTTGAAAGTGGGGAACGGAAGTGCAACGGAGTGTCTTAACACTAGGTTCCCGGGTTCCCTCTGCCTACCCTGCCTCGTGCGGGATACATCGTGAAGCTAAAAAAAAAAGAAAATATTAAATATTTAATTTTCTCGAGTGGAGATCGACCCTTTACCTGTCGTTTTCAGTTTCGCTTGTGCCGCTGCGCCACGACAAACATAAAATAAAACATGTAACATAATTTTAAAATATAAAAGTAATATTTACAGATGGTTGCAGTCATAACCGATCTTGGAGATTGTTTACGGAGTCCATTGCAAACCCCACGGGATTTCCCGCAACGTCTTGTAGAGATTGGACTAGCGGTACAGCGAGCTGTCAGTTTACTATCGATGGATATATGGGTCTCGGAGCTCAACCACCGTAAGTTACCTTTATAATTTACATTTTTTACTTCATAGATAAGAGATAAATATTCGCCGCCAATTGTAAGCCTTGCTTTTTAAATTATTTTATTAGATATAGAAGGTTTTAATATAGTAGAATGGTATCTATTTAAAACGCAGTTGAATAGACAGTATGAATTGAGAAGACTGTAATCATTTCATTACCATGCGTTATTAAGACTAAGACCTATTCTTCAAGAGTACTTATATAAATAGGTAGGGCATATCTGTAATGATCTACCTTGTTATGTAGGCACTTATTTACGTACTTTACTATTGCGGCCAGTCATGGAACAGAGCCACGAGCGCGCCACAAACGTTTAAACGCGACAACTTGTGCACTCTGGTAACGGGGCAAAACGTAGCGTTGACTTCCGCCACTCAAAATACTATGCCTCCACAATTTTGCGATAAATGAATAACGGTCTTAATGGGAAGGTAGTGTATTAACACTAGGTTTTTAAGTTCACTCTGCCTACCCTGTTATGTGTGCGTAGTGTGATGCTAGAAAAATTATTTCTTTGTACTCGAAAGGAGCTTTCTTACATTATATAACAAGCGAAAGCCCCACGGCGCTATAGAAACGATGTTACTCGTGATTTCAGCTAAGCTACTTAAGCTGATAATCCAGTTGTTTACCCTTTGGGAAGCAGTTGAATATGTGAAAATGTATAAATATACTAACAGGGCATGTTGTGTAGACGTTTATACGTTAATCCAAATATTTAATGGGAAGTACTAACTACGTTATTTTTTTCAAGATAATATACCTATACATATATATATATATATATATATATATATATATATATATATATATATATATATATATATATATATATATATATATATATATATATATATATATATATATATATATATATATATATATATATATATATATATATATATATATATATATATATATATATATATATATATATATATATATATATATATATATACTCAGCTTCACACTGTATCCCGCACGAGGCAGGATAAGCAGAGGGAACCCGGGAACCTAGTGTAAAGACACTCCGTTCCACTTCTGTTTCCCACTTTCCACCGAATTTGAGGCATTGCGTTTTGAGTGGCGGAACTCAACGCCGCGCTTAGCCTTATTACCAGAGCGAAGAAATGAAACATTAAATATTTAAATTGAAAATATTAAATATTTCATTTCCTCGACTGGAGATCGAACCCAGAACCTGTCGTTTACAGTCACACTTTGTGCCGCTGCGCCACGACAGGCCTCATAATAAATTATATAATAAAAAGATAAGACATACTTTTTTTTTAATGAATCCTTGTTCATACAAAAAAAAATTAAAGAATGTCTCGTAATAGTAAATTTAGTAATATATACATATATATTTTTAGTATTTTCTTAGTATATCATAAAACACTAGTTAAATAAATATTTGAGGTTCTTTTTACGATTGAAGCTTACAGCTAGACACGTTATGGATATAAATCCAATGAAGCTGGATTTATGTTTGTAGTAATGAAACGCTAGGAATGACATTTTTTTAAGACTATTAAACTTCTCAGGCGAAAAATTGCAATTAAAATAGTAACAGAGCTTTAAAACAAAATAATAATATTCAAAAACATAAAATCATGTCCATTTATCTCAAGAAAATTTAATATGTTCAAGAACATTTGAAGTTGTTTAATTAATGCTAAATATTTTGCCGTCTGCAATTTGGCCTTAAGCTACAAATTGCTTAACTAACGCTTATTCGAGTGTTGTACATTAATTAAATTAATTCATACATATTTACTTTATTTAACAAGGATTTATGGTAAAACCTTTTTTTTAAATTTCAGAATGAGGGGGAAAATGTATTTGAAAACAAATGAAAGGCCACCTTTTGCAAAGGACGGTCCATAGCAGTGATAAATGATAGGTCAGGTAGTGTGTTCTTATTTATTTCATGTAAATAAATCTAGTATGTTAATTATGGTTTTACAGTGTTTTTATTTATCATGTTTTTTTTTGCACTTTCAGCTTTCCTGTAACTGTATCCGGCTCACGGCAGGGTAGGTAGAGGGAACTTGGGAACCTAGTGATAGGACACTCCTTTCCACCTCCGTAACCCACTTTTTGTCGAATTTGAGGCATTGCGTGTTGAGTGGTAAAATTTAAATTTAAATTTCGCGTGTATGTCTCGTTTTTATGTGAATTTTTCATGTAGTGCAATGCTTATGTTACTGCTGTTACGTTTTCAGCAATGGAAAATATAAATTTAATATAAAGAGTTGGTGATGAAAAAGCCGACATATGAACCAGCAACCAGGTCCCTAATCAAATTCAGGGTACAAATATTTTAATATCTGTGTTTAATTTAGTCAAATAATTTTACAATAATGATCCACCAAATATACGACAACCAACAGTTCACGGTTTACTATTATTCGTAATAAATTTTCACGATTGTTACACATTACACTGAACTGAGCTAGTCGAATTTAGTAATTCAGCTTTACGCTTTACCTGCACTTGGCAGGGTAGACATTGGAACATGGGAACCTAGTGTTACGACACTCCGTTCCATTTCTCACTTTCCGCTGCATTTGAGAAATTGCATGTTAAGTGGAAGAGCTTATCTTATAGCATCGCCGTGCTTTGCCTTGCTAACAGAGCATAGAAAATATTAAATATATATTTTCATCGTGTCGAGATGAACCCACGACCTATCACGTTTACAGTCACATAGTACTCAGAATTTAGGTCGTATTTGTAAATATTTATTTAATATTTACTTTTTATCAAGAGATCTTGACGCTTTTGTAATAAATATGAAGGTTATTGTCAATATAGTAGAGCTTATATTTTGTACATTTTTATATTCTTAAAAAAATCAAAATTTTTATTCCTTTTACATTAAAATACGAATATAAAAATGATTTTTAACAATAATAATAATACAAAATAGTAATAAGAAATTGTATCTGATATATAAAACAAGGCATTGGGTTAAATTATTTAAGAAGTAAAATACAAAATCGCTATAAGCTTTATAGAAAATTTTTTTTAGATTCACTCTGTATCCACACAGAAGATCTGTAGCTCAGAACACAGATTAAGAAACTGACGTTTTCCCATTTTCCACCGAATTATTTAAGTACTGCGCGTTGACAACGGACGTTAACGCCGCGCTTTTGCCTCGTTACCAGGGCAAAGAAATGAAAACAATAAATGAAGATATTTAATGTTTTCATGTGTGTGCCCCTGCGCCAAAAGGGGCCAATACATTCGTAGGTATGTACTTTATAGTACTTTATAGTAATAGAAGACTAGACTGTTAAACTCCATACACGCATTAATTTTGCACATTTGCGTAAAAATTTTTGAAACGAGAATAATTGGCAGAGAATAATTGCAATTATAAAATATTGGGATCAAGATATAGCGTAATATTTATATATTTTGCTGTTCTTAACTATTTTTACGACACTGAAATGTATGTAAAAACTGTTGCGGTGAATGTGCATCTGCAAACGTGTGCAGCGAACCACGATTACTGCACCGCTACTGTAAGCGAGGGATACTTGTATGTTATATCCATATGATTTTATACACTATACATACAAACAAATAAAATAACATTCATATGTTATATTTGGGTGATATTTTTTGTTTGTAGTATAGATAAATAAATTTGTCATTTTTAGCACCTCAACGTAAAGTATAGAACCAAGTGTTTAACACTAGATTTATCTTTCATAATTTTGTAGATCTCGCTTGTGATGTGCTTTACTAATAGACACAACGTTGTATGTGGCAGTATTAAAGTATAGTCTATGTTGACACCTGTTAGCTTCTGGAAAACGATTCTAAAAAGGCTTTAAAGTTTTTATCTTACTTCAGATTACTGTTCTGTAAATGTAAAGGACATCGACATCTTGAAATTGTAAATTTAAGTAATGAGTGACTCATTAATTAAAGTTATTATCCAAAACAGTTTGAGTAGGGTTTACGATCCTTACCATTTCATTTCCAATTTAACTAACTCTAATTAAACTCTGTCATATAGTACAAAAATCAATTACTTATCTGACTTCAATAACATTGCGTAACCACGATAGCCAATGTTTGTTTGTACGATGAAATTAACATCTGCTATTCCTAAATAGTGTTCCAACAAACATGCACGGCTAAATCGAGATTGTGTTTACAGATACCAATGATGGGGACGTAACGATTTCATTTGGCCTAATTTCCCACTCTGATAACTATTGAAAATGTCACTGGAATATTTATTAATGCGATAGTATAAAAAGTTCCACTATTCAGGTTCTAGTAGACAACGTTGATCATACTATCATTCATTTTATTTTATTAAATGTTTAGTTATTTCCTAATTTACAATGCAGGAAAGAATATTTTTGATATATACACTTAATTACAGGATATTTTGATATTGGTTCAAATACGAGTTTTATTTTCTTATATGATAAAACATTAGAGGTTTGAATAAAATTTGTCAATACAAAGGCACATTTTGTTAATGTAATGAAGCGTTAATGACCCATTACAGGAGTCATAAAAAGATATTCTGATAGCCCAATAACGCTTTTAACGCCAAAAGCCAGTAGCTCGCAAAAAATTATCGATGTACCAGCTTGATGGGAGTTTTAGACCTATTGAGTGTATGATTATGAATTACGATTTTAATTTGTTTATATAGATTGTTGAAAATGTTATCCTGAAAAAATCTAATTACTTAATAAAATGCCACAAGCTCGATCCACAGATTTGACCATGCAGGCTATAGCAATAAAATAAATGAGGTTCCATCTTAAATTTAAAAGGAAATAACCATTATTCACTTATACTTGAAAATTTACAATGTTTTTTGTATAACAGTATAATTATATTATACTGTTATACAAAAAAATATCGTAAATTTTTACTAAGATTTTTGAAATGTAACCGAAGAAGGAATACATTAGGTAAAATGGTTATGTATATCTATGCAATTGAAAATACAAAATAAAGATCGAAATAAATGGAATGTCAGGTAACTATAATAACTTTTCCCTGGATATGAAAAACTTAAAATGGCAGATATACAAATGGTTTTAAAAATAAAAAATATAGTTTTTGTCAATTTCAACTTTACATTTTTTTTTATTCGATAATATAGTTTTTTTTTTCATTTTATTTTTAAATATTAATGAGTAGGCTATGCAGTTTCTGGTTTACAGTCAAACAATTTATAGTTTATCTGGCATAGGAAGTCATAATTCACTCCCTCTACTCCAAGTTGAGGTTTAGTGCTCATATATTCAGTGTACCAAGTCATTGCAAGATCTTCTTCTCTCCGTTTTAAATTAAGAAAGGCCGATTCAATTAATTGCAGCTCATGCTGGGTTAGAGACGGAAGATTAATCTCATTACAAATGCCCTTACCATCTATTGTAATACTTAGTCCAAGGAATCTAAAATAGAATAAAATATTCTTTTTTTTGAAATTACAAAATTAGTTACAAATGTTCTTTTAAATACTATGGTTAATTTGAATTATATTTTTATTATGAGATTGATTTGCGTGATTTCTTGTCATTTTAAAATTTGTCTTGTTATGAAATTTAACCGGATTAATCGTATATTATATTTTTATAATATACTTATTATATTTTTATAATGCGTATGAACAATTTTATGCATTACATAAAAATACTTATTATCAATAAATATATTTTAGTTCCTATATAGGCATAATTATAATAAAAGTACAAAGATATATTAAAACCGAAAAGAAAAATCTTTATTACAAAAATTTATAAAAAATTACACTCACAAAAGATTATAAAAAGTAATTTATAAGCACACACAATTATTTAGTTTGAGGTTACAATCATATGTTGGCATAGGCACAATCATCAAAACGTTCATACGGTCTTGGTTTGGTGAATTGTAACTGATAAGCGTGTAAATTGCCGGTCGAACTGAAATACTTGCAATACCAATTATCTACCATCTTATGCTTGCAATAAAGTTCATTTATAGCAAGATCTACAGTTTTCATTTCTACGTCTGACATCTTTGGTAGGCCGAAACTCTTAACAATACCTGTACCAGTTATTTCCACGGTATTTGCAATAAATCTGAAGAAAAATCCAAGTTGTTCGTGTGTTAATAAGTGGTGCTAATACTTTTACTATAAATCATTATATTTTTTCTATTTAAATTAATATGTTCGTTATATCGTAGATATAATATAACGCTTTCGTTTATTTCCCAAGAGCAACAAATGTTTCAGAGATATGATAGGCTTTTTTCATTTTCGCGCCGTATCCCGTATTTAGTAGACGATAGAAAGAACGCTGTGTTAAGGCAAAACTCATCATTCAATGTTAGAGAGAATCACGTTTGTTGAGCGGACTTTGTCTTGTCACCAGAGAGAGGAAATTAAATAAGTCATTCCCCGATTGGTAAACAATTTCACAACCGTTGCCTTTGCAGGAAGATACAGTGCCACTGTATCACGCCGCGATGGGGATGGAGACTGTTATAATTTGTATATTAATAATTATTAAATAAAAATTAACCTGGAAGGCGAAATAACTTGGCTGGCATCGGTTTCAACAAAACCCGTAACTCTTGGCACGTCTTTGCACAACAACGCCCAAGCTACTTTGCTAACTAATCCTGTTAATGCATGTGCCTCACTGAGTTCAGCAGCTCTAGTACAATTACCGTCACATCTGCTCACTGCTTGTGATGCGCTGCGGACCGCCTGCGTCATCATTTTAGAGTTTTGCTGCAATATAAAATTGGATTTCGCGATTTTCAATATATGTATCAAAGTCTGAATCTGAACAATCGATTGCATTTGTATGGTGTTAGTGTATTATGTTCAATGTGATGTTCTATTAAAGTTATCCGATAAAGACAATATGAAAATTCATTTTAAGTTTAATCACGTACATATATTATAAAATATTAACACAACAAAATATTAGAATAACAAAAACTATATGATATTATTATTCATAACAATTTACAAGACTACACCAGAAACTTCAAATAAGCACTACCTGGCTGAAGTCAAAATACTCCAAAGCCCTTGAGAACAAAGGCACTAACGATGATCCTTCAGAGCCACCAACACATGGTACGTGAACGTAGCTCGGCTCCAGACAAAGAGCGCGGGCGGCAAGCGTACTTGCGCGCATCTCGGGCACCGCGAGGGAGCCTAACAGCTTTCTGGGATTATACCACCCAGTCTCTTTTAGTGTCTAAAATTATAGTAATTCATTTTAATGATGACTTGATAAGTCATTATTATATTAATAAATACGTAAGTTTGGCTTAAAAGACAATTTTCAAGTTTGATTTATCAAATTTATCCTATTTCATTTTGTCTTCATTAAGAATTATATTTATTAAATATTTATTTATTATTTAGAAAACTTTCTTGTGAGAAATAACCAATTTAGGTCTTGTAATTAGGTACATTGCATTTGTTTAACAAATTAAGAACTTAAATACAAAACGTGGTTTACAAAGACCTTACTTTGCTAAACTTGCACGAACATACTTAATCTCAAGAAGTCGATTCGCTCCAATAAAAACAATCCAAGTTGTTGAGTAATAAATGTTTACTCGGTGTCTAACCGCAACGAACGCTCGTAGATTCAGATTACTCAAGTGTATTTTATTTTTTGGAAAGAAATAACTAATTTGTGTAATAATTCCAATTTAAATTAAAATGGTTCCGTTTTTATAATGTAAGACTAAATAAATATTGTGTAACATTTTAATATCTTTACAATGTTAAGGCCTGTCGTGGCGCAGCGGAACAAGCGTGTCACTGTAACCTACAGATTGTTAGTTCGATCCCCAGTCGAGGAAATGAAATATTTAATATTTTCAATTTAAATATTTAATGTTTTTATTTATTCACTCTGGTACAAGGCAAAACGCGGCGTTGAGCCCGGCACTCAACACGCAATGCCTCAAATTCGGCGGAAAATGGGAAACGGAAGTGGAACGGAGTGTCTTAGCACTAGATTCCCATGTTCCCTCTGCCTATCCTGCCATGTGCGGGATACAGCGTGAAGCTGAGTACAATATTTTAATTTGCTACTTGTCGTAAAAAATGGATTATTGACATCGAAAATAAAGTAATAGTATTCTTCGGAAGTTACGCTTTAGGTCATAATGTATTGATATTCCGATAATGTATACGCAAGTTCATAAACTTTTAATATCCCATAACGGGACCATGTACGTAAATATTGGAATTTTGTTATGAGATAGCAGAAGGGCCCTGATGGATATAAAACCATTGTAGTTGCTACTAAAAATGATTTTAAAACCCTATAATGAGGCATTTAAAAATAAACTTATAATTAGCAAGCCATGTCTTTTTATAAACGTAAAATTGAAAGTAAAACTCATCCATTACGCTAGTTTTTTTAAATAAGCCCCTATCGACCTAATTTAGAGCTGAGTGCAGATGTGAATTACTATTTTATGTAGGTCATCTAATGTGCCTCGTAAAGGTCAGATGGTAAACTGATATATGAATAAGCTAAGGTCACTACGATAAACTTATTA
The DNA here is from genome assembly GCA_019049475.1 of Eueides isabella. NCBI lineage: Eukaryota > Metazoa > Arthropoda > Insecta > Lepidoptera > Nymphalidae > Eueides > Eueides isabella. Next base: position 9,488,296 of record CM032399.1, on the reverse strand, counting down.
TTGAATTATATACAATGATATAGCTAACCTCGGCAATTAGAGGTACCATGCAATCGATTGGTGAAGTACATACTACGATGAACGCGTTTGGACATTCTTTGGCAATGGCGTCTGCGTATTGCTTGACTATAGGTGCCTGATAATAAAACCTGGTTTCCAGCGGCATATCCATAGTTAAATCTCCACTTTCCAATATAACAACTATATCTGAATTCTAAAATATTAAATTCGTTTCAAAATACAATGAATTATAATACATAAAAAAATATGTATAAACATTTCCGTTTCCATTGGGTAACAACCAAATGACACTACTGGCTTTAAAAGTATACATTTAGCATGTAGACCTTATACTCTTAAGGTAATTTCGATTTAACGGCTAGATAGCGACTAGTATGATAAAAACTATATAAGTTAAAACAGACGAATCAGATATCCCTCAAATACTAAATGCAGAGAACAAGTAAACACATACAGAGGCTCATTAAACGTGACAACTCATAAGGTCAATAACATACAATCGTTGCCATGACCGTGTCAGGGTGCGGCAGATCGCGTGATTAGCTTACACTTATTAGTATTATATTTTTTTTCAGTTTTACACTGTTTCCCGTCCAGGGCAGGGTAGGTATAGGGAACTTGGAAACCTAGTGTTAAGACACCGCCGAATTTGATGCATTCCATGTTGAGGCGTGTGGCGGAACTAAACGCCGCAGTGTGTCTTGTTAAGAGAGCGAAGAAATGATAATATTAAATATTTTTTTGGGGATCGAATCCCTAACCTCTAATTTTCACAAAAAAGAATGTTAAAAATCTGAAGCTTTATCATTTTATCTATAAAAGCTATCCACTCAGTTGTTGAGTATCTTTAAGGTAATCTTTAACAAGAACGAAACGGCCTTTATGAATGCGATAAAAAAGGCCGTTGAATGATTATTTTTGTCTTATTTTTTAAATTGTATTCTTTACAATTCGTATTTCAACATTTCAGTCTACTTTCAAACATTAAATCCTAATAGAATGTAACGTCTATTTACTAATTTGGTAATTTTCATTAAAATTGCAATAAAAACATATTTTGAATGTAATAAAACCTTCGAAAAAGAAAGTAATCACGTATAAAACGTACAAGATTTAGCGGGTGGTCGTTAACTGTATTGATTGGCAACAGAGTGAGGTCGCCACCCTCACTTACTTGCAAATACCAGGTAGAAAACACTATTGTTTTCATCGATTGTCTTACTTTTTTCCAAAAGCGTCATCAACAGGCTATATGAATATTTTTTATTATTTACACCATATACATATGTTCTTTTTTCACACTTAGGCACTTAATAGCAGAAGGATTTTAGTATAAAAACAACCCTAAGCTTTATGACAGATATTTATCTTACTTTCTTTAATATAAACCTCCCTCATCTTGAAAACAATTCAATGTTAGGTTATTATAAATTCAAATTCTAATAAATAATATTAACAAAATTGGAGGAAAACGACCTAAGTTACAACTTAAACTTGTGAAGACTAAGAAGTTGAGTGCGCTTCAAGATATGCAAATTTTGTCCCCATCAACAAGAAACACTTGATAAATATGAAGTGAGGTAGGTGTGGGAAAATAACTACTTTTAGATGCATACTAAAGTTAGATAATATATTTTGCATGAAACTAAAATGTAATCAAATTTTCAGGAAAAATCAAGCCAAAATCAGAAAATTTTAGGTTTCTACTTTAGGTTTTCTCGCATTATTATTTAAAGACAAGTTACATTACATTGAACCTTTGTGTAACATAAATACTATATTAACTACGTCACTTATTACTATATTTACCATTGGCCATTAATAACTTCGTACAAATCAAAACGGACAAAATCGTACAAATATATATGGTTTCCGTAACTTAATAAACCAACGGGTACCTAACTTAACACTGTTGTTATGAGAGTATTTAGAGAAATTTGCCAGGAGGAAAAGTTCCCTGGACTATTACTTTCAAAAAATCTTTCAATGTATCGTATATCTTTTATATTTTTTATGTGAAATTTCTGGGGTGGACACTGCTCAAGTTGTCTATCTGTCGGTCTGTCTTTCTGTCTATGTGCCTGTCCATCTATTAAGACCGTTTTTAGTCGGGAAAACTTGGCCGGTTTTTTTTAATATAAATTCGAGATATCAATGGTGTTATTAAATCATAACAAAAAGAAGCAAACCTGCAGACATTTTTCAAGTTCATTGCAAACACAACTAAAAGCTTCCACTACACAGTTAGTATCAATGTGTTGAATATCTTGAACTACTTTGCAAAGGTCTCGAGAACAGTCTGAACATTGAGTATCCTTTGCTTCGTACAAACGTAATCTGCAAAAAAATAATGAGAACTAGGGATATTGTCGAAGAACTTAATATACTGGATTCTCTGCATCAAGTTCAAGGAAGTGCTTTTTTTTAAGTTAATCACCGATCAAGTATATGTTTTATATATATGAAAAAAAAATTAGAAAAGTCAACAGATAGTTATTTCATAAGTTTTCCAAGTCCACAAAGAATAAAAAATATAAAGGTCTCTTTGTTAAAATAGCTTTTTTGCATATTGTTAGAGAAAGAATATTATTTAGTAGTTTCTAGCTGTAACATGTAATAAACGTTCACGTTCTTAATAAGTCTTGACTTATGTCATAAAATCCAGACTGTTTAATTACTTGTTGTGAATGATCCGTGTAACAGTATGTCTAAGGTTTCTATCAAAGTTTGATGTACACCGTCCAAATGTGTAAGGGAGCTCACGTACTCCAAGTGGGAATTTTTATGTGCGTGCTGGCGTCTTAAATGAAATAGTAGAACTAAAACCTCAGTTCTCGTTTGGTTACCGGCAGTTAGAAATACTTTTAGCGTGTAATGATTTATTAGCACTCCTTTATAACCTGATTTATGGTTTTACGAACTTTTTCGTGCGTTTACTATGTTTGGCATTTATATATAATTTAATGGTGTTAAAAAATTTGGCGGCCAAAATGTATAATTGACGCTATAATGGATATTTAAGTTATCGATAAAAGTTTTGCTCAAGAACGCTTTTAGACTAAAACGTCTAAAGAGTTTTAAGTAGCAAAAATACTATTTGTGGTTTTTGTTTGTTATGTTGTCAACAATGTTTTAAAAATAGAAGTAACAATGAGCGAAACAATGGGTTATGTAGGACAGCGTTCTTATTTTTCTTTTTAAAAAGAACAAACATTCTAAAGATAATATTTAAATACCTTAGTTAAAAAATATCTGTATATTATTTTCTAGTCTGTAAATATTAAACATATAGCTGTATAGTTGAGTTCGACGTTTACGACAACCAACCAAGACATTATTCAGACAATATTGGTACATTCATAATCCCATAGGGATTACTCAGGCGTAACGGAATTATAGCCCATAAAATGTCATTACCAGCGTATCCTTTGCACAGTGATTTATTGAAAATGTTTTTAGCACACCTTTGTTCTTATAAATATTAAACGTAACTTTATGTTGCGTAATGCAATATTTTTTATAAAGTTATAAAATAAAATGCAAATATTACAAAAGATAATAAAACTGATAAGAAATATCAATACAATTCATAAATTCTTGGTATAATATATAAAAAAAAATAACTTGTAAGTTTTTACTTAAATATGACATAAGGAACTTAAGTTCATTTTATTTTATATTATTTATTAATAAAATATTTCCAGCTTTGTCTCTCGTATGAACCAGTACTATACAAGTAGGTAAGTGATCGTCCAACGAGATAAAAAATACGGTCCAAAAACTGAAGTTATTAAAAAAATATATCTCTTTAGCCATTTAAATGGTGAAAGTTGTAATACATACTGCGTTTGTTTGTTGTTTGTTCAATAAAAAGTCTTAAAAAGGAAAACACACTGGTTGAATTCTGCTACAATTTTGATTTATGTGGAACAACAATTTCAACTCTGTACATACTCTTTCATTCGTTCTTTGTGGAGAGAAGTAACAATAATAGGTATAATGGGTGAAAAGCTAAAGAGTTTTCGAGATAAAACTTGTTCTCTTAACATAAAATATATAAGTTTAAGCGTACTATCTTCGTATGACTGATTGTGACAAAGTCTTTGTAAAATAAAGTTATTATATTGTTACTTGTGACCTACATGATGGACTAGAGAAGTGTTCACATATATTTACGTGCCTACATGTACTCAGTTTGAAAAGCTGTTAGCATTTTTTTGAGAATATGTCACAATCATATTATACATTTTTTAATGATCTTCCTCCAGTATTGAGGATACTGTGTTTTCACAAACCCTTTATAAATCTTATTTGCCATTCTTTCGTCACTCATTCGCTTGAAGGGCCCAAACCACACTGTTACCTATTTTTCTTACATTCTTCTTCTGTCTACTGCTTTGTGTACGTCCAAACGTGCAGCTATGCTGACTATGCCGACAGAATGATCCGTAAGGTTATTGAAATACAAAAACATCCTTACTTAAAAGAGAACTGGATTGGCAATTTTTAACCACCTGGGACCTTATAAAAAAAATAAGTCTCAAACTCACCACATCAGAAGACAAAATATAGACAGCTCAATTTACATTCATGTAAATTGACTGGATTCATCCAGTTCAACGCAAGATAATTGAGAAATCGTTGGCAGTAGTTTTATATAATAATTATAACAACTCATAGATGAATGCCACTTCTCTATATCAGTGGCCACAGACTAATGGAAAGTATTTAAACGTCGGGATACCAAAAAGGCTTAAATCAAAGATTTTAAGTGCGAAAATCAAAGATCTTATCACTTTATCTTATTCTAATTCAGGCTTAGACCATTACCAATGCCTTTAACTCGCTTTCTGATGTTGCAATGAGCACTGCATTATCTGCGTACAGCAGGCAATGTATATTTATAGTCACCAACTTTCACTCTCCTGTGACTTATTGACCAAGGCGACATGCCGCCCGTAGCTTTTGCGGGAGCTTGTGGATCCTTGTTAATATATTTCTATTTATCACCTTCTGTCGGAGTTTATATATTATCGACAAGAAAATATCCATTACGTCGAACAAATAGAACCAAGACATTATTACCACGTTATGTTAACAAGAAGTGCTAAAAGGTATTTTTGAGCAGGTCGTATGATTTTATTTTTAAGTCTAGCTGGATTCTTAAAGTTCTACATTAAGTATTGAAAAATTTTAACTTCTAATGTAACGCGTGTTTTGCTCACGTTAACATTTCTAAGTGAATGGTGATAAAGTAACGTTAAAGCAATGTTGAACTTTGTCTTAGAGGAGAACTTTGGTAATGATCATCATCTTCCGTCATCATCATCGATCCGCCTTCGTAAGTTGGACGTAAATTTAATTAATCTCTTGCCACTGTTTTTTGCAATTTTCGGCTTTTTCATTTAACCATCAAATTATATTTATATGTACATATTTATATTTATACATACAATACAGATCATCTGTTTAGATTCAGATCTACAACCACATCATACAATGAGATTGTACAGATAGCCACTGTGCCTAAAGATATGTTATCATTTTACGTATATAACTTCGTTTTCCCTATACCCCAATTTCCGACGCGCTCATGTAAACAAATATCATAAATTAAGTCCATGTTGAGACGGGAAGATGAACGGTCCCAAAAGGGTTGACCAGTACGGGTCGTGTAAAACGATGCCATGAATTGCTATTAAAATAAGTGAGCAATTTTGCGAAAGATTATTTTAACTCTCAATAATTATTAAATTATTTTTCTACAAGGTAATTTCAAATAATTATTATCATTTTTCCAGTTTAGTAGCCGGAAAGTAAAGAATGAAAGTTACAGTAGGTACAATACAATTTGAGGTTCACATGCTTGTTACATAACTGTTTGTCTTTGTAAGTTTATTTTATACTCAGTTTCACGCTTTATCCCGCACATGGCAGGGTAGGCCGAGGGAACTTGGGAACCTAGTGTTAAGACACTCCGTTCCACTTCTGTTCCTCATTTTCTGCCGAATTTGAGGCATGGCGTGTTGAGATGCGGATACCCAACGCCGTTTACCTTTTACCAGTGCGAAGAAATAAAAATATTAAATATTTAAAATTGAAAATATTAAATATTTCCTCGAGTGGGGATCGAACCCACAACCTGTCGGCTACAGTCACACGCTTGCCACGCGCCGCTGCGCCACGGCAGACCTCAAAGTTAGATTCTTTTATTTATTTTTTTTAATATTCACAAGGTAATCTATTCAAAGCAGCAGAGTAGATAGGGAAAATTTGGGAACCTAGTGGCAAAACACTTTGTTCCTATTTAGACACTCCCGATTCTTACTTTCCTACGTATTCTTGTGGACTCTCCGCCGTGAAGACATTAAGAATTAAAAATACTTTTAAGTTTTGTTACTATTTTAAGAAGTTTCTTACAATTAAAATTTTTCGCTTACTTTTTTACACATGGACATTGTTTAAGTAGTAAAGCTATGTATTGGCCAACATTTGTGTCTGCGCCAATAATCGAAATTTGGACGCCTGGTCGAGGTGGCGGAAGCGCAGGTGGCTTTTTGCTAGGATCTGGCAACGCCCTTGGTTCAGTAACGGCTACTTCTTTACATACTTTTTCTTTACATTCAAGGCGTCGAAATGGAGCTATGGAAATAAAAATATGCAGAAGTTCAAGTAGTAGAAGTAAGTTTCAGTTATAAATGTAAAACTTATAAGCTTTTTCTAAACTTATATTAAAAGTGCACTGTCTGAAAGCTAAAAATAAAACTTACTTCCAAAGTTTGATCCGCCTTCCATGATTTTTAATTTTATTTTATGCAAAATACCGTTTTTCTTCTTTCCCCATCTGTTACAAGGCTCCGGGCATACTGGATTTGCCTCTGGCGGTATATCCACACAGGCGCGTCTGCAACCATCATCGCTTTGTCTACTTTTGTATCCGCGACATAAAGCACCATTACTTTTAAATATACTACATGAATTCAGAGGTGCATCAAGCAAATGGTTCGTCCTTTTGAAATTTTTCAATAGATTCATTTTTTGTTTACAGGTTTGTAAAACGACGTAGATTTAATATTCTTAGCATAATTTATTGTAATGATATTAATCTATTGTTTTCCTTTTAAACCTAAATACTACTGTAAAGAGTCATTATAAATCATTTTGAAAGAACTATTTATATGAAAGAACGTTTCTCTAATGTCATATCATAACCAAGAAGTATTGATAGAAATAAAACAAAATCATTTACTAATGTAAAATGGTAGCTACAGTAACAATAAGTAGTTTCCAGTTGAATAGAATTTTCTATTTTATTATTTTGCGATGAAAGCATAGAGCGCAATAAATCAGCCATTGATGAGTTCGCGTAGTTAATGAATGTAGGCTCGTTTCAATAGTTTCCGACATATTTATAGAGGTATAAAGCGTGTCGAGAGGGAAAGCGCCGAGGGCGGGCAACGCTCTACCTTGGCACTGTCGTATTTATAGGATAATCCGAAGTCGCGATTATTTTAGATTTAGCATTATTTGTAAAATTTCCACTAGTAAGTTAATAGCATCATAAGCTACGATTCGTTGTTATATAATATACAGTTAATAGAAAAAAAAAACAATTAATATTAAATAAATAATCCTTAAGAAATATCCATTTCTTCTGATTTCACCTGAAATTGACTATGATCAGCAAAACTACTGGCATCAACGGAAACGAGTTATATATTGTACTCTTTTCTCAGCTTCACGCTGTATCCCACTTTCCGCCGAATTTGAGGCATTGCGTGTTGAGTGGCGGAATTCAACGCCGCGTTTTGCCTTTTTACCAGAGCGAAGAAATAAAAACATTACATATTTAACTTGAAAATATTAAATATTTCATTTCATCGAGTATGGATCGAACCCACAATCTGTCGGTTACGGTCACACGCTTGTGCCACTGCGCCACGACAGGCCTCAATATATTGTATAAAAAGAAAATGTACATTTTAATAATTATGTTTCGTAATTATCGTTATCATTCATAAATATGCAATAAAGGAAAATTTTCTATAGTTTCTTATGTTTTCCCAATTCTGTTTCGTCTTCCTATTTGTGTTTTCTATATAGTGTATATAAAGTATTATAATATGATATTAGATAAGTTTATAGTCAAGATTACATTGAAACCAGCTAATCACTCTTAGTTTTCGTCTTCAAAAAGTCAGTAGATCTTATGGAACTTGGTACACGTATGTAAAAGAAAACTCCACAAGTAATTTTAGACTTGTCACTTAAAAAATTTTAAGCGAAATTGAAAAATATATTGTTGGGCAAAGCATATTATTCAATTCAAGATTATTACCATAATAAGAATGCGTGGGATTAAATGCTGTTGGTACTCACTAAAGAAGCTAATAATTTTATACATTTAGTTTAAGTTATATTTTAAAAAGGTATGTTGGACATATGTTGGGAGCAGATCCGCCTTTCGGTCGGTGGTAGCTTCCTGTAGGACTGCCACTACAGACATTTCTATGTAACTAGACGATTCGAAAGTGCTTGTAATGGCATAATTGAAAAAAGAATATTTTCATTTAGAGTTTTTGATTTTTATAGTAACAGTTAAGACAGTTGCTTTGTGATGTTCGTACTACGAATTTTGACCCCCGCTTTGCGCTAAATCTCGAGCCATTGCGTGTTAAATGGTTCAACTCTTTGCCTTATTCTATCATTAAAAAAATAGTTATGAACAGATACATCTTGTATTATGGTACCAATGACTATTTTTAAACGAAAAACAACTGTCGACTTTGACAACGAAGTCTTAACTGACCTCTCTGAAGCGGTGAAGCTTTTAGTGACGACGTCATAACGAGGAGACCAATTACGGCTGAGTGGCTCGACCTGCTTTGGTCTAAAAAATGTCATTTACATCAAACCTGAATCAAAAAGTTCAAACTTTCTCTGCAGTTAAAAACTAAAATGTAATTGGTTTAATTTGCAATTTGACTCAGCTTCACGCTGTATCCCGCCCACGGCAGGGTAGGCAGAGGGTTGAACTTGGGAACCACACTCCGTTCCACTTCCGTTCCCCACTTTTCGCTGAATTTGAGGCATTGCGTGTTGAGTGGCAGAACTTAACGTCGCGCTTTGCCTAGTAATCAGAATGAAGAAATAAAAATGTGTAATATTTAATTTTCAAAATAATAAATATTTCATTTCTTCGAGTGGTGATCGAACTCACAATCTGACGTTTACAGTCACACGTTTGTGCCGCTTCGCCACGACAGCAAATGCAATGCTATTAGAGGGCTGTGTAATTTAATAAAATTGTTCAATAATGGCTGGAAGAGAAGGATATTTTTATCTTGCTTAGATACTAGCTTTTGTTTATGAAAAATAGACTACATTTTTTTTTCAGCTTCAAACTGTATCCCGCACATAGCTAGTGCCAGTGCTAGTGTTAAAACATTTCACCACTTTTGTCACATTTGAGACATTATGCGTTGGTGTTGAAGAAATGAAAACATTAACGATTTCCGCTGGACCAATTAAAATATTCATTATTTTCATTTCTTTGTTCTCGTAACAAGTAAAACATTGCGTTAAAATCCACCACTCAACAGGTACTTAGACACACATAAGAAAGAGTTGGATATATATAGATATATCTATGTATATAGATAGTAAAGTAAAACTACTGTTATATTATCAAAATAACTGAATTTGTGTATAACTAACTGTAAGTGTAGTGTATAATTAAGAGTTACATTTTATTAACATAATTCGTTATACATATGAACTAAACTTAAAAATTTAATATAAACAAAAACACGTTATTTTATCTTACAATTATACTACGAATATTTTATAGACTCAAAACCTACGTTCGAAAACAAGTATATACTACAAGTTACGTAGTCACGTTGACGTTCATTAATTTGGACGTCAAATGGGCGTAAATGTCAACTTATGATCTCATACAGCAATTGATTGTACGATCAACCTACGTATGTTATGATTTCAGTTCAACGAAACCATTACGGTACATTTATTTGTCCTTAAATAACGTATTGGATAGTCATTAAGCTGCTTATCAGTGATAAAAAAGCTATTTTAACATGTTTTCAAATGTAATTTCGATATTACGATGTAGTATATAAGAAGGAAATTATCCTTTTGATAATTTGGTTTGATTATATATTTTGGGTCGTGATATATTTTGAGCCGTGTTTTATATAAATTGTGATATTTTTTACATAACTTTAATTATATTTTTGTTTCTTTTATATTTTTGAAATATATATATTATATATATATTATCAAACCTTTAACATTACCTTTTCCAAAGCCTTTTTTATATAATGGAAGGTCACACCATATCGCGTGTCTGGTTCGTCCATTTGTGTCTGCTCAAAAATGACCATTATTTTGCGTGATCCGCTTAAGAGGTTATATACTTTTATCAGTATTACATTTTTCAAGGTAACATATAAAATACTAATTTGTTTAGCAAACTAGTATAAAATGATAGTAAAAATAGTTTTAGCTAAATTGTTATTTCGAACGTTTTTGAAGTGTTATTCCAAACTTAGGAAAGAAAAGATCCTACTTATAAAAAAATTAACATGTAGATTATTTTATTACCAGTGGCTTATATTAAATAATAACCTATGTAAAGCATTTAATTTTTATAATCTTAATCTAAATTGGAACATAAGTATATATTTAAAGGTCATTCAGATGTGGTTCAAAGAGGAAACTTTTCAACTGAAAATCTAGGTCGCCTACACGATGTTATCATTGCAGCGTAAAATAATAAAAAAAATTTTAATTTTGGAAATGAAAGATTAAAGAGTAATTAGTATTTAATATATCAATATAAGTTTTATAATATAGTAAAATTGCCTATCAATTATGATATAGGTTTGTACTTATTGCTGCAGATATAGGGGTTATTCGTACCTACATGTTAAAACAAAACACAATAAAGATTAAATTCTTAAAATAGAATTAAAATAATTCTTAAAGTAGAATTTTAAAAATTTTATATGTAAATAAGACAGTTTTTGATACTCAATCAAGGGAACAGAAAGTGAGTAAAGCTCATTTAGTTCTCTCTGTCCTCCTGCATAGATTTTTGTTAGCTTCATGCTTAAAATACATAATGACTTAATTTTTATTATTTTCTTTTTCTTTTTTACAAAATTCTTTCTTTAATAGTACACTATATTATATTAACAACTACGGTGAACAAAACTGATATTTACTCTGTTCCTTCATCAATTGATTGTGAAACAACGGTTGTGAATTCTGTCCACAAGAATATCTCTTTTTTAATATATTATTTTTTCTCGGTCAGAAAAGACAAAGCGTGGAAAACAACATAAACATCTCTAAAATGGCGCAAAATTGACAATGGATGTGTATCATACAGACGCATGATGACATCGTTCACAATTTCATTATTTATTCGTTGTTTATTTCACGTTTATAACGCTAGATTCGTGACGCCCATGAAAGTAAAGAGTACTTAGTACATATTCCTGTTACTCTGAATAGAAGACTATTTAGAAATTATTTACAGTATGAAAACGTTTTCTTTAATTTTTCTAGGTATAACACTAGGACACGGTGTAAAAAATAATTATAAAAAATAATGTTCGTGTTGTTTTTCAAAAAGAATCGGCTGAAATTGCAAAAAATCTATAAATATTATGTTGTTAATCCTATACATTACATATCATAGTATTTTAAAAAGGAGTTGACAAATTTTAATAAATATTGATATACTTGTTAAGAAATAATCACACCATACGTTCGGTGAAGCTACCACCAACGCTGCTTTGTTTCGCAAGACCTCCCAAACGTCGAGCGCTACCGAGAAACATCATAAATAATCACACCATGTATGATTCATCGCAATACGCTCCGTGAAGATACCACCATCGCTGCTTTGTTTCGCAAGACCTCCTGAACGTCGAGCGCTAACGAGAAACATCATACTGTGGGGACCACCTGGTATTCACCGATTACGTTATATCGTTTAATTTAATATAAATATAATTTAGAGTTTAGAGATCTTCACTTTTTGTTCTGAAATCGAACAGATTGTCGCGTCTTAGGATTAGTTAATTGTAACTAAATAGCTTAAATAAATATATATAAGTAAATTCGTTTCGGTTCATTTTGCATCCTCAACGACAGCCCTACATAATTGGCGCAGTCGGTAGGATGCTCGCGGAACGTTTCGCGTAGAAGATTTCCGTAATCGCGTGAAGCCCCGTCGTAGCTTGTCTAGCTGCATCCAGAGCATCCGAATCTACAAGTAGTGCTGCATCAGAGGTTTATCTAGACATCGATAACGCAGAGGGACCGAAACATGTTCATGTGAGTACACTAGATTCTTTTTAGTGGTTGCTCAGTCCTAGCCTTCACTAACCTGTGTTAATAAAATTTGCCAAGATTTTTCATTTAAGAAAATCAAAGGAACCTAGGATAGTTACTAGTAGTAGGCAACTTTTCATAGATAGAAAAAGAGATATTACTTTGAGTAGTATAGAAGAGGGAACGGATATGTCTGAATTAGATACCATTTATAAAGCCTTAAGGTTGGTACCCGAGTTCGACGGGAACCCGAATGTGCTCACGAGATTTTTAAAATTATGTGACGAATTAGTAGTCCAGTTTTGTAGTGCAAACAGTAGTGAATTAAGTAGGTGTGCCCTTCTCAATGGGATTTTGAACAAAGTAACAGGCTCTGCTGCTCGCTTAATCAATTCTAATGGGATTCCATCCGATTGGCAAGGCATTCGAACTGCTTTAGTGAACAATTTTGCGGACCAACGAGATGAGATCGCTCTATATAACGATTTAGCTATTTTATCGCAAGATTCTAGCACCGCACAGGAGTTTTATGAGCGTTGCCAAAATCTATACAGTACTATAATGACTTTTGTCAGCCTGCATGATACCCTTGAAACCACCATCAATGCTAAACGAGATCTTTATCGTAAATTAACGCTTCAATCGTATTTGCGAGGTCTAAACGATCCCTTAGGATCGCGGATACGTTGCATGCGCCCGGAAACCATAGAAAAAGCATTAGAATTTGTACACGAGGAGACAAATACTATGTACCTACAAAATCGGAACCAACGATTACCTGACAAAAAATCTATAAATTCAATGCTCGTGCCAAATCATTTTGTAAGTGCCTATAAAATGCCAAACCAACAATTTTCAGTGCCTGTGCCTAAACCTTTTAACTATAATATACCTGGCTTTTCACGCCCTCATTTAGCTCCATCATCTGCACCGCAATGGAGACAGAATCTGTATCAACCCCGCCAATTTGGTCCAACTCGTACGCAACAAATTTTTAGATCACCACCGCCAAATTATAACCCTCAACAAAATAACTTCCAGATAGGTTCGCGTCCTAACCACCAAGTCTTTAACCAACCTCGTCCTATGAGTGGTGTCAGCCAGTATGTAACAAGACAATTGCCACCTACACATCCAGCAATTACAGGAAATAACTGGACAAAATCAGGGAACCCACCCCCCACGAACTACTTTAAAAGTAAAGAAATAAATTTTAATAGTTTTTTAGACAATTCTATATATGATGAATACGCCGATTATAATTATTACGATATCAGCGAATGCGTAGAAAACCAGCCACCGTATGAATATTTTGTACAGGAACCTTCAGAAAACTCTACGGAATCGCCCCGGGTGGAAACCGATATGGTGAAAACAAACGAGCAGGATTTTTCGAAGGACCGGGAATCCGACACCTTAAAATAGAAGTAAATCTTCAAACACAACGTCAGCTTCCATACATTCAAATCGCATCACCACCTATGAAACTTTTAATAGATACAGGGGCAAATCAATCATTTCTTTGTCCCGAGGTAGTAGAAAGATACTATAGTAACTTACCAGTAAATTACGATCCTTTTGAAGTTAAGAATATTCATGCCACCTCTAGAAATTACTATTCAATTACGTTACCTAGCTTTAAAGAATTTAATGATTCCGATAATACGACATTTTATATTTATAAGTTTCATGATTATTTTGATGGACTTATCGGTACAGACTTATTAGACAAGTGGAAGGCTGTAATGGACTATAAGAACAAATTACTAAAAACTAAAACCGCTTCAAATCCTATTAAAGTATATGATTCACGCAACGCAAATTTGTATGAGGACATTATACCGGCAAATACTTCCAAATTACTTAAAATTCCTATTAATATTCATGATGGGCATGCATTTATAGAAGAGCAAACTGTTTCTAATTGTATTATTGGCGAATGCTTAACTACCGTTTCAAATAATAGGGGAATAGTCGAAGTAACCAATCCAAGTCGAAGCGACGTCATATTCTCTATGGACCGAGCAATCTCTGCAGAAATGTATAACGTACAGTGTACACCTACAAATAAACAGCAAGACCGTATAAAAGAAGTGATTTCGCGCTTACGCACTGATCACTTAAATATCGAGGAACGTACGAACTTAGAGCTGCTTTGTGCCCAGTATGCAGATGTTTTCTACTTAGAGGGAGAGCCTTTAACTTTCACGAACAAAATAAAGCATTCGATTAAAACAACTGATGAGGTTCCAGTTTACACAAAAAGTTATCGGTATCCATATATCCACAGGCAAGAAGTACAGGAACAGATAGGTAAGATGCTAGAACAGGGAATCATTAGGCATTCAAATTCAGCATGGAGCTCCCCAATTTGGGTTGTAGCTAAGAAAGCAGATGCGTCAGGAAAAGCTAAATGGCGTATAGTAGTTGACTTTCGAAAGCTTAATGAAAAAACTGTAGACGACAAGTATCCTATTCCCAATATAGCCGATGTCTTAGATAAATTAGGTAATTGCCAATATTTTACAACCTTAGACCTAGCTAGTGGATTTTATCAAGTAGAAATGAAGCCACAGGATATACCAAAAACAGCTTTTAATGTAGAACATGGCCATTTCGAATTTTTACGCATGCCTATGGGCCTTAAAAACAGCCCATCTACTTTCCAGAGAGTTATGGACAATGTGTTGAGAGAGCTTCAGAATACTATTTGTCTGGTGTACCTAGATGACATAATAGTATTTAGTACATCCCTTCAGGAGCACATTATTAACCTAGAAAAGGTATTTAAAAAATTACGCGAGTCCAATTTTAAAATACAAATGGACAAATCGGAATTCCTAAAACTAGAAACGGCGTATCTTGGTCATGTTATTAGCAAAGATGGTATAAAACCTAATCCTGAGAAAATATCGGCAATTAAAAAATACCCCTTGCCTAATACCCGTACAGAAATAAAACGTTTTTTAGGATTACTTGGTTATTATAGGAAGTTCATACCAGACTTTGCTAAAATAACCAAGCCTCTGACCCAATGCTTGAAGAAAGGTTTTAAAATTGTTCAAGATCAAAATTATATCCAATGCTTTGAAAAGTGTAAAACTCTACTTGTAAACGATCCAATCCTTCAATATCCGGACTTTTCAAAAGAATTCATACTCACAACATACGCTTCGAATTTAGCAATTGGAGCCGTTCTTTCTCAAGGCCCTATTGGATCAGATAAACCAATAGCATACGCATCAAGAACACTTAATAGCAGTGAAATAAATTACAGTACGATAGAAAAAGAATTACTCGCTATTGTGTGGGCAACGAAGTACTTCCGGCCGTATCTTTTTGGTAGGAAGTTTAAAATTATGACAGACCATCGGCCTTTGCAATGGGTAATGAATATGAAAGAACCCAATTCCCGCTTAACACGTTGGAGATTACGCCTAAGTGAATACGATTATACAGTCATTTATAAACCAGGGAAAATTAATTCCAACGCTGACGCTCTATCTAGAATAGAAATCCATAATGAAGAGTCTAGTTCTATTGTCGTCAACACTTCAGAGAAATCCGATTCTGAAAGAACCAGAAGTATCGATTCAAGAACCGATAGTATTCATAGCGATATAGAAAGCCCTATACTAGAAGTACCTATTACCGATGATCCCCTCAACAGATTTAGTAGACAAATCGTATTTAATGTTGTTAGCGATATTAAAATTAAACCCCACATAACTCATCCTTTTGAAAATTATACAAAAATTAGGCTACAAATCTCTAAGTCAAACCTAGAACAAGATGTAATAGATGCTATAAAAGAATACGTTACACCAGGTATAAAAACAGGAATTTTAATTAATCCTTCACTTGAAATGTATAAAATTATACCGGTCATACAAAGATATTTTAAAAATTCGGCAATTAACCTAGTTCTTTCTAAATTAGAAGTTGAAGACGTTAAAAATTACCTAAAACAACAAGAAATTATTAAGAACTATCATGAAGGCAAGACGAATCATAGAGGCATTAATGAATGTTATTTAGCTCTGTCTAAACGTTATTTCTGGCCAAAAATTAAAGACCAAATTACAAAATTAATTAATGACTGTCTTATTTGCGGTCAAGCGAAATATGACCGTAATCCTGTAAGACCTCGGTATCAAATTGTACCACCACCTACCAGGCCTTTTGAAATCGTACATTTGGATCTATTTAGCGTAGATAGTAATAAGTACCTAACAATTATCGATGCATTCTCGAAATATGCACAAGCATATTCTTTGAGAGATGCTACAGCTGTTAGTGTAATTCAGGCCTTATTAAAGTTCTCTTTCCATCATGGTATGGCTCTTAAATACATTACGGATAACGGCCCAGAATTTACAAATCAGTTATTTTCTGAATTCACTAAATTACACAAAATTCAACATCATAGAACATGTTCCAATACACCCAACGAAAATGGAATGATAGAACGCTTTCATAATACCTTACTCGAACACTTGCGTATCTTAAAATTAGAACACCGTAATGAATCCGTTTGCAATCTTATGACATACGCTGTAATGGCTTACAATAGTTCAATTCATTCTTTCACGAAATGTCGTCCAATAGACATAATCACTGGTCATTTAGATCCGCGAGATCCTTTAGACATGAATATAACAGAGCACCTATTGCAGGAATACATAGTACATCACCGTAAGCGAATGTTAAAAGTATATGAATTTATTCATGAATCCGCGCTTCAGCGTCGTACTCAAATAACCGAGAATATTAATAGAAATCGCGAGGCTGAGCAAATATATGCACCTGATCAGCGAGTCCATGTCAGAAATCCTTTGGCCAATAGACAGAAATTAGCTGCTCGTTATACGGTTGATACGGTTGTAACAGATTTACCTATACACATTTATACAAAGAGAAAGAGTGGGCCTGTACCCAAGTCGCGCATAAAACGGGTACCTAATAGTGCTCGTTTGTTACAGAATACAGAAGACACTAATCACGTTGATGGTGGCTCAAGCCCTGAAGCTGGGACAAGCGGAAGAGATTACACTTGAAAGCTTAGGAAATGGACCAGGTGTCCTCCCTTTCAACTTAGGACCTACTAAAGTCATTTCTCATTTCCATTCCTTTATTCAAATTATAAATTTAGATAATGTGCGAAATAGATTAGAATCTGTTCGAGAAAAGTTAAGTGATCTAACACCTGACTTAAATAATAAAACGTCGTTACTTTACGCTCCACATATTAAATATCTTACTACAAAATTAAATGATATGTCAGATCAATTGTTAACTTTTCAAGGAAAACGTTCAAAAAGAGGCCTTGTAAACGTTCTTGGTTCCATAATCAAAGTATCTCCGGGAATTTAGATTATACGGACGCATTAAAGTACGAAAATGCCATTGCCATACTACAAAAGAACGAGAATAACTTAGCCATTGAAATAAATCATCAAATAAGCTTAAGCAAGCAGTGGGCATTCCAGAGTTCAAATGTTACAGATAGGATGGTAGAAAACCAGAGGAAAATAGAGAACATTATTAAAACTATCTTAGATAACGATGCTAGGAAAGAAGAAGACGTAATTAATTACTTTCATTTAGCACAACTACTTACAATATTAGGTGATGACATAGACAACTTGTCACAGGAATTGTCAAAATTACAGAATCTATTGGCATTCATAAAAGCTAAAAGTATCCATTATTCCGTTCTCGATTACGATACTTATATAGTTATGCTAAATAAACTAAAAGGGTTATACAATTCAGAAGTAGTGTTAGATATTAATTTTAGAGAATATTTAGACATATTAAGATTAGGATATTATTATAAAAATAATGATATAATCTTGGTAATTAAGTTCCCAATCGTGAATCCTAATAACTACATCCTTTATAAATTGTCCTTAGCCCCTAATAGTAATAATAAAACTATAATCCCTACCTATCCATATGTAGCAATTCACGAGAAAGATCTACTGTATATAGAGACAGAATGTCCGAAGTATAGTCACGGTCATCTTTGCGAGGACAGCTTAAACCGACACTATGGAGAACAAACGACCTGCATTCAACATCTTATACTTCAGCAATATATTCATGAATCCTGTCGAGTTACTCCAGTAATTTTATCATCTCAAGCCATGGAAAGACTGGATGATCGTCACTACGTTCTGAGCTTTCCCAACCTAACGAAAGTTCACTTAGCCTGTTCTCAAGATCAATACAGAAACCTTCATGGAAGTTATTTAGTTGAAATACCTCAAGGGTGTGCTCTACAAACGTCCATCTTTACCATCACTAACCACCATGATCAAGTGAAAGGACGAGTTTTGAAAATGTTGAATACAGAATATGGTAACAAAGACCCATACAAAGCGACAGCGAAGACCATCTTGAAATTGAATAGCATAGATTTGAGTCACTTACACTCAACCAACATCAGGGTTGCCTCTCAAGAACCAGTGACTTTGGAACCGTCGAACTTAGACACTCTCTATCACACAACTATACCTGTCTACATACTCATCGGTGCATCAGTACTCATTATAAGCATAGTCCTCATTCGTCGTAAATGTATGCCTTCGAAGAATATCAACCAGAGAGAGGACGAGACAACCAGAACACAAGATGTCCAGGACAGCCCCAGAGACCCTATGTCTCTATCAGCACTATTTTCGACAAAAGTCTCCAAATAGCTGCTGATCCTGTGGAGGGAGTTGTTAAGAAATAATCACACCATACGTTCGGTGAAGCTACCACCAACGCTGCTTTGTTTCGCAAGACCTCCCAAACGTCGAGCGCTACCGAGAAACATCATAAATAATCACACCATGTATGATTCATCGCAATACGCTCCGTGAAGATACCACCATCGCTGCTTTGTTTCGCAAGACCTCCTGAACGTCGAGCGCTAACGAGAAACATCATACTGTGGGGACCACCTGGTATTCACCGATTACGTTATATCGTTTAATTTAATATAAATATAATTTAGAGTTTAGAGATCTTCACTTTTTGTTCTGAAATCGAACAGATTGTCGCGTCTTAGGATTAGTTAATTGTAACTAAATAGCTTAAATAAATATATATAAGTAAATTCGTTTCGGTTCATTTTGCATCCTCAACGACAGCCCTATATAATTTACTTACCAATTTTATAAAAATTGTTGTTATTAAAAAGGGTTTGTAAACAAAAAAGCTACTCACGATTTTAGTGTTGAGATGCATAAGCTCCCGCTCGGTGACGCGGCGCCTCGCGGTCTCCATTTGCTGCTGTCTGTATTGGTTATACTTGTACAGCAAGTACATTCCGGGCAACGCTAGCACCACGAACGGGCGCATTAAGCTGGACGATGACGAAGCACGTTGCGGCATTTTATAAACATTTCTCCCATTTAAATAACAACACTTTTCCCCTCGACAGTACTCGAAACCAATTTATTTAATTGAATATTCCCGAAGCACACTTTTGAGATCATTTTGCAGTTGTTAGCAACTACTTTAATGGAAGATATTGTATTTAACCTATATTAGCACTTTCTATAGTCAATATTAATGGGGTTTCTAAATATTATATTATTGCTTTTTTTGTAATAGACCTTATTCACAGCACGCTTCACGCTACCACGCTTCCACTTTTCCTGAAACAAAGAAAGTCATTGTCATTATAAATATTTATTAATTAGTTAGTTGAAATTATTCAGAAGAATAAAATTGTAAGAATTATAAATGATTTCTTAATTATATACAATTTTTCGCATATCTAAACTTTATTTTATATCTACTAGTCTAGTACTAGGCCATATAGTATATGCTACTTTGTATAGATTTCAATTTAGTGATCGTTTCGATTTACTCCCGATAATTAATATTAAAAAGTTAAAGTATTTCGATTGAGCACCAACACCGTTTAAGTGAGACGCTGTCCCTTTGCGCAACGACGGCCTGAATTTTTATTATTTTTTATTTGCCAACAAATTTTTGTTATTTAAAGAGCAAGAAAAATGGCGTCGTTTTGTCGGCTCAAGCTTTCAAAAGATTTACTTATTTTTTAAGTTTGAGTTGATCCATTAAGATTTTTTAACAAATGTTCCAGATCTTTTTACTTTTATATGTCAATTAGAATACTTTTTTCCAAATGTTCACTAAAATTAGATTAGAATTTTAAAGATGTGTACAAACAGACAAATAAGCATTATAAAAATTATAATTAAAAATGATTTCTATGACTATTTTTAAACTAATAGAATAAATAAGTATATTTTCTACAATAATATTACCATACAAGCACATTTTTTTAATTGCTTACTGTAGTACAAATAGAATAAAATATAGCAATTTGAGTTAATATAATCAATAATTGAAAAAGTATCGCATTAACACTGACAGTATTAATTACTGAAGAATATTTTATTCAACGATCAATTTTGAAACTTAGTTCCACGCTAATTTGTAATATACAAAATATCTTATCCAAACTTTGATGCAGTTTAGACTCCAATTTGGCCGACAGCGGCAGAGAAATCGATTTAGGCGGCAAATTAGATTTTAACAAAGTTGCCGTCCAAGGGTAATTGGTGAAACCTAAAATAGAGGTAATAGCACGGGAATAGGCTGATTGATCGCTTCCTCTGGGGAGCTACGTTGACAGACAGATAATAGCGTTGACGCTATTATTAGTGATAAAAGAACCTATTTGATGATAATATGGTAGGTACTTATAAACGTCTTCTTTTAACTATTTACTGATGTATAATGTTTGACGACTATATCAGACTTTATTCTCTATTTGTAATATAGAACGACAGTTAAATTCTTTCTCTATTATTTGAAGTATTTCTTTATATAATGAAAGTTTTTGTGCTAAGCCATGGGGAGTTATAAATAATTTGACTTATTGTCAGCACTGCTGAGTTTCAACAGATTAATTTAAATCTTTATTTTGCTACCTATTTTGAACTTATCTCAGTATTGGCTGCTGCGGCTGTCACGGATATATAGTCTTTATAATACGACGTCAAAAATATCAATAAGCCGTCGTTGTTTTTCTTGAAAGAGGTGAGTAGTGTAAACAAAGAAAAATATTACACTTTTAAAATATATCATTTTCTATCTAAACACTAAATTATATTTGTGAAGCTGCAATATAATTCTCATCTAAAATAGCTAAATTCAATTGACCTTTTGGAAAGAGAAAATACTGAAAGGGTCCGTCTTGTATAACCCCGTGCCAGTACACCAGCTAACATATTGATGCGAAACCGATAGGCTGAGTCACGACAGTCTGCTTTTGATACCCGTCAAAGTATATAATAGAAATACATAATTTGTAGATTGATCAAACGCCATCGTCCTCCAATTGATTTTTTTTATGTATATGGTATACACGATAATTGCAGTAATAATGTCTTTGATTTTTGCGATTTTCACACATTTTAAATAAACCACTTTTAACCGGATTAATCACGTATGTTGAGTCCGTGGTCCATACGTCCGTGGACTACTGTAAAGTGTTAGAAATGTCGGGTTTTCAAAAATGTTTACCAATCAATATACGCGATTAATCCGGTTCAAAGAGTTTCATTTAAGAATTGCAGTGATGTTTAAAAACGGGCTTTAATCCAGCGAAATCCTGTTTATTTACAATACGCCAGGTTTCGTTTCTCTATTCATTACATAATTGTTCTTAATGAACCGGAAATGAAAAGAAGTAGTAATATAAAATATCTTCTTCTTCTTCTTCCTGGCATTAATCCCGGCTTGCTGTGCCAGGGTCTGCCTTCCTACTGAGCCTACACCACTTTGCACGATCTTTTACGTCCTCAGTGGTTAGACCATTGGCTCTCATGTCCTGCATCACGACATCCAACCAGCGCTTCCTTGGGCGTCCGGGAAGTCTCACTCCAGGGACAGACATATCAAGGCACTTGCGTCCGACATAGTTCCTAGGCCGGCGCGCAACGTGACCATACCACCTCAGGCGACGCTCTTGGAGCTTATCCGCTATGTCACGGACTCCAAGACTACCTCGAATGAATGTGTTACGTATGCGGTCAGACCGCTTTACGCCGCACATCCACCTCAGCATCTTCATTTCCCTGACATGAAGCTCCTGAGTGTGCCGAGATAGTACTGGCCAGCATTCGCTGCCGTATAAAAGAACCGGTCGAACAGTGCTCTTATATATCAGCCCCTTGAGTTTGGTTGGTATTCTGCGATTGCAGACCACACCAGTGACCTCCCGCCATTTGGCCCAGGCAGCGCTTATCCGACCGTGAACGTCGTGATCGATGCCTCCAGACTCGTGCATAACGGATCCGAGGAACCTGAACTTTTCCGACTTAACGGCTGGTTCAGTACCTATATGGATAGTGCTCGAGTCCGGTCTCCCGCAAGCCATGTACTCGGTCTTCGACACATTTAGTTTAAGACCGACGTTCTCGAGCGTACCATTCCAGAGGTTCACTTTACGCTCTAGCATCAGCCGGTTCTCTTCAACGAGTGCTATGTCATCGGCATACATCATTAGCCACGGAGGCTGGTCTTGGATGTGAGCCGAGACAGTATCTAGCACTACGTTGAATAAGAATGGGCTAAGAGCTGAGCCCTGGGGAACCCCTACTGTAATCTGGAAAGCTATGGTGTCGCCAACAGCAGTCCTAACCATGGAAGCGGAATTGTGATACATATCTTTGATAATCTCAATATAGGCCTCAGGGATCCCTTTCAAACGCAATGCCCACCAGATACACTGTCGAGGCACACAGTCAAAGGCCTTCTGCAGATCTAAAAAAGCCACATGTAGAGCTCTCCTCTTTTACCTGTGTGCCTCCATAAAAGTTCTGAGGGCAAAAATGGCGTCCATAGTATTCGATCCAGGTCGAAATCCATATCGAGACTCAGAGACAGTACACTCTCGGCGGAGCCTGATATCAATAATGCGCTCGAAGAGCTTCATGGTGTGACTCATAAGCTTAATGCCCCTATAACTACCACAATCTTGGACACTGCCCCTTCCCTTGTAAATAGGGGTAATAAAACTAAGCCGCCACTGGTGTGGCATCTTTCCAGTGTTCAAGATATGTAAGTAAAAAGATCAGCAAGTATGAGCACACCAAGAGAGCCCAACTATTTCCACGAGTCGATCGGAATTTCGTCAGGCCCCACCGCTTTTCCGTTCATCATGCGTCGAAGGCAATTACGAGTTTCGTCAAAGGTTATTGGGGCAACAAGTCCGAGGTTAGGTGGTGGGTCGTGATGAAGTCTGCACAGATGCTGAGTGTTCAGCAGCTCCTGGAAATAACTTCTCCATCTCTCCTTCACAGAAGCGTGATTACAGAGCAACGTACCCTGGGAATCTTTGACGCAAAGTCGGCAAAGAGGCCACGAGCCAGTTTGTATATGAGCTTCTGCCCCTCCGCAGTTTCAAGTTTATCATATAATGGTGATAAACTCTCACTGCGGGGAGTTTGGCTACAGCTTTTTTGCTGACACGTTTTGCTACTATGTACTCCATTCTGTCTTCAGGAGAGTTGGATTTTTGCCACTTCATAAAGGCAGCCTTCTTTTCACGAATCACCTCCTGCACCTTGTCATTCCACCACCATGTCTCCCTGTCGATGACACGTCCTCCCTTAGAAACGCCAAGAACTCGTCTGCCTGCCGCAATGATTGCTAACTGAGCTCGATCCCAAGCATCCTGAGCAGTCTCGGTGTTAGTCGTAAGATTTCGACTTTTTACCTCTGCTAGGAAGTCGGTCTGCATCGGTCCATTCAGCAACCACCACTTGATCCGAGGTCTACGTTTCTCGGCTACTTTCTTCTTTGGAGTGACGTTAAAGTCCATGACAAGAAGACGATGTTGGGCCGTCAAGCTTTCACCTGGAATGACCTTACAGTTAGTAACCCTGCCCATATGACACCGTCTGGTCAACAAGTAATCAATTTGCGTTGAGTGGGACCCACTTTTATACGTGATAAGGTGCTGAGGATTCTTTTGGAATAATGTGTTCACAACGGCCAGATCAGACGCAATACAGGTTCTTAGAATATTTTCGCCCTCTGTATTGCGAAGACCGTGTCCAAAACCACCGTGAACACGTTCATACGTGTCTGCAGCCTTACCGACGTGGCCGTTTAAGTCTCCTCCAACTATAATTACTTCGGTAGACGGTATAGCAAGTAGAACCTCTTCATACTGCTCCCAAAATGACTCCTTTTCGGCCGTGCTACAGCCCGCCTGGGGGGCGTAGGCACTGATTAAGTTTGTGGTAACTCCCTCAATCAGTACCTTTACCCGCATCAAGCGATCACAGCGACGGTCAACTTCGAGGAGTCCATTCTGAAGCTCTTCAGAAATCACTACCGCCACACCGTTTTTACCAGAAGGTGACCCAGTGTATATAAGCCGGTAACCATGTCCGATGTTACGGGACTTATTGCCCTTCCAGCGAGTTTCCTGGAGGAAAGCGCACTGGACCCGACGTCTCGTGAGTACATCTGCAAGTTCTCTGCATCGTCCGGTAAGAGAGCCAATATTCCACGTTGCAAAGCGGAGTTTTCGTCTGGGTACTCACGTCTTTAGCCGTGCCCGTACTTGACACGGTAGCCCTGGCCCACTTGTCGCAGGTGTAGGGCGATGTGCCTGCGCGTCGTTTAGCGGCGACGCCCTAGCCGTACCCATTCTTTTTATTTTCTTTGCCATAAATGTTGCGGTTGGCGGTTTTTAAATGGAGCGACTGCCATCTGACCTCCAAAACCCCTTCACAGAGATTGGTGGAAGTGGGGGAAGGATAATTAGGAGGGACACCACTTTTATGGACTTGATGGAGGTATAATAGTGGTGGCTCGAGGATCCGGGGTCGCTTACCGTATGCCAAAGAACACATATCGGACAGATATATGTCAAAGACACCCTCTGGATAAGTAATAGATAGATACATAGTAATAGTAATATAAAATATATTTACATAAAATATTATATCAATGGTGGAAATGAAAATAACTGTATTAACATTATTCACAGAAGTCGTAAACTTCTTACTGTTCCTATTCAGTGCAATCAAACTGTAATACGATGCCTTCTTGGAAATTATATCTCAAAGACATGATAATTACGATGTCTCAACATACCTATTAATACTAAGCAAAAAACATATCATCATATTTTGTTCTTTTAAATTGTGTTATATAAAATCAATAATAATATAATGGTCAATAATATTAACATATATATTTAATCCGAAATCTACTTTGATTGTTATTGACAATAATATTTTAATATAATTTCTAACATCATATTGTTACTGTCGGTTAAAAGTTTTCTAAAATAGAATATAATGTATATTATAATAGTACTGGTACTGATAACTTAGTGCTTTGACAGTCCGTTCTTTACTTTTTGTCTATTAGGAAGACCATTTGACATAGAATATCACAAAAGTTACACATAACGTCTGAAACACCAACCTTGCCTGGATGTGTGTCAAATATCATATTATTTCAAAACTAATTTATGTTTAAGGAAATGGATGTATGGCCAGAATAATCGAATGCCTATAGAAAATTGAACGTCATGATACTGATGAATGGACGTTTATATAGAAGTAGACATTACATATACATTTCCTATTCATTTTAATAGAAAAATGATATTGGTATTGATTGATAATTGGTAAACAGTCTTATGTTAAAATAGTCATTATATACCATTGTTCGAATTGTGTAATATTTAAGTGTAATGATTTATCTGAGCATGTCGTGGTGCAGATTCACAAACTTGCGACTGTAAACTCCTATGCGGTGATTGTCGGTTCGATTTCTACTCAAGATTAATATATAACTCAAATTCATCCATTTGCTTTGGTAACGAGGTGAAATGTATGTAAACTCTGAAAAGAAATTGAAACAAGCCTTGTTATTATATTAAATCCCTGAATATATTATACGTAATGCTAAAGTTAAGTTAAACTTGGTTTCTCAAGACGTTGCAATAGCTCGCACTTGATTGCTTCATCAGGCAGAAGCTTAGCCGTGCAAAGTATGAGAACTAACATCGTAAATAACTTTTTTGATAAACAAAGGTGCTTTTTTTATTATATTCTATAAGTTAATACTTGTTCTAAAAATATGACTGGAGGTGTGGAACGGTGTATGTAAACATTAAATTTCCTCTTTGTATGTAAAAACCCTCAGCTTAGCTTCACGCTATATCCCACACAAGGCAGGGTAGGTAGAGGGACTTGGGAACCTAGTGTTACGACACTCCGATCTACTTCGGTACTCCACTTTCTGCCGAATTTGAGGCATGGCGTCTTGAGTGGCGGAATTCAACGGCGCGTTTTGCCTTGTACCAGAGTGAAGAAATAAAAACATTAAATATTTAAAATAGAAATTATTAAATATCCATAAAGTAAATAAATCATTTATGGGTCTGAGTATACGTTTTTATAATAGTATTCCGCAATGTTTTTTGAATTTGCCATTGGAAAAAATTAAAGTAATTGTTAAAGCAATGTTAACCTTGAAAGCTTTCCATACTGTTCAAGAATATTTGAACGCTAAAATAGTATTTAATTAAGATCATTTGAATTTCATTCAGATAGTCAACATTGTATTAAGCAATGAAAATGTAACATTCAATATTGAAAAGAGCAACTGTTGAGTTTCTTGCCGGCTGTTCTCAGCACAACCGCATTCCAAGCCGGTGGTAATTTTTATATTCGTTTGACGATTCAAAAGTGCTCGCAAAAGTCTATTTGAATTAAGTATGATTTGAATTTGAATATTTCATTTTCTCCAGTGGGGAAGGAACCCAGAACCTGCCGGTTACAGTTAACGCTTGTGCCGCTGCGCCACGACAGGCCTCAATATGTAAAAACCAGCGCCACAAGTACAAATAAACATTAAATGGCAGTCTTATTTGCTTCAAAAACCACATTGCATACAGTTCAAAAGGTCTAACATGAGCTTTGCATTTGTATGCAACCTCACTTGCTGGACCAAAAATGGTTTATTCTTGTTAATATGTAGAAGTAGGCTTATTAATTCTTTATAATTCTAAATAAGCAGTAAAAATATTTAAAATAAACTCCATAGAGCAAATGATGTTCTTAATTATATATCGAAAAGATTGTGTTTAAAACAAACGACATTTCAGACTGTGAACATTAGGAGGATGACCGATATAGAAGACTTATGTGTTGTTGGAGTTTTTATTGATTGCTTGATGCTTAAACATCGCGAACGTACTGTACTGTTACTTCTATTGCATATATTATGCGATTTGTCAGAATTTGTTAATTAAAAACAATAATAAAAGGTAAATTGTTTTTTTTTTCAGCTTCACACTGTATCCCGGAAGAGGCAGGGTAGGCAGAGGGAACCCGGAAACCTAGTGTTAAGACACTCCGTTCCACTTCCGTTGCCCACTTTCCGCCGAATTTAAGGCATTGCGTGTTGAGTGGCGGAACTCAACGCCGCGCTTTGCCTTATTAAAATAAAGTAAATTGTTATTTTCATTTAAATCTTTATAATATATAGTGAAGGTGTGAAATTAATGTACGTGATGAAAGTACGTAAATTGTGACTCAGAAAGTAGGTCTGCAGGTAACAATTTAGAGGTTATTGACATGGAAGTTGGCGCTCATTTTATATTGATTTGTTTACTATTCAGGCAATTTGAAAATGATGTTGAATTTACATAAATAAAATATTATTCGAATTATTCAAAAGTATTTAAAAGCTTACTATTTAGGTAGATACTATGTTGTGTTTTATACTAAGTTATGTTTTGCTATTTAAATGTATGATTGGTTAAATAAAAATTAAAAATGAATCTGTGAAAAATTATAAAAAAAAACCGAACGATAAAAATTAAAATCCCATATTTAGGTAAATAACGTTTAAACAGTTGTAGAGTTCAAATATGCACAAGATTCTTAAAATATTTTTAACAAATATATGTACCAATGTAATGTATGTATGTATATGTGTGTATGTATGTATGTGTGTACTCGTATGTACCTACTATGAATAGAAAAAATACTCAAAGTAAATTGAATTTATTGACACGTGTAATATACTAACTTAATATAAAGCTTTTGAAGATGATATATACTTATATCTAATAAAAGAAGACCTTTGATGTCATGTGAATGTGTTGCAAATTACCTTATTACTTGTAGTTTATTTAAGAAGCAAGTCCATTTTTGTTACAAGTGATTTTTTATTATAAGAGTTATTGAAATTAACACCCTAAGTAAATTTACGTTTTCGTGCCTTTTGGTACCTTACGTGTCAAAAACAATCTATATTGTTTTGGTCTATGGCCCTTAACACTTCACACAACAAATATACGCTAACAGAATGCAGATTTTTCTATTTTATTATTGTAATTTTTATAACAAATTAAAAATGATATAATTATATTTGAAAAATGAGTTTATGACGCTAAAAATTATAAAATATTTATCTCGGCCTTGCAAAATACAAGAAAAATAGAAATGGCCAACAATAAAAAGTGAAACAAAAGACTGAAAATCAAATAGCAAAACAATTCTAACTCCAGCAGCGCATCTTGAGTTTATAATTTTCCGCACGAGCGCGTTGTAGAGAACAAGTAGGAAACAGATCATTTACTTGAAGACTAACGGAGTTGCATCTTAGCATATTTCTATTATTCATTGTATTTACTCATAGTAACTCCACGCTACAGCATTTAATAAAATGTACTTTTGTTAAACATTCGCTTAGGTTATATGACACTTTGTTCGTATCGTATAGAATATTAGTTTTTATTGGAAATTGTATTTTCTCATTACAAAATAAATAAAATAAATAGTTAAGATATAGTAAAACCATATCTGTAGAACGAGCTTACTGATAATATGTACTATGTATGATGATGTATGTTTATGTCTACGATTATATGTATGTTAATAATATCAGTATATACCAAACACATTTCATCCATTATAATTAACCTAAGTGCGGTAATTTCTATTGAATATGTATATCATATGCTTTAGAAATAATAAACAGAATAA
>CM032399.1:8144818-8159818 GCA_019049475.1 Eueides isabella | reverse complement strand
TAATCTTACACAAGCACGAGGGCGGCGACGATAACATATAATGAGGTGTCCCCCGCAAGCTCGATTGCCTTATCGTTTCCATTAAAAAAAACATGAAACGCGTGTACTTATGCGCATGCGTACTTATGTATGCGCGTGAGAAGGTACACTTCCTTGGCATCATTAAACAATCGTTTTTAATTTTATATATACGGGTTGTCGTGGCGCAGCGGCACCAGCGTGTGACTGTAAATGATAGGTTGTGGGTTCAACTTTAATATTTAATGTTTCATTTCTTCGCTCTGTTAACAAAGGCAAAGCGAGACGTTGAGTTCCGCCACTCAACAGGCAATGCCTTAATTTCGGCGGAAAGTGGGGAACGGAAGTAAAACGGAGTGTCATAACACTAGGTTTCATTTCCTTTCCCTCTGCCTACCCTGCCTAGTGCGGGATACAGCGTGAAGCTGGAAATATATAAATCGCACTTATATGAAACTAAAACACGTGTGTGAATATAGACACTAGAAGCATGTACTATATGACTGTGAATAAATATGAAAAGGATGAATAAAGGCGACCGTTGTAACTTCACAGGACTGTTACCGCTGCAAAACTTAAATAAATCTTATAGGCGTAACATACGACCGAACCTCAACCTTGGTTCGCCATCGAACCATGTTTTCTAGGCGCACCATGCTCCACACGATCGAACATGGTTGGATGGCGAACCAAAGCCGAGGTTCGGTTCAGCCGTCTGTTACGGCTATTAAAATTTCACTCTCATATTTTTTTCATACCGCGCCTAAATAAAATTGTCTTCTATAGAAACTGTCGTTATGGAAGAAATAAATACTGGTACATTACTTTATAACAAGTTAGTCACTTATTTACGTGGAGATATTTGATTATTATGAATTTAAATCTGTAGTGGTGAATTTATTTTTATGTTATTCACTTTATAAAGATGTATTATACAAAATTAATCCAATTCATAGTGTGTGTACATTACACGAACTAGAAATAAAACACTAAAGGTATTTTTTTTGTATTACTATTAATTAGTGTCTAAACATTAAAAAAAGAAACAAATTACTCCATAAAACGAACTGATAAGATTTACTGTTTATTTAGACAATAGTTGGGCCCATTGTCTAAATAAATTCGATGCTCACTAGGGAAAACTAATTATTTTTATTTCCGGCGTTTGTATGGCAAGGCGCAATGGTAAGACATATGTATTGACAGTAACTTTTGTCTGCCAATTTTTACAGCTTCATCTTCATAGGAAGTACCTTTTTCGGAATAAAGTGTGTACAAATCTAAAATAAACGCAACTTTTTCTTTCATTTAGCTTTATGTTGTATCGCCTGGGGACTTGGGAACCTAGTATTGGGACATTCCATTCTGTTCCTCAATTTTCACCGAATTTGAGGCATTGCCTGTTGCGTGTCTTGCTTGTTATTAGAGCGAAGAAATGAAAATATTAAAAAAATCTTTGAAAATGTTATTTTTTTTACTTCTTCATGTGTGGGGGTCGAACCCACGACCAATATTTAACAATTACTCTGCACTCTGCTTGTGCCCACTGCGCCACGATATGCCTTTTACATAATAAGTGCCGCATAAATTATATTTGTCAAAATACATGTTATACAAATAAAGCATCTAAATAATTCGGAAATATTTATTAATCAGTTTTTTAGTAAAAGATAGTAAAAAAAGATCTCCGAAAATTTCATTTAATTTTTCTCCTCGTCTATAATAAAATTAGAGCTCTAAGATTCTTGCAATTCTCTGACGTCATAGAATAAACCCTGAGTCGTTGCTATGACTTCGTAAGGTTTCATATACATTTCTCTTAATCTGTTTTTCTATAATTTAATGAACGTTATCTTTATTTAGGTTCTACATTCATTTTGTAAGTAACCACGTACTAAACTTGTGAGTAATATACTAACGCGTCAACTTATTTAGAGCATATGCTTAGTCAGACAGGACAAGTTTTTTTCTGTTGACTACAACAATCGTCTGAGTAGAAAATAAAGTTAATTTCTTTGTTGGGATTTTTATTCAAAGATTATGTTTTTAGATTGAATGTAGTCGAGTATGCAAGTGCTAATTGTAAAGTTTTCTCCTAAGCTTTTAGGAGGAAACTAAAGGATTTTTTCTAAATCGAGGTTCACCGGTCTTAATTTGTCTGTCAATGTCTTAAATAAATAGTATTCTATTTAGAATACTATTTCTTTAGAGCGTTGATCCTCGATTTAGAAAATGCTGTATCCCGCATATGGCAGGGTAACGTTCGACTTTCGTGGGGAACGGAAGTGGAACGTCTTAACACTAGGTTTCCAAGTTCCCTCTGCCTACCCTGCATGAAAAAGGCTACACACACTAAATAATTTAGTTTAGGCGATATGTTCATTTCCCGCATTGTTTAGCTCAGCTCTAAATTTTTGATATGCGAGATATTCCAGAACTTAAAATATTTGTTCATTAAAAGAAGAGTTTCACCACACTGAATATATTTGCAAAAGCAAAAAGTTAATATTTATAATAGGTTGGCTGGGCTCTTATAGTTTCTCATCAGAGTCACCAGATACTTTTCTTAAGGGCATTAAAACCTACCACTGTATAAAATTTTAGCTCTCTAGGTCTCCTGAAGTCTACCTGAAGATGGCAGTACTCGTATATAAAAGCTACTGAATTTCGTTTGTTATCTATTGACAGTTACTCATCAAAGTTTCAGCCATTTTGGACAGTTTTTATATAACAGTCGTTTGAGTGAGTCAATGTGATTTTTTTTTCTAAAAATGGACAAAATTGAGTATTGAGCTGTCATAAGAGATTTGGTTTAGAAACGTAATACGCCTTCGGAAATAAAAGATAAGAGAGAAAAATCAAAACGAAGAGACGTCCAAAAAATTGACGAAAACATTCTCAAAGTTTACCAAATGGTGCTTGCTGCGAGACGACCGACGAAGTCAAGTGAGAGATAATAAAGGTTATGAACTTTTTTTTTATGGAAAAGAAAAGGCAAACAAAGAAAAGGCTGATGGTGAGTGATAACCGCCGCTCCCGCCCTCTGTAACATCAAGGGAGGTAAAATCTAAAGGCAGGCTACGCACCCGGCGTAGCCTGCCTTTAGGGTGGAAGTAGACGCGCTTTTGGAAGGCTGAATGTCGTCCTGGAAATACTGCCGACCGTAATAGGCCGTTCTACAGATTCGTGGCGTATGTCAAAGGAACGTATTTGACATTGCTGCTGAAAGCTGTCTGCGCGTCGAGTGCCGCGTTTGCTTACGTTAAACCATAAACGTGTTCGAAATGAACATTTTGGCGCAATTTGAAAAATTACGAATAGAAATTTACGGATTATGGTTAGAACTGTTTAACAATCCGCGACTTCATTTTGTTCCCTCATCTAAAAGTTGCACTCGTAGGAGAAAGATTTTCGTTAAATGAAGAAGTAATCACTTCATGAACCATTATTTTGCAGAGAAAAATGTCGAGTATTAGTAGTTAGGACGGGTTAATAGTTACAAAGATGGGAGCATAACTAGAAGTGTGTAGAATTACCCGGAGACTTTGTTAAATAACAATAAAAAAATCAGAAGATCTTGTGTCATTGTTAGGTCGAAAATTTTTCAGATCACTCTCGTATTTTGATTATCAATGAGTGAGCTTGGTAAATTAATGTTGAAATAGTGGAACTTTGCTTTCGCATAGCTCCGGAAATACATATATGAATAACAAATTTGAAATTGTTTACGCTATAATCACTGAAGCGGTTAAACCGGTTTAAATGTTTTTTTTTTAATATTAGATTGTGGTAAACATCCTTTAGTTTTTGTCTTTTTTATTTTAATCGGTGCATAAGTATAAAATTTTATTCATTTTTCCATGAAAACAAGGGTAATTTGCAGGCTACGCCTGTCTATGTCATATTTTGCTTGACGGCAAAATATTGACATTTATTTAAAGTAGAGTGATAGAGATAATATTAGTAAAGAAATGAATTCAACCTTTTCACCAAATCTTTTTTGGGACAAGACACGTATGATTGATATATAAATAGATAAACTGATGCTACTGATAGGTACTGGGGCGTAAAAGAGAGAAAAGCATTGCCATGTTTGTGCACCAACCTCGACAGTAAGAGCAAGAATTCACCACGACTTCTAATGGGTGAATTGTGAAGTAAAAGATCGTAAAGAATCAGTAATTGACATTAGAAAAAAAAAGTATTCATACGTTTATTGTAGTAGGGAAAAGCAAAGTAAATTAAATAGGGTTAGTTAGGCAAGTGTTTCGCTAAATATATTTCGTACAAGAAAACATTTAAAGTCAGAAAGAAGCAGACATTACTATACTGTTTTTTGGTATATGTTGATGGAATTGAAGAGATGCCCGTTTTTTTTTATTTTACTAAGAAAAAGTAACAAAATTGTTAGAGTAATGTTTGGATAGAAATAGGCTCTAATTCAAAAAAAATTTTTAGTTAAAGTTAGTTTTTAAAATTAAATTTTATATTTTTCTGGAAAAAGTCTGAATGAGATTAGTTGAGCAAAAGTTACATTGGTCGAAATCAGGTCCAGGCAATATTAGCTCACTATTCGAAAAAAGAAAGGCTAGTATAATTATACATTATAATTGATAGTGCCTAGAAAAATGAGATTTGGGAGACGATGTTAATAAAATTATAAGAAAGGATTTTGATAAAAAAAATGTATACAACTATGTAAAAAAAATGTGTTGCCGCAACAAATATGATTATGCTTTACATCTAAAACGATTTTGAAATTTTGGCAACAGATACATAGCCACGTGCGCAAAAAATGGATAGATGGTGACTCGTTAGTTACTGTTACTTTCATATGTCCTAATTGCAATAATTATAACGTAGGTTATAAAGTATTTATATAATAATTTATTCTGTCTTATTTTGTAATTTTGTCTTATTTTTATAATAAGTAGAAAAATAATTTTCATTTCAAAAACAAAAGAAATTCAGAAATATATTATCAGGTGCTGTTATTTAAATTTATGTTGGATTAGTAATTGGAATTATCTTCTTTAAACAGAATTTAAAATATATACTATGATGATTTAAGACTTAATAAAATATATAATTAAGGGATGATGAAACACATACAGAAGTTTTATAATTGTTGGTAGTGCAGTGCTTTGCATTCGCTGTAAAAATGTTGTTACAATAGTTAATATTTATTGTTAATTGTAGACCAGGTTATATTAAAAAAAACTCAATCCAAACCTTCAAAGCATTTGAAATCCAAACGCATTTGATATATATTTGTTATATTGCACATAAATTGAAAAAATATATATTACTATTTAATATATTGATACGTTATGTATTTTTGACAATTAAAGAGATTGTCGAATTTGAACCTAGAATGATAATAATTACCATAACCATCAACTAAACAAAACAGTCTTCCCATGAGACAGTTAAATAAATATTTTGTTTTCATTACATAAACAATAAAACAATTACGAGTTATTATGCGTTTACAGACCACTATTAGGTAATTATGAAATATTTTAAGAAAAACTAGAGGATATTCTGATAAAACTTTGTAAATTTCGT
Source organism: Eueides isabella (assembly GCA_019049475.1). Taxonomy (NCBI): domain Eukaryota; kingdom Metazoa; phylum Arthropoda; class Insecta; order Lepidoptera; family Nymphalidae; genus Eueides; species Eueides isabella. The sequence goes on along the minus strand of CM032399.1, from coordinate 8,154,232 downwards.
TAATACGTTTGATCAACTATTCACTAGATACATTAAAGTTTGCATACAAACGGCTCAAGAAAATGGCACCATAAACAAAATACAAAATATTATTACACACTGACATTATATAAAATTATTTAATAAAATCTAATATTTTTAGCGTGACTTAAGGTTTAGTTTAAACTAGCGTGTAATTATGGGACCGCACGCCGTGGACGGAAAAAAAACTGTATTATGGATAAATAACACTTAAAATGGTAATAGTATTTTTTCTTCATTCTATTTTTATATTTTCGGTTGGAAAATGGAATATATAAAAGTCATGGAGTTGTCATTTTCAACGAAGATTTATTTTCTTGAGACATTTATAAACTTTATGAATATTATGAATTTGTTTCGTTTTAATTTTATGTGATTGGATTAATTGTAGCTGGAGAGTCTTGAATAAACCCTTTTCATTATCCTTGATAATGTAGTATCACTTAAATTTGTTGAAGGTGCAACCTACAATACGATACTAAAAGCGTTACAGGGGTAGTATGAATTATATTGAGAAATGTAATTAAACAAATTTTTAATACCAATCATTATTTCATAGAAAAATCCATTACTCCATGCATTCTTTTATTCAGACCAACCAATATTCGACAAGATTGGTTGTAGTGTATTGGCCTAACGACAAAATATTTGTATTTAATTGTTTAATAATTATTTTTAATATTATTGTTATTAAATTATTCTTCTACTTTTTGTTTAAGGGATGTGCAAGGAACACAATATGTACTTAATGTAAAACTTTTATTATTGACTATATGTAACCTACACATTTTTTATATTTCTTTCTTTTTATTAATATTTTTTATTTATTAATTTGTTTCAATGTTTTGTTCTTTATTATCAGCCTTATTCTCCACACATTTCTTTTTAGGTACAAAGTTTTGAGTGATATTTCTAGTGGTAGTTGTGTTTTTGTTATCTTTTTCACTGGAAAAAAATAAAGAATTTATTAGTTCATCAGAAACGCATTCTTACTGAATATAATAAACTAACAGAAGGATTAATGATGAAACCTTTTATAAAATAATATTAATCAAATACATATAAATTAATATTATTATGAATTTGAAAAAAAACATGAAAAACACTTTAGAAACATTCATAATAAAACAAAGTATACTTTCGTAGTAGACGTATTTTTGGAAATTTACAACAATTTTACCAAAATATGAACTATTTTCAAACATGTCCACATTATTATATAGTCATGTTATTTATGTATAATGAGATGTGCGTGTAATTCAAATTCTTAATTTTTATTACATAGTACAAAACATAGTATAAAAGCGTGTTAAAAAAGTCATAATGACAATAACATAATGTTCCACTTGACGTACCTCCGCTTACGGATTTAGAAGTTAATATTTTTATAATATTTAAATCCCAAAATATTAATTGATATTTTAGGATTTAAATATTTATTACCTTTTTGGAAATTATTTTTTTATATTATTAAAGTGATTTTGTTGATAATAATACCTTTAGCACATACGTTATGAAGTCGATCACATAAAAAATCTGCGTAAGACGGAACTATCGAGAGGGCAAAGATAAGGTTTAAGATCATTTATTTCTTATAAGAATAATACAATTCACTTACATAAGAATAATTAAAGTTTAAACATAAAAAAAGGACAGTTACGTACGATCAAGAAAAAAAAAAGATTTGGAGGTAGTTACATAAAGTTTGCACGCAAATGAACATAAAAATATTTTTAAAGATTCCTTAGACTAAGCGAAACTGGATATGGCATCGGTGTAATTTGTGATTAAAATTTATTTATATATTATTTATTTTTTTAATATTGTTTGTATGGTTTATTATATATTAAATATATTTATATACATATAAGTATATATTATACATCTACAAACACACATATTTATTTATAATATAGAATTTCAAAAGTTTCTTAAATGTTAATGTCGTCTTAGAATCTTTTATATCTAATGGTAATTTATTGTAATGTTGAGCATCTTCAAACATTATTTTTTTTTGCCGTAATTTGTTCTTGGTCTATGCAGTACAATGTGATCAGCGTTCCTAAGCCTAATTTTACTAATTTGAGATTTTTCTGTGAATGTTAGGTGAGTATGTATATCTTTATTGAGAATCTTACGTATCAGTATACAAGTTTTATAAATATAAGTTTGCTAAATTTTCATAATCTTAGTTTCGCCATAGATTTTATAAGTTAAAGTTAAGAAGTCGTAATTGAACAGAACCTTTGTAAGTTTATTTTGCGCTATTTGCAAGGGTATTAAGTTTGTTTTTGCAGCTGCACCCCAAATCTCTATTAGGTAATCTAGGTGTGGTTTACAAGAGAATTGTATACATTATATTTTACTTTACGTGGTAGACACATCGCCATTCCACGTAATAAACTCGTAAGAAAAGTTAATTTCTTTTTTATCTTGTCAATATGCGGCATCCATGAATAGTGCAATCCAGTATTAAACCTAAGTATTTATCTTCGTATACTCTATTACGAAAGAAGAAAGATCGCCCTACAATCTGTCGTTTACTTTGCTAGGATTGGTTATTGGCATGCAGATTGGATTCGATCAAAACTCATGTCACAATCGAAGATTGATGTAATCTCGAGTTTGAAGATTCATTATTAATATCGGGCATAAATCTATGAATAGTTGATCGAAGGTTAATACTTAATATTTTGCGGTGTTTTAATATCGATATATTACAGAATTTATTAAATAATAATAAATTCGGTAACATATTGATATTAAAAACACCGCAATATTATAACAATATTAATATTTACATAAATAAATATTTTACTAATTATTCAACAACCAGAATAGACGTGTTCTGTGACTGTGACGTCCGGAGCGAGCTAGTTACAAATTAGCTATCCATAATGGTCGGCATTGTGGATTAGTGTTTTGAGTGTATGGCAAGCCAGACTTCTGTTATGTTATTCAAACCGGAAAATTTCTCTGTACATACATCCAATATTGGTAAATACTATCAAGGAATATGAAATTTGAATGGTGATTACTTTTTCATTTATTAGGTAATAATATGCATAAAATAGTAGCTAACTTAGGTTTACTAAAGGTCAACTTTTTTTATATTTTCTTGGGCACGACGTTAGAAATGTCGTTATTCGTGGCCAGACATTTAATGCGGTAATAACCTCTTGTCAAACATCTGTAAACTCTAAAAAATTACAAGTGTACTTACTACGTTATAGCATAAAAGTTGAACTTTATATATGTTACTTGGGGGACAACTACTAGATGATATTCAAGTTGCCTGACCGTTTTGTCGGTTAGTTTATCTAGACAGATTGATCTAGAATGAGATAGTCAATTTGGTTTTGGTTTAAATATTTTAGAGTAGGACAAATAAAATATTCTACAAAATCCGAGTAAGTTCTATATGTTAATAATTTTAATAAAACATAAAATAGTAAACTTTAAAATAAAATAGATACTACTTGGGGCAGAATATCTATTTCGACTGGTAGATTTAAAACTTACAATGAGTCGGTAGAACTGAAAATAGACAATAAATTAATTAATGGCGATCTTGAAGTTGCATTTCATCTTTAGAACTATTTTGGAAAAATATCGGTACCTGTAGGTGCTACAAAATGCTCACAAAGAACACTAATTAATGGTTTTACATATGTACAAATTCTTAGCGTAAAAATAACTGGAGATCAAATATAAATGTTGATAAAAGTATTTCTCCCGACCTTTATCATCATCATTAAGTAAAATTTTTGAAAAGTATATTTATTAATTATATGCATATTTAAATAATATTAATATATTAAATTATGCATGGCATGGTTTTACTAGATTCTTCATATTGATCACTCAATTTCACACAGAATTTCATAAATTATTGTTAAGACACTCCGTTCCACTTCCATTCCCCACTTTTTGCCGATTTTGAGGCATTGCGTGTTGAATGGAGGTACTCTACACCACGCTTTGCCTTGTTACCAGAGCAAAGAAATAAAAAAAAATATTATATATTTCACTTCTTCGAATGGGGATCGAACCCAAAACCTATCGTTTACAATCACACGCTTGTGCTGCTGCGCCACGACTACATGAAATTATATTTTTATCACTCTATTACAAAAAGTATTTAAGCTACCATACCGTAATGTAATAATGGTGACTTTTTCAAATACATATTATGTTATTTGTGTATTAAAAATCCCAATACTACATTACTTTCAAATAAAATTATTACAACGCGCCACGACTATCCGATACACTACACTTACACTACCGGTCAAAAGTTTGAGACCACTATGAAAAAACGTGAGAAAAACAACAAAATAAACCTCAAGATATTTAAAACTTTATGGAAAACTGGATTTATTTTCATATTACACATAACATTTAAAATTATAAAAAGAAAACGTCTTGACGGGTACTGTTGTTCTTGAGTTTAAACAAATTTTTCGTCGAAATATCCTCCTTTGCACTTTATTACATTTTTATCAGTCTAGGCATGCGAGCAATTAATTTATTTATAGTCTCTTGCGAGATACTATACAAGCTTTCCTCCAACACATGCCACATGGCCTGCTGTGAATATGGACACTGTTCCCGAACGTTTTGAACGAGCTCTTCAAACAAAAGTTCATTAGGATTAAGATCGGGGCTTTGAGGTGGCCAGGTCATGTTTTCTAAAACTTTTTTCGTCTGTATTTTGTCCAAATAGCCTGTATATAGTTTCGTACTATGTTTCGGATCATTGTCTGTTGGAAAATAAATCCTGGGCCGGATTAACCTTAGTCCAGAAGAAATGGCGTTTTTCAAGAATTTCCTTATATTGTTCCTTTTTCATTACGCTTTTGATTTAAACTAGATTTCCAATCTCATAGCCAGATGTACAACCCTAGATCATAATTAATCCGCCACCATGCTTGAAAGTCGGCACTACTTGTGTACACTGTGGCATCATCTTTTCTTCGGCGGAGCGTGGGACAAAAATTCTCGTTTATGAGATCATCTCCAGTTTAAATTTTGATTCGTCACTCCAAAGAACTTTTCTTCTTCGGTCCAGTCTCGATTTGTTGACTTCTACAAGAATTTCTGAGGCTGTCAGACGACTATGCCGCTTTCTGGTCACCACAATAAATTTATCTGCACTAGACGTTGTAGCCCTTGCGACTCCCAGAGCGCAGAAGATCTTGGTTAGTGTCAGTTTACTTGTAGTGCACAATAGTGCGATGAACACAAGTCTTCGATAATTTGAGTTAACTCACTATCTGACGTTCAGATTTGCCTTCGTTGTGGAGAACAACGACGGCCGATAGCGTTTCAACACTAATTTCCGAAAGTTTTCCCATGTTAGAGATGTCTTGACTGTATAGAACCACAAAGTCAGACTAACTGTGTATATATCTAAATGACCAGACAAATGCAAGGTTAAAATAATAAAGATATTATATGAATTTAGAACAATTGTATTGTACGTTGATGTAAAAAAATTAGAAGCGCTAGCTGCGGTAATGAGGTATTAAATTTTTGACAATCAGTCTGTCGGCCTACCGCTTCCGCGGCTGACATTTCTTGGCTTCTATACAAATAAAAGCTTTTAGGCAATCTAAATGAACAATAGAATATGCAGGTGTGCAGATTACTATTTATCATATTTTCTAAAATATTTATTGATAACAAAAGTTTTCTGTAGTGGTGTCAAACTTTTGACCGGATTTGGATTAATGTATATTGATATCTATTGGTATCATTTTAAAAGTTGTACTTGTACTTAACCGCCGTCGAGGTAGAAGTGTATAACTGTAAATACGACAGTCATGGGTCCTTTGCTTGGAAATGATTTATTTATTATTTTCATTTCCTTGTTCTATTAATTTGCCATTATCGGGTTTTGCAATGCCTTAATTCGGCAGAAAGTGAGGATCAGAAGTGTTGTAATACTTTGTTCTTAATTCAAGGCCCCAGGTTCCCTCTGCCCATGTGCGGGACACAGCGTGAAGCTAAAAAACAACAACAAATCACGATAACTATTTTTTTGTTTTATAAGAACACAGTAACGGTACTTTCTTTACTATTACATCACAAAGTACAGTTCGTCTGTATTAGCAACAATATTTTTCATATACACTAATATTACAAGTTACGCGATTGTGAAATGTTTCAATGTTACAGTTGAAGGTATGAAGTTTATCATATTTTTTATTAATTATTGAAGCTGAATTTACAATACTAATAAACTAAGAAGTTAAGTTGGTTAAATTTAAGGTAAATGTTATAGACCTTAAATAAAGTTACTATAATAAGTAGAATTTATTCTAATATTTGAAATTACTTATTGGATTGGTAAAAAAAATAAAGACTTCAATTACTTACACAAAATCAAACCTATTTTTACCTAACAACATAAATAAGTAGTAACAAGCGTGTAAGAATTTCGACGTAGCTTGGTGAGATGAAAAATATTTATACTTAATAAATGTTTTGAATATATTTAGTCAATACCTAACAGTTAATAAAAATGCTTGGGGGAGTCCAACAATGACATTTTTAAAATAATTACTTAATTTGATAATATAGTAAGCTAAACTGTACTAGCTACACTGTGACCTTTAAGCAGGAGTTAGACAAATTATCTCTAAATATTGTGTATAGACCAGACCGAATGAATAACATCGCAGCCACTGTCAATGTCGATCAGGATACGGACATTATTAATTACTAAATAAAATATTGGAAATTTAATAAAGACTGAATTTTTTTATATATCGATCTACCGATATTACTATCGAATCGATATCGATATTATATGTACTAACAACACTAAGAAATGGTCTTCACACGTTGTTGATAGATAATTGGTGATCGTTATTTATGTATTATATGCCAGTCTAGTCAATTAAAACATGTCAAATAATAAAAACTTGCAACTAATTGAAATTTGGTAGAGTAAAATATCAAGAGCCCCGCAATCTCATGTGAGCTATAAAAAGGTAATTCAAGGTAAAAAAGTTCATTTTTTTATTTCTGGTCAACAATAACTTATATAAAATTACGTGATATGATTAAGTTTTCAAATTTTGTAAAAAAAAAAATATCGCCATACTAAAAATCAACATTTCATGTAAATGCAAATCTAAAAGATAAATCTACAGTCGTTACCTAGCGATAAAGGCGGATATCTCCTAAAATACGAATTCATTTTAATGTGGTTTTAACTACAAAACGTGCTTTAGCTACTAACAGTAGTATTCGTACTTCAGTCAGGTCTGTACGGCTCTGCGCCGTGACAGCCTCAAGTATATGTATTTTGATTTTGTTTATTATATACCAAACAAATTCAAAACTAAGTACACGGTCTCGTATTTTTCACCCTACTCTGTTTGCTTTTTTTAATGTTACTTTTTTTGCATTTTTTATTTTATTTGTTTCTTTACTACTACTACTACGTACTATTTTATATGTCATTTTATCAACTTGTACTAATATTTTTCACGCTACTTTTCATATTTATTTTTCTACACGTCAAACAGGACTACATTTTCATTCGTGCCAGAGTTGGGCTTTCCCAGTTTTAAAGAAGTTTATAATTTTACTAATCTCTGACCACATAATGAGTAAATTTTATTTCACTTTATTAATGAAGCAATATATATATATATATATATATATATATATATATATATATATATATATATATATATATATATATATATATATAAATATATATATATATATATATATATATATATATATATATATATATATATATATATATATATATATATATATATATGTATATATATATATATATATATATATATATATATATATATATATATATATATATATATATATATATATATATATATATGTATATATATATATGGGTGTTTCTCCAGAAACTGGTCCACTCGCTGTCTCCGGTCAATATTTTCATACTAGGTATAGATTATGTAATAAGTCAAAGTAACTCTTCAAGATAATGCCCTGATTTATCTCTGCTGGTAATAAATCACTTGTTAACACAATTTTATTAAATAAAAATAATCCTAAAGCACTAAAAAAACAGTCCCCTGGGGTGTCTCCAGAACAGAATAGTCACTAAAAGGCAAAGTAATTAAGAGAAAACCTATACAAATCAAATAATTTATTTAATTATTCAAACAATATTAAACAAACGTTTATGAGTGGTGTTTATTTTTTTACAAACATCACTTAAATCGTCAAAAAATAAAATTAAAATGTGTCTTCGTATATCGTAAACAGTCCCCTGTGCATATTTTAAATTACGCGCCACGTTTTCCAGAAGGTTAAAATACGTCATACTTGAGTGTAACGAAACACAACCGATCTGAAGTATACACAGATGCCGCCATTAGGTTTCGGACGCCATTTTATTTAGTGCCGTACACGCATCCATGTGCGAAGTACGCGCCATAACCTCACAACCGACAGTCCTCTGGTAAGGATATTTTACTATTAATTTTTATTTAATTTAATGATACCTTATAAAGTTTGTATTATTTTAAAAGATATATGATTCCTGAGTAAAGTAAAATAACGTGACTCAACTACATTTTATTCTGCCTCTGAATGAAATAATAAAAAACAGTCCCCTGGCGACAGTCCCCTGCCTCACCACACGACAAGGGGACTGTTTATTTTTCCAGGGACTGTCTTCCATTATGTTTTTCATTATTGTAGGTATTTTTCATGTGTTTTAGGAGTACAGTATGGCGCCCAGGAAGAAAAAGCTTTCTAGAGAAGAGATTTTGCAAAAAAAAAGAGAAACTGAGCAAAAGAGATATGAGCGTATGAAAAGCGATCCGCAGCAACGGGAAGCACTTAAAGAGAAGGAACGTGTTAAATATCTTCAGAAAAAAGAAAAAGGCACTAGGAAGCTTGTTGACAATATGACTCCTCGTGAACACCGGGAAGCAAAAAAGAAGTGGAGAGAGCATTGCATCAACTACCGTAATAAGAAAAGAGGATTGAAAAATATTACCACAGCATTAATGAGAGAAAATACTCCAGAGACTGATGGATTAAATTCATTGCGAATGTCAACACCTCAAGGTGATGTTGTTGACAAGATTCGAAAAAAGAAGAACAGATACAAAGCACTGAGATACCGGATAAATAAAAAAAGAAGATGCAATTAATAAACTAAAGAAGAAACTAATGAAATATAAGAAACGCTTAACAAGATTGACGAAGAGAACAAAACCGGAACCTAACCAGACGGTGTAGGAGCTACATGCAAGAGAACTGCTGATGCCGTGGTTGCTGCTGGAGGTGATGTCGAAAATCTGGAGCAGTTTGTGGATGCTATTAAACAGAGATGTCCTGTTATTCATTTAAGCACTATACAAGATAACACGATTC
>CM032399.1:8129818-8139818 GCA_019049475.1 Eueides isabella | reverse complement strand
GCCTGACTACCACCATTCACGATGCAATGGAGGAGGCGATGCTGCCTCTCTACCACAAACGCCTGCCAAGGCCCTCCCGTAAACTGGCCGCACTGCTGGACAGGAAACGGAAAGTCCGTGCCGAGTGGCAGAGAACCCGGGAACCCGCCACCAAGACGAAGCTCAACAAGCTCGTCGAGCAAATCCGGGCGGAGCTCAGTAACTCTAATGCCGCGAGTTGGGATGCCCGGATCGCCGATGCCAGCGAAGACCAGGCATCCCTCAACAGACTGTGCCGCCAAATCACGAAGCGACCCATGCCGGTGAGACCGCTGTATCACAACGACGACTCTCTCCGGTATGATGCGGCCGATAGGGCGTCAATCCTGGCCGACTATCTCGCTGCGCAATTTACCCCGAATCCCAGCCACTGTCCTGAGTTTCATGAGAAGTTGGAGGAAGAGGTGATCCAACTTCTCCAGGGCCCCCAGATTCCGCCACCGCCATTCTTCTCGCCTACAGCGGTAAGAAAGGCAGCTAACAGATTGAAACCGAATAAAGCTCCAGGTCGTGATGGCGTAACGAATGGAGCACTTCGCCATCTCCCCTACAGAACCACAGCGGCCTTGACCAGGCTCTTCAACGCCATTCTGCGCCTGGGATACTTCCCCCAGGCGTGGAAGGAGGGCCTGGTAATCGTGATTCCGAAGCAGGGCAAGAATCCGCGGTACCCGGAAGGTTACCGCCCCATAACCTTGTTGAGTGCGCTGTCCAAGCTGTTTGAGAGGCTGCTGCTGCCGTTAATCCAGGCACGATTTCAGCCACGCCCCGAACAGTTCGGATTCAGGACCAGCCACTCAACAACCCTCCAGGAAGTAAGGGTCCTCCAACGCATCACGACAGCATTGAACAAGAAGGAGAGCGCTACCGCGGCCTTCTTGGACGTCGCGAGTGCATTCGACCGGGCTTGGCATCCCGGTCTTATTCACAAGATGTTCTCGGCCGAGATCCCTTACCACCTTATCCGCACGGTGGCCGCATTTTTGAAGGAAAGAACATTCAGAGTTAGGGTGGAGAGCGCTATTTCCAGCAGCCACCCTATCTCTGCTGGTGTTCCCCAGGGCAGCACACTGTCACCTAAGCTATACGCCCTTTACACGGACGACGTCCCCATCGCGAGCGACACAACCCTAGCGCTATATGCAGACGACATAGCGCTAGTGACCACTTCACTAAATGCCGTCCACGCTGCTGGCAAGCTGCAGCGAGCCCTTGATGAGTTGCCGGTATGGCTTGTGAAATGGAGACTCGCTCTCAACGTCTCCAAGACACAGGCCATAGTGTTCACCTCCCAGCGAAGACAGCCACCTCTTGTGGTCATGGCAGGCCAGAGGATAGAATAGCTGAAGGAAGTCACGTACCTGGGCGTCAAAATCGGCAGGAAACTGTCGATGAAGCCGAAGTACAGAAAGCCGCCAACGCCGCCAAAGCCGCCGTGGCTTTTCTAAAACCGCTCATGCGCTCCCAGCTTCCTCTGCGAACCAAGCTGCAGATGTACAAGACGTACGTCAGGCCACATCTGACGTACGCTGCACCAGTTTGGTACTCCCTAACCAGTCTACGCCTCCGCCATACGTTGCAAATCGTGCAAAACATTGCACTGAGACGCGTCACCCAGGCTCAATATTACGTGAGGAATGCAACCTTGCATAGAGACCTCCGTATAGAGAGCCTGGACGAGCACATCCGGCGAATTGCAGCCAATGCGTTTCGTCGTGCCGATGCCGCCGAACAGGATGTCCATCTCAGAAAAATCGCGCCGTGGCATGCACGGCCACCGGACAAAAGAACGAGAGCAACCCCGAGGGACCTCATTCATAACCCAGAATTTGACTCCTGAGCTGCTCTCGCGGTTGATGGTTGCCTAAGCGGGGCCTCCCCTGGGTAACCAGAGGTCCCACCCTACTGGTCGGACGTCCCCGAGAGCAAACAGCTCTCATCCCCCACCGGACTGACCCAACACACACCGAAACCTCTCACCCAGCACAGCTGAATAGCTGCGGGAAGACCAACCGGGAACCATCCCACCCCCAAACACGCGCCTATCGTAATAGACGCCGAATGATCCTCACGGCAGTAGGGCACACTGCTCTGAAGCCGTTTCCCCTCTCCCCTTGCGAGGGCGAGAGCTATATTTGTTCATAATACGAGCGCCATTCGTTTACGAGTACTCGCCTGCTAAACAAGTCAATCCGGAAGCAAACTGCAACTATGGAGAAAATAAAATTCCTTACCAAGCAAGGAAAAAACGTTCAAACCATTTTAAATGAAATGGACGCCGTTCATGGAGATTAGGGGCTTGGTAAAACAATGGTTTATAAGTGGCATGGACTTTTTAAACATGGTCGAGATTCAATTGAAGATGACTCTCGCTCTGGGCGGCCAGTTGAGGCCACCACATCAGATATCATCGGAAAAGTCGAAAAACTTGTACTCGAAGAAACACGTTTGAGAAAAAAAACAATTATCTGCATTTGTTGGAGTATCAGATACAACCATTTTGCGGATCCGATGGATGCCGGCTCACGCCGCTTCAAAAACAACGGCGCGTCGACGCATCTAAGCACTTTTGGGAGGTGTGCGGAGGCGAACCTGTGCAGATTTTGGAGCGGATTGTTACTGGAGATGAAACATGGGTTCATCACTTTGAATTTGAACCAAAACAGGAGTCCATGCAGTGGCACAAAAAGGGTACGGCACCTCCCAAGAAATTCAAAGTGTCAGAATCGGCTGGAAAGTTGATGGCCATTGTTTTTTTGGATTGTGAGGAAATATTACTCATTGATTATAAAGAAAAGGGTACCATCGTACCAGAGAATACTACGCAACGATATTGGAAAAATAAAGGAGGCAATTAAAGAAAAACGTCGAGGAAAATTGGCCAAGGGTGTGTTGCTTTTGCAAGACAACGCGCCGGTTCACAAGAGCCGAGTTGCTATGGCTGCTCTGCACACGCATGGATTCGAACCACTTGTTCGCCCCTCCTGTAGTCCAGACCTGGCCCCAAGCTATTTTTATTTGTTTCCAAATTTTAAAAAAGAGCTAAGGGGAAGGAATTTTTCCGACGATAACGAAGTGAAGGAGGCAATTTCGGCGCATTTTGAGGCCGAAGACAAAAAATATTTTTACGATGGTTTAGAAAAATTTATTCATAGATCGAATGTATTAGACTCTTCGATCAACTATTCATAGATTAAGTGTCACACTTCAAAAAACGGCCCGACAAATAAGAGCACAAACAGAATTGTGTTCTTATTCGTTTTTAGTATGTTCCAACCATAGCCAATGTGCGGACGTGACAAAATGCCTCCGTGTGCTTATAAAAATTGTGTAAATAACAATCGCAACAATAAGGTTTCAGAAGGAATATCTTTCTTTCGGTAAGCACACGTTAGAATTAATTTTAAAATACTTAAAAATCAATATTAACCAATTAAATAACAAAATTCCGTCGTTTGACCAATATTGGCGATAACACTACCAACGATTTCGTCAAATAACTGTAAGTTTGGGCTAAGAAATGCATAGAGAGATGTTTAAATTTTTTTTATTATATTTATAATAACTTTATATATATATTTTTTGTATTATAGTTTTCCTACTGACTCATTTCGCTGTGCATAATGGGTATCTATTGTCGCCTAAGAAAGAAGGGAAGAATACTCAACGGTGTAAATTGGTAAAAGTGGCGATTCCAAAATTGCAAGTATAATTAATAAATTAAAAAATGTTTTTTTTTGTTTACATATACAGAATACACAAAATAAAAAAAAAAATAAAAAAATATTTATTATAGGCTGCATCTTCAATTCTAAATGATACCAGAATCAATACAATGGCTGTTTCCGTCAGCTCTAATTCTTCTACTACTTTACTATCGGACATTACATCTTTGCAAGATACTCCAAGAAAAGGATACTTAAAAAACAAATAATCGTATCACACTAAATAGTACTTACTAAAACGAAAGAAATTAATAATTTAAACAAAATTAATAAACGTTTTAAGAAAAAAAAAGTCTTCGTTAAAAAATATTATCATATTTTTTGAATTAAATGTGCTTAAAAATAAAAAAAATCCGTCGATGACTCAGTATTATTAGATCGATTGAAAAATGTAGAAGTAGCGCAACTTTTTAACAAAATGTATATTGTAGTATTAAAACAAAAAAAAAGACGTATTAAGATTACAATTACTTTTATTTTTAATAAAATGTACAAAAATTATCAATTTATTATCAATAAAGTGACTCCATGATTTCTATTTTCTATTTTCTTACAAGTACTTACAAAGCGACGACGATGACGTGAAATTAAATGTCTTATATCTATTACGCGCTAGTCGAAACTAAACCTTAAGTTACGAGAATAAGGTATGATTTTATTAAATAGATTTTTTGTCATAAATTGTGTGTGAAATAATGTTCGGCATTTGTGTTAATATTGAGTGGTGCCACTTTTTTGAGCAGTATTTGTATGCAACGCTTAATCTAGTGAATAGTTGATCGAAGATTAGACTTAAGGGTGATTATATTGAAAAGAAAAAATAAATTTATTGTTATATTTTATTAACAACCCTTTCATTCCGCGAACTTTTGGACCTCCCCTCGTATCGCCTTGTGAGCCGGTAGTAGCTTCCCGTAGAATTGAAACTACAGAAATTTCTATGTAACTTGACGGTTGAAAAGTGCTTGTAATGGCCTAATTGAATAAAGAATATGATTTCATTTTAATTTTGGTAACGCTCGGAATTATTAATAATCTAACATGCAAATTTATGTGCAAAATATAAATAATACACTGAATTTCAATTGCAATAGAAATTTTAAATATATTTAAGTAAGTTTCGATTTCGCCCGAAACTAAGAGCGAGGCCTAAAGTACGGTTTTGGTTGCGGCTGAAATAACTGTTTCGGTCGGTCACTAAAATATGACTTACGGTATCAGCCGAATTAAGTGGCTAACATTCTTTGAAAGTTAAAAAAAATAAGTGGCAGAAACAAAAAATGTCTTCGTTTTACAAGCATTATTATGATAGTGTTTGGATAGCTTGTAATATAACATGCACCCACAAGAATTCATTTAAATTTTTAGGAAAAATATTTCGAAGGAATTAGAACCAATTTGTATAAACAAGTAATTAATTCTCTAGATTAAAACGATTAAAATAAAAAAATGCAGTAAATACTATGAAGCGTCCACTTTAAAGACTAAGTCGTGTATACCAAACGACACTCGTTCCAAAAATAAATGTTAGATCATTTTGAATACAAATATGTATGTCTAATAATAATGTTTTGAAATAGTCAAGAAGGAAAACACAAAATAAACTCTTTTTATATATTTGCCGTTTCGTTTACGTAGCCGACCGATCAGTCAAGCCATTTTAATTGTTATATTAATTTTAAAGAATGTTATATTAAGTTTAAATTAATTTTAAAGAAAATATCATTTACAATGTACTTTACAAATTGATTACTTTTTCCTAGTTTTTAACATTAATTTCTTCACATACAAAGTTATTTTAAATCTCAAGTAAGTATGTACGTCGGTTACATAATAAATTGATTGGCTTATTGAGGGTTGCGCAGGGTACGCAACTGTAAACGCGACAGGTTATGGGTTCTATTCCCACTCGAAGATATAAAAACGGCATCAAGTTTTGCTACTCAACAGGCAATGACGTCTTAAAGGGAACAGAGTTAGAGTGTCTTTCTTAACACTAGGTTCTCATACTTACTGACCTTTTTAAACATATACTAGGAAGATGCCACCCCAGTGGCGGCTTAGTTTCATTATCCTATTTACAAAGGAAGGGGCAGTGTTAAAGATTGTGGCAGATATAGGAGAATTAAGCTTATGTTTCACACCATGAAGCTCTTCGTGCGCATGATCGATATCAGGCCCCGCCGAGTGTACTGTCTCTGAGTCTCCATATGGATCTCAGCCAGGAGGTACTATGGATGCCATTTTTGCCCTCAGAACTTTGATGGAGGCATACAGGAAAAAGTGGAAAGCTCTGCATGTGGCACAGATCTGCAGAAGACCTTTTTTGACTGTGTGCCTCGTCAGTGTATCTGGTGGGCATTGCGTTTAAAAGGGATCCTTATATTGAAATTATCAGAGATATGTATCATATTTCCGCTTCCATGGTTGGGACTGCTTTTGGCGACACCATAACTATCCAGATTATAGTAGGCGTTCACCTCCTCCGTGGCTTATAATGTATGTAGATGACATAGCACTCATTGAAAAAAGTGAAGCTCTGGAATGGTACGCTTGAGAACGGCGTCTTAAATCAATTGAGCCGAAGACGGAACACATCGCTTGCGGGAGACCGGACTCGAACACAATCCATATAGGTATTGAACCAGCCGGTAAGACGGAAAAGTTGAGGTACCTCGGATCCGTAATGCAAGAGTCTGGAGGTATTGATCACAATGATCGCCGAATAAGCGCAGCCTGGGCCAAATGGCGGCCAATGGCGTGGTCTGCGATTCGCAGAATACCAAACAAACTCTACTGATAGTCAATAAATAATATTTAACTTAATCATATATACAAGTCAATATAAATATATTTGTAACGAACTGGTGTTACTTAAAAAAATAAACTTAAAAAATAAAAATAAAATTTTTGCCAAACATATACATTTATGGCATAATAATTCGCCGTTTGTTCATTTTAACGTTAGAAACGCTTTAAGTGATTTAAATGTAGTTTTAGGCAAACGTTCCTTGGCATATTGTGTTAGTTTTTTTTTAATTGGTTCATAAATAAAAAAAAACTTATATCAATTTAAAGTATTTCGTTCAGTAAAGTACAATAAAATAACTTTTATTAATTTGGCCGAAACTTTAGTTGGAAACATCATCTCATCATTCTCTAAAATTATAAAGTTATTAGATCATGTAAGTAATTCAGATTAGTACATAAGAGAGTTTTTGTTCAAAAATAGTTATCAGCTTCAATCTGTATCCTGCACATACTATAGGGTAGACAGAGGATACTTGGGATAGGTTCCCAAGTCTCCTCTGTCTACCCTGCTGTGTTAATTCGTTCATTTCCCCACTTTCCGTTCAATTTGAGGCATTTCATGTCGAGTGGCGGAACTCAACGCCGTGCTTTGAGTTTTTACAAGAGCGAAGAAATGACAATAATCAATATTTCATTTCCTGGAGTGGGTCGAACCCACAAACTGTCGTTGTTGTTAAAGTCGCACCTTTGTGCCCGCCACGATATTGCATATATACGCATATTTGTATATAAATAATGCAGTGCGTCAATTTTAGCCTTCTTTTATTATAAAAGACAATTATTTTGTTACAAAAAAAGATTATAAAGAAGGAAAAATGCTTCAAAGATGCAAGGGCTTCATAATATTAATACTAAGATACTAGCGAAGATGCTATATTGAAAATAAAGAAAGAGTGCTCACGTTCAAAATGCGCACGTCGGGCGTATTAATAATAAAAAAGTAAAAAAGAAATATAAAACAAGTGTAAAGGGTAGGAGCGGTAAGACTAAATGACAAATTATAAATAAAATTTTACCCCACGAGTCGCCTGCATGCCTTGTGTGGGACAACCACTTATATTTCCTACATCTATAACAATATTAGCTACGAGACATCTCGAGAGAATAGTGGGATCACTAGCAACTGTAAAACACAAACCACTACTGTTTAGAATGTTTTTTTTTGTTTTTAATTTTTGGTTATTAACTAAAGTCAAGATATTATAGCTTTGTTTGAATATTGCTTTTGAAAAGACATTTTTTGTGAGTCTAATAGTGATGAAAGGAAAAAATCTGTGAAACATTATGTAAATCATTTGAAAATATGGATTATTAAACAATTATTCCGAAACGTATAAAAATTTAAAAGTAGCCGGATGTGAACCCGCCCCTCTTGGAATCAATCCGTCCAAGTGCTCTGACCACTAAGCCGTACGTTGTCACCAAGCTACGTCGAAATTCTTATACGATAATTCTAAGAAATTATCTTTGGGTAGCGAAAAATTACAAACATTTCATACCAACAACATAAATAAATAAGTTGTAACAAGCGTAAAGTTACTCAGTACTTAGGCTCAGTGTACAACATTGGAACAGGAATTAAAATTGGGATTACCCTTTAACGTTACTGTATATTATGTCTGGATGCCCATACGTACTTTTATACAATAACGTTGAAGGGGAAAATGGCGTATTCAACAGCAGTTGGCAGAGCGTCTTTGCAATGATACCAGAATAAAGAAAAAAATAATAAATATTTTATTTAAATAATAATGTTTCATTTCCTCGAGTAGAGATTGAAAGCACACCTATCGCGCTTACAGTCACATGTGCCACAATAGGCCTCATTACTTAAAAAACTATCATAAATATTCTTAGATTTTTCCAGTAATTTGTGGAACGAAATTTAGCATACGTTACCACACACCCTAATAGATTACAGTAGTATAGAGATTCGTTTCAAGAATTTTAATTAAAACATAAGTACAATATATTAAACAGAAGGGTAAAGGCTACAGACACCTAGTCGTTCCACTTCCGTTTCAAATTTTTCTGCCGAATTTGAGGCATTACGTGTTGAGTCGCGGAACTCAACGCTGCGCTTTGCCTTCTGGTAACGACCAGAGCGAAGAAGTGGAAACATTAAATATTTAATCAGAAAATATTAAGTATTTCATTTTTCCGAGTGGGGATCGAGAACCCACAACCTGTCGTTTACAGTGACATGCTTGTGCCGCTGCGCCGCAACACCCTGCAGCTAACCTAACCTAATAAAAAAAAAATGCCAAAACAGACTTATTGTTATGTGAAAAATTATTTTATTGTTATATGAAAAATTGTTTATTAAAAGACAGATTATTGTTATATGAAAAAATATATTCGTATAACATATAATGATACTGAAAATTCATCAATTATTTTTAGATGTAGGGGCTTTCTGAAGTAACTTATTAGTAATTATTAAATATAAATATATGATTATATGCTTTGTTGACTGAGTGAATTGCTTACTTGAAGCATTTATTTTTATAAGAATAAACCGAATATATGAAAAACCGGACATTAAACATTCAGTGGCTAATTATATACGTACACTTCACCAATTTAACATATACACAATCTTATCATCAAAAAGATAAAATAATTATTGTTTCTTATAATGTAAGTGCAGCGGTGATGTAATTTAGCAATCATTTTCTGAAAATATTTTTTAAACAACGCCTAGTGGAAACACTTTTTTGTACTTATTGCTCGAAACAACGTAGACATAAAACTTCTGAAAGCAATATTTCAACTACGTATGTTAAATAAAGCGTGTCATATAGTATAGCTATTCAGTATATAATGTTTATATAATGGGATTCCCTGGGTTATGTTATTTCTACCTGTCCAGCATTGCACGAAAGATATATTCGCACATCTTTCGCTCCACTAGGGCACAGGTTTATATTAATAACAAACATATTGGATAGTAGGATCGCATTATTATTTTTCAAGTCCGTCCTTAATTTCCATATCATTCTTTCAGGTTATTAGAATTAGGTTAAATATTTATTTTAATATTGGTTTAAATATAATATTTTCTTTAGGTGAAAAAAGTTACTCTCACTACTATACACGACAAATTAATTACAAATAAATGTATAAAATATAACAGTTAAATAAACAAAGCTTTTAGTAAAACATGTTGTTAAATGTGTTAACAGGTAGAAGAAACACAGAATCGACAACATAGCGTTAATAACAAGGTGCATATATAATCATTTTCGGAACCGCCGCCAGCCAGTGAATCTCATCACAATTTTTATCTCCAAAATTAATTACACTGCACTCCTTACAGCACGTAAACACGCACGAACACATTATTGTCACTGCACTATAACACTTTATCGGGTTTTCCCCACTGCAATCCAAATAAGACACTGCAATCCTTGAGAGATGCTAGC
>CM032399.1:7862544-8129718 GCA_019049475.1 Eueides isabella | reverse complement strand
AATATTTTCAAATTAATATTTTAATTTTTCATTTCTTCGCTCTGGTAACAAGGCAAAACGCGGTGTTGAGTTCGCCACTCAACACGCAATGCCCAAATTGAGCGGGAAAGTGGGAAACGGAAGTGGGAACGAGTGTCTTAACACTAGGTTCCCAAGTTCCCTCTGACTACCCTGCGTAATATAACAACTTGCCTACCGTAGATGACATGGTCCAAGTTTAATTTTTAATAGAATTAATAATGCTAATATAATAAATCATTCTAACGTAGAATAAAGACTAATATGACTATGATATATCTATCCATGCGAAATTTTGTATATTTTGCATGATCAGGAAAGATGTTATACATTTTTGGTTTTTAAATGAAAATGTATATCAGTTTAATTGTATATATGTCAAGTTCATAATTTTATTAATCTATGGTCACGGGTAGACTCAGATACTAATACAGGTGAATTCCCTTCCATTCTACCTACTCATAAAAATCTATCATTCTAAATATGACAAATATAGATCTTTTTTATATTTAAAATGATAAGAAATATAAACCTTGTAAGTAACTTTGAAAGTTTGTATCAAATTTTTATAGTGAGCAATAGAAAATCATATTATAAATTAAACAGTACACATAAAATTCGAGATTCGATTTGTGTCGGTTTTAAAGTATTTGCAAATCTATATAAATTTGCCCTTACCAAGATCTACTGACCGTTGTGCGCACGCGCATGAGACATATTATTATTTTTTTGTTATGCGCGATTTAAATATTATAATACACTTGTGTAGCTGTTAGTATCTATGTTATTAAGGTCGAATCAATCAAACCAGTAAGTAGTAGTTTAATTATTTTTATTTCAGAGAGTTAAACCGCCACCTAACTTTATAATGAAACAAATTAAGTTATTCAAGACTGATTTTATTATATTCTATGTTTATTTTTATTTGTCTGTGATGTATAAACTTTATTGTTTTATATATAGTTTCTTATACCTCATATATTATATATATAGTACATTAATAAATTTTATACTACATTGCTTAAAAAAATAAAAAAATCTACGTTAAAAACTGCATTAAAAAAATAACTTGTGGAGTCTAAGGACTTAAGAACTGCGGACTTAATTTAATTGAGTCACTATTAGTTGAATAAAATGAATAAGTTTAATTTATCTTTATTAACTACAAAGAAATGAAAATTTGCTAAAATTTATTACACTGATATACTAAAGCCGAACATTTATCTTGGTCTAGTCTACACAAAATTGAGAGCTTTCGAATCTTTTGTAATCTTTTTCGTAGTTTTGTAGCAATGTATATGTATTTATCAGAAAGTTAAGGTTATATATTACATCCGGTAATCTTCTCTATATGTGTAGTTGTTCAAATTCAAATCATTCTTTATTCAAATAAACTTTTGCAAGTACTTTTGAATCGTCAACGAACATAAAAAATATCACCGACTCGGAATGCGGTTCTGCTCAGAAGAGCCGAGAAGAAACTCAACAGTTGTTCTTTTCAATATAGCATGTTACAATTTCAATGTTTAATACAATGGCCTGCATGAAATTCAAATGATCTTAATTAAATACATTTTTATCGTCCAAATATTCTTGAACAGTATAGTAGGCTTTCTTTCATAATAACTAAAATATATTAGTCGGCCAGTATCGAAGTCCGTCATTTATCTTACTTTCTTAATTGCGAGTGTTTCAAAATCGGAATTCCACTGAAGCTTGGATTCCGTAGTTATGCCTAAAACACCTTGACAGTTTCACCTTTAATAACAAGACAAAATTTTATTTTTTAACATTAGGTAAAGTAAATTGAATAGATTTCGTTTCTTTGCATTTAACATAAGGCTATTAACGACAACCCAACGAAGAATTGGAGACAGTGCAGTAGTCACTTCGTTAAAGTTAACTTTATTTCTGTCAATCTTAAATATTAGAGAAATATCATCTGCGAATAGTACAATGTCGCATAAATACTTTGCATAAAAAGGTAGATCGTTTATATATGTAACTAAAATAAAAGGGGACCATTCTTGGTCCCCTTTTATTAGAACCTTGTAGACCGCCCATCCTTAGAGGAGATCTAGATGATTTTACATTGTTTATATTCCTTCTGGATTCTTCGAGTAAGATACGAGGTAACAAAATCAAGAGCTGCGTCCTGTATGCCGTAGTGATAGAGTTTTAATAACAAGATTTCATGGTCTACACAATTAAAAGCTTTTGATAGATCGCAAAACACTCCAACCTCATTTTGCGACATCTCCCATGCGTCATAAATGTGCTTGAGAAGTTCACCCGCATCCGTCGGTGACTTGCCTTTGATGAAACCATAGTGGTCACTATGTAGCGAATTGTTTCTATGTAGAAAAAGTGAGTTTTGATCAAAAATTATTATTTCAAATAATTTACTTAATGATGGTACAACCGAGATTGGTCTGTAGTTTCCAGTGTCAAGTCTATCTCCAAAAAGCGATACTATTTTACTATATTTCATAAAGTCTGGAAAAATACCAATTTTTATTAATGTATTAAAAATAAACACGAGATAAGGAGCAATATTACTTATAATAGTATGGGAACTAGGCAAATGTCACGTATCATATGCCCCTTGGTCATTTTCATTTGAGGAGCAAAGCTGTAGGTATAAGTTAGTTAAAAACATTTATATTAGTTACATTTATTAGATGACATTGAATAAACCTCATGGCTAGTTTTATTTGAGACTGTCATATAATATCACAAAGGAAGTGTTCAACGATAATCTTTGTAAATTTACTTGTTCAATGAAGCCAATTTATGCAATATTTGACGGGATGTTACTCAACTTCCTATAAGTAATAATGATTAAAAAATGCGCAATTAAGTTTGGAAAGTGTTACAATTATTAAAAAAACACTTTTTTTTAATAATTCTTATATGCTCTTTTGTCGTTCGTGCAAACGGGCCAAACTTGATTTCTCGTGAAATATAAATTAAGCTTAGTTTAAGCTAACTAAACTAAGCTTAGCTTATATTTCAGGCTCAAGCTTTTTTCTTATTATGAAAACTATTTTTTGTATACATAATAAAGCTCTATAAATACATTGTTATTTATTTTAAATTGAAATGAAACAGTTTATTTATAATATTATACCCCCATAATGGCAATATCACGGTTGCTGTTGTGTATACACAGAAGATATATATTTAATTTATGACTTTGAAAATCATGTATTGATACATTAAAATATTTTTATATTCATATTTAGTAATGTTACTTCTTTAATGAGGCCATAAAACTTCACTTAACTATTTAGTAATGTTATTTATTTAAAGAGGCTATAAAACTTCACTTAAAATATATGGAGGTTATAATTTATCTAATACTTAGAGACCAGGTATCGAAGGAATTTTAAATGTTACAGTCAGGTAAGGAAATGAGGATGCAACAAGAGAAAATTTATTAAATTCTACGAAAACGAGATAAATTGATTGATTAATTATTCAAATTTATATATATATATATATATATATATATATATATATATATATATATATATATATATATATATATATATATATATATATATATATATATATATATATATATATATATATATATATATATATATATATATAAATATATATATATATATATATATATATATTATATATATATATATATATATATATATATATATATATATATATATATATATATATATATATATATATATATATGTATATGTTACCTGCACATGGCAAGACAGGCATAACTTGGGAACATTATTTTAAGACACTCCGTTCCGGTTCCCAATTTATATTCAAATGAAATGACTCACTATGAACTTACTATACTTAATAATAAAACTTATTATTTCACAATAGCGCATGATATTTATATAATTACGAGAAATGTCAAAAACTTTTACGATGTAATTTTTGTATTACTCTGTGGTTACCAATTAGCACTCCTGTAAAAAATAATAAATATGCGTTTAAAAGTTATTTAAAGTTCTTAAGTTTTACGTAATTTTTCTAAGAAGAAAGAGTAAGCTTGGACAACAGAAGCGATTGTGGTATTTCACAGTGATTCTAGAAGTTTGCGCAGGGATCACAATTCCCAGTTAATACAGCGAGCTTCTTTCCTGCAATGCTGTTGCTCCGGTACGAGGATTCCAAGATATGGCAAGAAGTAACGTTTGTTTAAGGTTTCTATTGAGGAGTAGCAAATTAGATAAAAATAAATGCACAAAATTCTTACTAAAATAGTAAGACGTTTCATAGTGCATCGATTTTCCCCACAATTCAACGAAAACAGAAAATAAAAAAAGTATTTTGATAAGTCCAACTAAGTCCTCTAGTAAATATTTTTTTGCTAAAAAGATAAAGAAAAAAAGATAATATAATGTTTATTATGTTTTGTCGTATAAACTATAACTATATAATTTACTAATTAATAAAACAATGTTTAGATCTTTGATAACAATTTAAATGAGAAATACTACATTGATTGTCAACTTAAAATAATTAATCACAGATAGTCGACTACTGTCAATATATCGAGCTTTATTACTTATTGCTCGCTACTATATACTTATTATTATTTAGAAAATATTATATTTTATACTAGTCATATTAGTTCAAAATATATACTCATAAGCTATTAATTTAATTTTCTAGAAATGTGAAATGAGACCTGTCGTGTGGCAACGGCACAATTGTGTGACTGTAACCGATAGATTGTGGATTCGATGCCTACTCAAGGAAATGTAAATATTTAATATTTTATATTTTCAGTTTAAAATATTTTATATTGTCATTTCTTCGCTATGGTACAAGGCAAAATGCGGCGTTGAGTTCCGCCACGCAACACGCAATGCCTGAATTTAGGCGGAAAATGGTGAACGGAAGTGGAACGGAGTATTTTAACACTATGTTCCTAAGTTATCTCTGCCTACCTTGCCACGTGCGGGATACAGCGTGAAGCTGAGTGAAATGCTTGGATTCTGTAATTATACTTATAATTTCCTCAGTAAACCAATTGACGATAAAACATAATATTTACCACTTTTACCGTAAATTTATTTTAAGCTACTTGTTCAGTTACTTATGTATATTTTTTCCGTTCAATTTTATGGCAAAGCAGACAGAGGCAACATTATGTTTGGATACTTATTAGAAAATCGAATCCATAACCTGTCACAACAGCACGTTTTTATCACTCCGCCACGACTTACTTCTGATAATATATACTTAATTAAAATCCGACTTGTTTTGTATGTTAATTTCACGTAAGTAGTGGCTACTTCGTGTGATCGTAAGTTTGAAATTTAGTTTTAGTTGAAACCTTTATGATTTTAAAATAAAAAGTTACCAAAGATTATTTATTACATATATAAATCGGCCACAACAATCGACACACATATAAAATACTTGAAAAATAAAAATATAATAATATTTTCAAAAAATCTCATTAAAAAAATATATAATTTGATATTCTTATCAGTACTTTTAATTATATAACCAACAAGCTCTTTTTATTAAGAGTAATAGTTTAAAAACGTGCGCCAGTCTCGAAGGCCGAACAGAGGCCGATCGATGTTGGAAACAATAACCATCGTTGTAATTGTAATCTATTGTACCAAGGCTTGAGCAACTTATGTCTACCTCCATGGACCAAGTAACCTAATATTGTGAACCTCGTTAATTTGAACTTTGTTACTTATGTTACAAAATAAGATGGAAAGATAATGATTATTTACAGCACTACTACTACTATTTGCTCAATACACTTCTTTTAAAGATTCTCTCTGAATCCCGTGAATAGCAAGCAAATAGAACTTAGTGTAAAGTAAATATATTTATCGCGTTTGACAGTAAGCGACACCTAAATAAGACAATGAATATTTTTTTATTCCCAGTCTGGGGTGAAAACATTGTTCGCTGAGTTCAGTATGTAATATTTGTATATACTCAATATGCAATGACTCAAATTCTGCCGAGAATTGAAAAACCGAGAGTTTTGACTCTAGCAGTCTCTACAAACTCTACAATATGTTAGAGTTAATTTAAGGCTGAAAAAATATAGTTGCACTAACTAAATCACTTCATATAAAATATGCCTGAGCCAAGTTAATAGTATACCAATAATTTTAATTACATTTTCTTGAAATATATGAACGCTGGTGTTATATTACATAATTTACTTACGTAGGCACAAGGTACGACACTCTCAAATAGCGTGCTTGAGTAAAAAAAGAATGACCGAAATCTAGTTCTGATCGTTTTCGATTTAATATCGATTTCATTGTTATTGTCGTACACGGAAGGTGATCGTTGATAATAATTACACTTTTGCACGTAACTATTGTGTAATGGACGTAATGTTAAGAATTGATAGGCACAAAAAGTAGAGTACATAAAATAAGACGTATTGAATAATTTTGGAGCAATAGCAGCGTCACAAATAATGTCAAGCACTTATATTTTCTTACAACATACAATTAAAATATATCTTAGCAAAACAAAAAGATTTATATACAAAGTTAAAGAATTTTATTTTTAACAAACAGGAAATTTAATAACTCTTTAGTAACTCTTTGTTATGTAAAATGCAATAGATATATTATTATAAATAATAATAAAAATTAAAACATACATATATTAGCTTTTAAAAGGAGTCAAACGTTTATGTAAAATTTTAATAAAACAAAATATTGTAAAATATAAGTGAAGATCTAAATATTGTTAAGTGCTTCGATTTGATATAAATTATTTTTTAGATTACTGCAAGATTACTTCCATTCAACGTGTGACTTCTTAAAAAAAAGTGAAGAAGACCCTTCCCACCCTCTGTCAACCCAGCTCTGTGTAATATTGTAAAAATATTCTATCAAGGTATATGTGTATACAAGTTGCATATAAGGTACACACGTCAACATCTAAACATTAACTAACATTATTGGACTTTATTCATACCTTGCTCTTGTAAATGCTGTCTCATTGTATACGTAGATATGGTCAAGGTACAACAATGATATCACATTTGTGGTGTTATATATGAATATATTAATATGTAATTATATTTGTATAATGTATGTAGCAAAAGCTTATTAACTATGTATATAAATTACCAATGATACTTTTGTTTGTTCGTGGCCATTTTTCCGTTTAATTCTTGCAAGGGAAGTCCTTTATGTTACTGGTCTTCGTTAAGGATATTTTTACCTCAACCTAATTTGAAGGTCAGTTTGGTGACGTCAATGTAGCGCTGTGACGTAGGTAGGTTAACAGACACTTACGAATGACCCCTACGTGCACTTTACGTCCGCCTTCCAGATACTTCTCTTTGAATGGTGGAACTTAACACGGCACTTTGTCAACTCAGAGCAACGAAAAAAAATATAAGTAATTTTCCCGAAATGTGATAGAATTGACACTCATGTCATTTGAAAGCAGTTTTCCACTTTAATACGATGTACACATTTTTTTAATTTTAAAAGGTATTTTTTACATACGTGTGGTGATTTCCTATGCTTTGATATAATTTGCGTATGTCTTAAATTAGTAGTATGTATTTCGGAAACTAAGTGACAAATACGTCATTATAACTTTTGTAACAAATTCTGTGAGCTCACGTTTAAAATATTGCAAATGTAAGGTTGGCATATGAGAGTATGGCAAGGATTCAAAATACAGTCACCGTTAAATATAGCAGTTTTTTATTTGTCACACAAGGTAAATTATTAATAAATTTGATGAAATATTATAGTATTTCTGTAAATTTTATTTCTCATATTATTTTATGTAAAATGTACAAATTCTATAGATTTTTTTATGAGCCTAAGTATTTTCATATTTGTGTATTGGCCACAAAGACGAAGGAAAAAGATTGTTTAAAATATTTTGATTTATTTACTACTTGAATAGCGTAGGAGTTTCTGGGTAAAAATTGTTCCGGAATCGCCAGCAAATGAGAACACGTGGTTCAAGGCCAGCTTACATCAACTAATAAAATGCACAATTTAGTTTTAATGGACTGCAATTGACTTTGTATAAATATGAATATTGTAGAATTCAACTAATTAGTTGAATTGCATTTGAATAAATTAATCTGAAATGATAATTATAAATTTGTATGATACTAAAAATAATGATTAATTAGAAAAAAATAATAATATATACTATGAACATGCAAACTTTACGGTAATTACAAAAAAAGTCACTATATTCAAATTATCTTCTTAGTTCCTTAATTCGGAATTGGATTACACAACCCACAAAGAAAAAGTTTATTATATTTTTTACTGTACTGGAAAAGCATAAAAAAGTTATATAAAGTTTAAAAAATTTCAGAACTCTCTTGAAAAATCGATGCATACATTCTTAAATACTAAAATTGTCCTCCAGGAACAGAATATTTTTTCCTCATAGTAGTCATACCTTGGAACCCTACATGGAATCGCACTCCGACCTCCAGCTAATAATGAAACCTGTAAAGCAATAACTAGAATAAAATAATTAATTAATTATTTTATATAATGTCTGTTTAAGTAATAAAATAACACTTTATGTGTCATTTACTCGATGTGTAACATTACTTTGCACATTATTTATTATCTTTACGAACAATGTCATAAACATGTGATAACATGAAAACACGCATACTACGATTAATTAGTTATTTGTGTTTCTTATTAATTGGTTATTGTTGCAATAAAGAAACTCTTGCGAAGGCGATTAAAAGCGAGGCATTTTTAAAAATGTCCTGTTCAATAATATATATATATCGACTTCGTTCTTGTAGTTCAGATATAAGAAAGTAGATCGTTTAAAAGGAGTGTCAAGGCACTCTATTGACTAAAAGTCCATCATCGCGTTTAGAGTTTAGTTTGTTACCCTAGCGTTTTAACGTCGCCTACCTCTGGTATAAAAAAAGAAATATTGATTGAATATTTAAGTTTCTCGAATCGGAACAGAGCCCACGACCATCTCGCTTACAGTTACACGATATGCTACTGCGCCAAGAAATATATACATATTAATTAATTATAATTTTAAATGATATAAAATATTTACATATTTACAAAAAAACCGATCGATTTACGTAAAATCCAATCTCTCATTATAACAGCGACATGCGTAATAAAATACCAATACTGCATTCAAAGAAACGTTGATTAACAATGTATGTACATTGTACAAGCGAAAAGAAATTGACTCATCGACACAAAGCTACAGACATGTAATTAGACTCGTAAAGGTGATTTAATTACTTCCTAATATTGACGTAACTGGTTTTTGTCATTCCCGGATCATAAGCCATAAAAACATGTATTGAAAAACCCTATTAAATTATGATTGTTCGTGTGAAATTCTTTGAATAAAAAATTAAATAGTTGTTTACATGTAGGTTTTCAATCTTTTTCATGCCAGAAATATTTTTTTTGTGTTGTATAAAAAAAGTTAGTGTATCACTAGTTATAATTATTTATTTTATTGATTTATGAATATTATCTTGGGATTTTAGTAGGCTTTGTGGCTTTAGAAAGAAAAGACAGAATTAAAATACTTTTACTCGGGGTCACGGATAGACTACAGGTCTACTCACGACCACGGACTAATGGAAAGTGTTCCAAACGTGGAGTTTTCAAAAATATATCGAAAGCAAAATACGACATTAATAAGCTTAAAAATTGTTTCATATAAAATGTCTAATAATCGTGAAAATCAAATATCTTATTAACGGGTTTTCTATCTAAAACAAAAAGTAATTAAAATAAAGTGGAAGTATTCACTACAAACTACCATTAAACAAAAAATAGAACATATAAACAAGACACTAAATCCCTTACAGATAACAGTTACTTAATTGAATGTATTTTCTCAAGCCGCATCGTGACGTGGTATGGCGACGCGTGCCGATCTGCCTCGTAACGTTAGAGTGGCGTGCGCAAAGATAACTCACTGAAAAGTATGTATCGCTATGTTAACTTATTGTATTTGGATATGTACTAGCGACTAGCCGACGGCTTCGTCCACAATATTACCAATTTTTAATTTATTAAATTAAAATAACTTATAGGACAAATCTATGATTTTTAGATTTTTTGCCTTTCTATTGATTTGTATGTTGGTCTGTTTGTCCGGCAATGTTTGAAAATAAATTACTTTTATCTATAGACAGCAATAATATTCATATTTGACGGCTAACGCATTTGTTTTGTTGAACGAGATAAATTCATTAATTATTAGTGCATATTAAAAAAATCTTGTATTGACTTGTCTATTAATTCGGGAAGAATATACGTTCATCAATTTTCATATTTTCGCTCTGGAACAAGGCAAAGCGCGGCGTGGAGTTCCGCCACTCAACGCGACAGATAAAAAAATTCGGCAAAAAGTAGGGAATTGAACGGGATGTGTGTGGAATTTTGATATTCTCATGGCACTAGCATATGGATTGTTTTGAGTCTGAAGGTAGGATGAAGTTATAAAAGTTTTATTTATTATATTTTATTGAATCAGTAAGCATAAAGCAGTAATATAATAATATAAGAATTTAATTCAGATATTTAGTATAATTTTCGGTAAATATAACTAAAAATAAACAAATATTTATGTTATATATCTGTTTGCTGTTTAGCAAAGGCCTTCTTCAATATCTTCGAACTGTCCCTATCCTTTGCAGTTTTAGTTCATGTGCCTCCAGTAACAGCTTTATTGTCATCCATGTGTGGGCGTTTGCTTCATTAATCCTTGCCTCGAATCGTGTGCCCATGCCCATATCCACTTAAAACATCTTTTGTTTGAATATACTTCTTGATTAACTCTGTTCTAAATATTTATTGTACTCTTTTCCCCAGCATACTTCTGCTTATGGCATTTTGGCAAGTTGTCAATTTTCTGTTCTATGCCTTAGTGAGGTACCATGTTAGACTGCTATATGTGAGGACTGGTAGTATACATGTTTCAAACAGTTTTTAATCATTACAACTCAAGTAGATGAGAAGTTTCTTTTCACTATTTGTTTAAAGCTCCAATATTGCTTCCAAGCATTACTGATGCGTCTCTCAATTTCTTTAGTCATTAGGTTGCTTAGCGAAATACATTGGCCCAAATAAATGTATTCATTCACATATTTGGTCCCGTTGTTGTTATTGAATATTGGTTTTCGTTAGTAATTATTTTGGTTTTTTGTATATTCATAACCAATTCAGCTTTGTGGATCTCCTTATCTTATTCATTCATTTAATATTAAGTCATTGGCGAATCTAGGAGGTGTTAATTTTTCCCCATTTGTAGAAAGGCTTTTTCCTTTCCAATCAAGTTGACGGAAATATCTAAGGTCGAGGTCGAGTAGCCACTTCTAAATCCCGTCTGTTCTCTTGGTAGGTTTTAGTTTATCGTTATAGTTATACGATTAAGGGATTACGTTTGCAAAGACTTTGTTAATATTGGACATGAGACTTATAGGTCTATAGTTGTTATGTCAGTCTTGTCATCTTTCTTCTGTTGCAATATTATGGTAGATGACATCCATTATTTTGGTATGGTCTCTGACTCTAAGACTTCGTTAATGTGTGAGTATTGGGGCAATAAGCTGTATATTTTCTATTAACTGTTCGTTGCTGTTTGCATCAGGGGCTTGTCCCTTTTTTAGAATTGTATGGCTTTTAATACTTCTTTTTTTTTTTTTTAGCTTCACGCTGTATCCCACACGAGGCAGGGTAGGCTGAGGGAACCCGGGAACCTAGTGTAACGACACTCCGTTCCACTTCCGTTCCCCACTTTCCGCCGAATTTGAGGCATTGCGTGTTGAGTGGCGGAACTCAACGCCGCGATTTTGCCTTATTTCCAGGGCGAAGAAATGAAACATTAAATATTTAAATTGAAAATGTTAAATATTTCATTTCCTCGACTGGGGATCGAACCCAGAACCTGTCGGTTACAGTCGCACTCTTGTGCCGCTGCGCCACGACAGGCCTCAAATAATAATAATTTTCTTCTTATTATTTTAATACTCCTGAAGCGTTATATCTGGTATAAATTTTTATTTTATCAAATTTGTTGTTTCTAAAGTGTTTTTGCTTGAATACAAGTCTCTCTAAAAGTTTGTAGCTATTAATGACTCTGTATTATTAGATAAAGTAGTAGGATGCACCAAAAGCAATCACCATACATATTCCTAGGTATACATTAAAATAATAAAAATAATTAAATTCATAGATTTTTAAAGTTTATTATATTATAATCTTTTGTAGCGCAGAGGAATAAGCGTTTGACTAAAAACGCGACAGGTTCTGGGTTAGATTTTCACTTGAGGAAATTATATATATAATATTTTCATTTCTTTGCTTAGGTTAATAAACGAGAGAGAGAGTAAGTTCCACTACTCAACACGCAATATAGTCAAGCAAGTGTCAGTGTAATTTCCTTAGTTCCGTCTGCCTACCCCACTTTCTGCGGGATAATATATTTATGTTCGTTTGGAATATAAATTAAAAATTGGTGAAAGGATTACTTACATAGTAGTTAAGTGGCGTTTTAATTGTAATATAAAGACGGAATTCTAAGAAAATATATCGTCAGTATAAGTCGTAACAGGCTACATTACAATCTTAGGTATCAAAGAAAACCAATCTTTTGTATAATCTAAAATATATATAAGAGGTAACGCATCGAAAGTGCTCTATTGATACACAAAACGAATAAAGTGCCGTTTTAAATTAAATTACACTAACCCACAATGTTATTTCCTGAGAAATGTCACTTTCTATGTTGACATGTAATTGCTGGGTTATATATTTTATAATGGTGATTGAAAACCGAAACTGGCAAAAATGTATGCTTCATTGATCTCACAAATTGTATTCTCACATTAGTTACGCGGGTTTTTGTTGTATCTAGATCAGAAACAGATCTAATTTAGAAGTACTGGATAATAAAAGTCAAATGATTTGCCTTTTAACTTTAAATAGATATATTAGATAAAAAAATCGGTGAAATACCATTTTTATAGTACATTGTTATGTAACATATATACGACTGAAGATTTCATTACGTTTTCTTTTGCTTTATTTCAACATTAATAATTTATTTTAAGATCAGTTGGAGGTATCAAGCTGAAACATAAAAAATATTTCGACTCTAAGAAAAGAATCAGGGTTCAAAAGAGCGCTATCAAGAGTAATGAGCAATTTTGCATCGTATTAAAAAATGGATTCTATTTTATATGTGTAATATTTTTGACATCGACTTCTTATAATAGCTAGATTCATAGCTAACATTTTTTATATTTAGTTTAAGATGCCACTAAATTATACAAAAACAATTAAATAACATGAAAATTTTGATGTACCTAAAATATTTTATTTTTTATAATTTCTTTTAATAATCAATTAAGTATATAATAACAAAACAAAATAAAATCAATCATCATTAACACTAGCTATGTAGCGATATGTTGATAGCATGGGAAAGTGATTTACATAGAATTTATTCGTAATTCCAAAGTGTTAAAGAAGTATCGATTTCTAATAAACGTAATAATTTCTGTATCTTGAATTCTAATTGCTTTTGCAAAATATTAAAGCTGCCTTCGTTGTGGCCATTAAAATAAAATCGTTTGCAACTTGCTCTGGTTTGTCCCGCAAGCGGCGCGTGCGCAGCAAAAATATAAGTATATCTACATTATTTAATAAATAATCTATGCAAAAATTTAAAGTGAAAGCTCTGTACTAGCGTATCAGGACAGTTTCTGTTATGCAATAAATCAAATCAAGTTTACTTAGACGTTACATACATTTTTTTTTATATTTTTATTTAATACGCCACCCACGGCTTCGCCTGCTGTAATTATAAAATTATTTGATTTTGATTTTGATGTCAATTCGAAACACTAATATATACAATCTAGCATTTTTTTTAATAATATTATTTTGTTGATAATTTTATTGTTCAGCTTCACGTTGTATTCCGCACAAGGCAGGGAAGGCAGAGGCAATTTGGGCACTCACTATTAAGACACACCGTTCCATTTCCAGTCTCCACTTGATAATTATATAATATATACTATGAATCGATTAAAATAAAATAAATACTAAATGAGAGGTCTCTCATGGCATAGGGGCGCAAGCTAGCTAGTGTAAATACGACACGCTATGAGTTCGATTCCCACTCCAAGATTAAGTGTGTTAATGGTTATAGAGTGTCTTATCATCAGGTTCCCAAGTTCCCTCTGCTAACACTGCCATATGCGAGATGCAGCGTGAACCCGATACAAAATGCTAAGGAAAGTTTGTCAAAATACTTTAGAAAAAACTACAGATTAGTCGGGTAAGCCGCTTCTAAAATTAACGAAAACTAAAAATTTAAATCATTTTGAGTGCTATCACATTTTCTATTTGCTATAATCGATTATATCATATATTTTCCAAATACAGACAGCCATCAGTCAGTTAGAAAATATAGATATACATAAGTATATATATACTTATGTATATCTATATTTTCTAACTGTCTGATCGCTGTCTGTATTTGTAAAATATATGATTTAAAAAACAATACAAAGTAGTTTGCATGTATATACATGCAAACTACTTTGTATTGTTTTTTAAATATAAATAAGCATTTAAATAAAAAAATAGATGTACTTAAGGAGAGAAAATAAATGAAACTTCTTACTTTTTGTTAGTCTAAATTTTAATCAAGGTAGGCATTACGTGTATGAATCTTTTCTGATAACTATTGCTGAGTTAAAAATATAAATAAGTTCAAGTTAATGTTGATACACATTGATAGATGTATATCGAGGGAGTGGAAAAGGTGAAGGTAAGTTGATTAAGAATTGAATATGTAACAATGATCATCCATAGCCATCACCTATCACGCTAGATCCGTTCTTTGCCGTTTATGGCTTAGTGTTAAGAAATGTCTTCCGTACTGTTTCCAACTTTCCCGCCGAATTTGACACATTGTGTGCTAAGCAGCGGAACTTAACGCCGTGCTTTGCTTTTTTAATAGACTGAAAATATAAAAATATAAAATATATCATTTACTCGAGCGGGAATGGAACCCACAACCTGTCGCGTTTACAGTCGCATGCTTGTACGTCGTCACGACAGACATCTACTTTTACACTTACATTTATACTCTTTAATTGTTCAGATTGAATAATAATTAAATAAAATGTAAATCCTCGCTCAATACATAAATATATTTAATTATATAAAGTAATTAATTCCATAATATGCATAATATAAATATTTATAACATTTTTCATTAACATAATCGGATTTAAAATATTTTGCGGCCCACGACTGACGTGCAAATAAAACATTGGGTGGTTGCAAAAAATTCAAGATGTCTTTCTGATCGGCTTTAAGATGTTTCCCGCATAGTAGTGTTTATGTAGTAACATTTTTTATTCTCTAATCAGTTTAGTGTCGTGACACTCCGTTGTTCACGTTCCTGCTTATTCTCGAGTCATTCCTTGTTGAGTGGGGGAACATATCGTCGCTTTTTATTTACTAACGGACAAATTAAAAATATTTAAATATTATAATTTTGACGGCTTGTAAATAAACGTATAGAACGTCTGAAGATTTAAAAATTAAATTATATATCGCAGCAGGCAGGAAGCTTTGTGCTAGCAAATCATAATAAGCCTGTGTTATCAGATACTAAAACACTTTTAATTTTGCTCTGACCTTAAGATGTCGGCCGTTCACGAACAGTGAAAACGAGAGGCTGATAAACAATCTCGATTGTGCCCCACCTATCTGCAGGGCGGCTCACACCTGAGACAAGAACGTAAATAAGATAATGAGACATCCAACACTATTTACAGTTGACGTGTAGCGGAAAACAACGAGTAGATCCTACGAGTTGTGGATTAACAAGAAACGTCCACTGATAAACTTTGTATAGGCGCTCGTTATTTTGAATTGAGATTTGCGTGCATTGAATTATCTTGTTTTAAATTGCGATTGTTAGGTGGAGTGACGTTTACAGGGTTAGAGGTTGTAGGTTTGGTAATAAATCAGTTGAAGATTATATTTTATTTGTCAATCAAAATTAATATTTTGTATTTTATATACCTTATTTATTTTACAAAGGAGATAAGAGATAGTTAATGACAGACTCCATACTTCTTTGGCGTTATTTTAGCCTAATCCATAAATATTACGTATTTTAATTACAACGTTTAAATACTCTAAAAAAATAAAAGTATGAAGTCTGCGCTCCACCTCGGGCTGGACGTAATGTTGTACAATGAAGGCAAAAATGTTATAAGTGGTTACGACTTCTTTTTTATTAGACAATAGTTTAGTTGTCCATTGAATGTCCTTTAAATAAAAAGATAAATACGCACGAACAGTAATAAAGCTTGTGCCATTGATATAATTATAATTATTGACCTTTGGTATATTTTTATGCAATAAATTATATGGTATGTACAACGAGAAAGAAATGTTTTACATTACCTCATTTAGTTTTACGCTGTATACCGAATGGCATGGCAGGGTAGACGGGGAGAACACGGGAAGCTAGTGTTAAGACACTCCGTTCCGTTATCCATTTTCCGCCGAATTTGAGGCATTGCGTGTTATATGGTGGAGCTCAATAAGTCTTTTTATATTATTAAAAATGACCGTGTCAAATATTAATGTCAAACTAATAATAAGTTAAATACTTTAATTATAGAAACCGCATTCTTTAAATTTAGTTCTAGTATTTTTTAATATCACATTTTAATGGAATATTATTCATGCAATCGGTTTTTATATAGATTTTATTTTGGTATTTGAATTCTATATAAAAGATACAAAATTAACATACGAAAATTATACAACACTTTACTTTACACAACACTTTTTACATCAGTAAAGACTAGTTAGAAAAGTGATTGTTGGTTTGAATATATTATTTTTCATTTCATTATTTTAAGTTCTGGTTTAAAGAATAAAATGTGCGTTGAATTTCACCTTTATGACGTATATAGCATAAAGTTAAATTAAAAAAGAATACAAAAGTATATAAAATATTTAAAAAAAAACTAGATTCTTATAGGTTTGAATCAATTTCGGTTAGATTTAAATATTACTTTTTGATTATCTTAAAAAGTATTGAAATCAACTTATTTGAGATAATCTTGTATAATTAAATAGATAATCTTGTATAATTAAATCAAAATATTCTATATTCCATTAGGCCATTACAAGCACTTTAGAATCGTCAAGTTCAGTCAGTCCTACAGGAAGCTACCATCGGCTCGAAAAGCGGGTCTGCTGCGAAGAGCCGGCAAGAAACTCAAAAGTTGCTTTTTTCAAAATATCAATTAAAGTAAATAGGTATTATAACTTAATTAGTAGTGTAACATGTCCCATAAAAGACTTACTAACTTTTTGAAGACGAAATCTAGGAGTGACTACCTTGTTTTTACTTCTTCTATTGATATCATGTCTATTCTTAAAGTAATTGTGGATATGTTTTCCGAAGAAGTATATGTAGTATCATATATTAAAATAAACACAAGCCCTTGTAAAATATAGATTTCAAAAAGAGTAAAAAAAAGTAGTCGCTGCTACTCCTTTTTTATATAAATCCGACAATTTACAACAAAACAAAATCCAGGATTAACGAAAAACATACAGTGTTGACTCTAATTTATTAATATTAAAATGATGATAAAAATCGATATCTAAATATAACAACAAATATAGCATATGTGTAGTTCTTGATTAATGAAACAAAAAAAAAACAATAATAAGCTACTAAAATTAAGCACAAACATTTTTATATACAGAATAGAACCCTAACACCAACATTAACAATTTAACATCTTTTTCTTCTTCAGCTTCACGCTGTATCCTGCATATGCAAAGACAAATTCGGAACCTAGTGTTAAGACGTTCCTTCCTGTTCCCCACTCTAGGCTGAATTAAAGGCATTGTGTATTGAGTGACGGGACTCAACGCCACACGAAGAGCGAAAAAAATATTTAATATTTTATTAGAAAATATTAAATATTTCACTTCTCCTAGTGGGTATCGAACTCACAACTCGTCATTTACACGATAGAGGACCTGCGCCACTACAGGCCTCTTTGTTTAACATTTTGACTGTTTTAACATTTATAATCGTTTGCAAGGTTGATTTAAAACGGAGCAGTTGATACCATGCACATTTAATAAGTAGGTATAATAAAACGGCGAACGGTGTGACCTCTTGCTTGTTCTGTTGTAATCTTTTAAAGGAATTTATATAAGAGAAGTTTATTTGACAATATAAAATAATTACTTAATTGGTAATTTAATTGCATGCATTGTGTGATACCGATGACGGATTCTGTCATAATCAAAATATCTCGAAAGATTAATTTATGTATGATCCACGTAAATATATATTTTTTTACATTTTCATATATTTTTTTTACATTTTCATTTGAGGCCTGTCGTGGCGCAGCGGCACAAGCGTGTGACTGTAACCGACAGGTTCTAGGTTCGATCCCCAGTCGTGGAAATGAAATATTTAATATTTTCAATTTAAATATTTAATGTTTCATTTCTTCGCTCTGGTAATAAGGCAAAAGCGCGGCGTTGAGTTCCGCCACTCAACACGCAATGCCTCAAATTCGGCGGAAAGTGGGGAACGGAAGTGGAACGGAGTGTCTTAACACTAGGTTCCCGGGTTCCCTCTGCCTACCCTGCCCCGTGCGGGATACAGCGTGAAGCTATATATTTTCATACAATTCCTATAATACGAGTATACGAGCTAAGCAGTAACTAAATGTCACACTGTTGAAATATAGGGTGGTTCATTGCAATGCAGTAGGCTGCCTTATAGAATGGGGCACAATGTATGTAGCTGAAATGTAGTAATGAATAGTAGATTTGGTAAGAACATGTGGCGTCAACTTCTTGTCTTATTAATGTAGATACATTGCACTCGTAAACTGTAAAAAATAAATCCAATAATAAAAAAACGTTAATTAAAAAAATATTGAAGTATCCATTCATATATATATAGTTTTTAAACATATGTGAAAGTGTTATGCTATTTGCACCAAACCGACGGGTGAGTTAAATTTTGTAATAAAATATCGATGATTTTATAATCTAGAAGTCGATAAATCGAATGATTTACGATCAGAAGATAACGAAGTATCGTAATATTTTTTTGTACATAGTAATATAATTTTACATGACAACTGTGCAATGGACTTGTACTAAATTTGCTTTTTCACTAGAAAAGTAATTAAATAAATTATTTCGTCACATTCATTTCAAATCATCAACAAGTCTCATTACGACAAACCTTATCACTAAGCATATGTAACTACTTGTTTGTCGTAAAAATATTATGTAGTTTATATTTGTAATAAATCGTGTAATTTGTACAATACAAGTTGCATTGCATTTAAGTAACTTCCTTTTTATTTATTAGATATGTTTAATGTCACTATCGTTTGCTGATCTCGATTTGCGCAGGAGGCACTATATTCACTACTGTACTGTATTTCAGCTTTTAGGTTTCACTCTCACTCACTCAGCTTTACGCTGTATCCCGCATATGGCAGGGTAGGCAGAGGGAACTTGGAAACCTAGTGTTAAGACACTCCATTCCCCTTCCGTGGCGTGTTGAGTGGCGGAATCCAACGCTGCGTTTTGCCTTGTAACAGAACGAAGAAAAAAAAACATTAAATATTTGAATTGAAAATATTAAATATTTCATTTCCTCGAGTGGGGATCGAACCCAGAACCTGTCGGTTACAGTCACACACTTGTGCCACTGCACCACGACAGGCCTCTTTTAGTTTTTGTTTGTACAAAATAAACTAATTAGCATTTCATGCATTCACCATTCTTAAGACTAACATTGAATTGGGGGTGAAGAGCGCAGATCAGCTTCTGGGATTTGCAACTTAAATATAGGTTTTACGGGAGCTTTAAGGGACTTTATAGAAATGAACATTACCGTTGCCTCTAGAATTTGAGCTCCTCCCTCTACCAAACCAAATACCACTAGTGTCGCCTAGTATTGAATTGATAGTCTAGATTTATCTTCAAGATTACTTTCAATTAAATTAAACCTCTCACACTAACTTATACCACGAACAACTAAGCTCAATATTTAGCTGCTTTTGTGAATATAATTAAATGATTTGATGCATAAATTAAATTTTCATAGTTTATATTGATTGAGGCACGGATAATAGAAACAGCTACTTAACTAAAATGCTTTTATTTTTAACAAACCTTCATTTAAGATATATTTAAAAAGAAAAATATTCCTGAAAGCGACCACAGAC
Source organism: Eueides isabella (assembly GCA_019049475.1). Classification (NCBI taxonomy): domain Eukaryota; kingdom Metazoa; phylum Arthropoda; class Insecta; order Lepidoptera; family Nymphalidae; genus Eueides; species Eueides isabella. Next base: position 8,109,407 of record CM032399.1, on the reverse strand, counting down.
AGGAGATGAGGCTTTCATTGATGCCTCATATTCTTCTGAAATTTAAAGGTTTTTTTAGAGCGAGACACTAACAGTGAGTCATGGTCAATCTTCCTCATAATGAGCTATTAGAAGCAACACTATCTTCTGCATGTACTGTGTGTTGTTATTTGTATTTTTATACGTAGGTTTAATTTTTTAAATATTTTTTTATTTTAGAATTATACCAAAGCAGCGTTAATTGTTTATAAATATATAATTCGTTTATGCACAGAAATTACAAAATAAACTTGATTTTGTGGTTACTTTACAAATTTCCTAAGACGTTTATAGTTACAATCTAACCTATTAAATAATGAAAAATAGGTTAGTAGTATTGCGGCAGCGCGTGCGACGAGTAGGCGCGGCCGCCACCGGCACGCTTGCTCTCTATACCCGTGTACCGGACCTACCATTCTTGATACTTGAATTATGCTTTGTGACTGTACAAAACTGTGTATTTCTGTCGGTTATTGTAAAATTTGAAATAAGATGTATCATTCAATAAAAATATTTTTAAATTTACAAACAACTTATTCCCATTTTATTTATTTTATAAATCCAGATTAATTTTTTCTCAAAATGTTACTTAATATAAAATTTTGTGTTATTTTAAATATTATGGCAGATATCATTGATCTATCGACATAATAACAAAAGATGTTGGAATTTGCTGCACCAGTCATTACACTACACCGCTTTATTACATTTGACCTAATAACACCTGCAATCTTGGCAAAACCTGACAAAATTGCGGGGTCATCTATCTGGGCACTAATTGAGATAGTTTACTTGAGACACTGGCCGGTCGGCAGGCATCTCTAAATTGGCCGTTTATGGTGAAAGTCGAGACCATCAGTGTGGAGAAATGTTAAAGTTCATTCTGACTCCTGATAGCATTATATGGAAGTCACTCCAAAACCTTAGTTATACTTCTATAATATTCTATATTACATATTATATATTTAAGAAATATAAGATATAATATAACATATATAAATATAATATTAAAATTACTATTGCTAAAACAATATCATAAAAGACATTTACAAACAAAACCTATTGTTGGATCTATTCAATGATGTATATAAAAACTATTAAGCTTAAATTTTATCTAATATTGAATTTAAAGGCAGTAACGGGAAATCTGAGATATCACAAGCTGTTCAAAATGGTATAGTGTCCATGCAATCTGATTTATGCGCTCCGCTGCATGCTGAAGTCAAGCCTACTATAAACTACACGATTACCTTTTTAGAAATGCTAATTTCTAGTAAATTATTCACAATGATTTCCCTTATTATTAACAATGAAGAATACACAATTTGAATTATACTGACATAATAAATGATAAATATAAATTTACGTAAAAAAACATAGCTTTTCAGAGATTTCAGCGTAAATAAATTAGAAGTATAAGTTTATGCATAGTATGGACATAAAAATGATGCAATACAAAAAAAACATCTGCGTCCTGTCTGTTCGATTGTACATGCTAGGACTGAAGACGATGCTAAAACTATAAGCTTATATGATTTTTTATAAAGGGATCATCATTGTTATGGTTAACAAGATTCATGATTTTTTTATTAAAAGAAGTCAAAATATATATATATAGTCAGTGAAACTGCTAGATAGCTTATGAGTTTTGAATATTGTTAGACTTGTGCAGTGTTTAATCTCTAAGCTTCACACAGTATCCTGTAGATGGCAGAGAGAACTTGTGAATCTAGTGTTAACACCTTCCGTTTCCTTTTCCATTTTTCACCGAATTTGAGCCATGCTTGTTGAATGTGTAGTGTAATTTGCGAAATAAAATGCGCTGCTGTCAAGTTATATATGTAAAATAATTCTCCTCTAAGTAAGAAGTGGGAGAAGGAAAACCTCTAAGTAAGAAGTGGGCTTTTTATTTGAGATCTAGTCCATTAGTTACCTGATAAAGAAAATTCTTGACGATATCGAATACACTTTCATGCAGAAATCTGCAGTAAGTATTACGTACATGTTAGAAAACGAAAATAAAATAGCTGGACCACACGCTGTGAAGTCAATTAAAATGCATGTTTTTTACTGGAGTAGGCGATTATGTTCAGACAGTTTATATAGCCGTTTATTTCGAATTAGTTTTTAATTGAACTATTCACAAGGTGCGATTGATTAGAATGAAATATTTATGTAGCTTGGTAATGTCTTTACTGTAGTGTGCTACTGAAATAAGAATTATCGGCAATTTTTATATTTGTATTGTTTTTATCTTTAAGTTGTATTCTGCATAAACAGCCTAATGGTGATAAGTAAGTACGGAAAGTGAGAAACGGTATACGTTTTCTATTTTCCGCCGAATTTTTGTGACAATGTGTTTAAAATGGTGAATTATATCTAATTAATAAGAAAATGAACATAATTAATAAAAAAATAGGTCTTTTAACATTTGTGCGTACATAATTTGTTCCTTATGTATATAATTTACATTTATGAATATAATAAAATTATTACAGGCATAATAACTTTATCATATTCATAAATATAAATTATATGGCGTCAAACTAATAATGACCTATGTTGAGATTTTTGAGGACGAATGGAGAGATCAATCTAGAATGCATCGTTCAATTGAGATTTATAAATAGGTATGTTTATAAATTATGTATGGTCTTCTTTCTACTTTAATACGTTCTTGGTGATGATTCCATTGATTCATATCTTGCACCAAGATATGTAAGCAACGCTTTCTAAGGTTTATGAGAGATCTCTCTCTAAGGATAGGCATAGCAAGAATGACGGTGGTAGTTTCATCAAATTTATAGTCCATATTTTCATGAGAGTGTCATGTTAGTACAAGCATCAGTTGATAGAACTACTAGTTAATGAAACACTCGTCAATGTTGCGATGGCACACATTTTCAGCAATTGAGGCTGGTCTTGGTTGTGAGTAAAATAGACTAAAAAGTGACCTTTAGCGAACCCCTATTGTAAGTTAAAAATTGTTGTGTCACCAACAGCAGTCCTAACGATTGAAGCGGAAACTTATTACTTATCTCTCATTTTCTGTATATCTTTCATTGCAATATCCACTAGATTTATTGATGAAATATACAATCAAAGCCCTTTTTCAGGTGTAAAACGATCTCATGCAGAGTTCTCCTTTTTTCCTTATACATCCCCATTCGAGTTCTGATGACAACATTGCTTCTATAGTGCCTGATTCTTACTAAAATTCTTATTCTAAAATTCAGAGATTGTAAATTTTCGATGAATGAAGCTCTTCGAGCGCATTGTTGCCCTCAGACTAGTGTGTCTAATAATCATAATAGAAGAACGCAATTAAGACGGCCAAATCAGACACAATAAAATTTAAGAATATTTATATGATGTCATTTATACGTATGTTTTAATTTTTCTTTCATGAAAATAATGTAAAAATATTATGTGTAATTTAATTATTTTGTAATTAGCATTTTTTTTCATTGATATACATATAAATAATTAAACGTTAAAGTTGACGAAAAAATCCCTTGTTCTTTCAATAGAACTAAACAATTATAGTGGCGAGGGCGAGCCTCCTCTCTCTTAACTATGCCGTTGAATCATACATCAAAATTACAATAGAGACTAAAGTCGAACAATAAAAATATTGATGTTAATGTCAAAAAGCCCGGACGTCTTAATCATGACTATGTGGTAACATTTGTAAGAGAGCCATAAATATTTCTATGGTTAATTTTTGTATGCCGTGACTCTGAGGTCAAGCGTTGTAAATAATTGCACTTATGCGAGTTAGGAGTACCGCAGACATTAGACATGAATAATTTTATTTAATGTTTTTTTTTTGTTATATATTATTGTGGTTGCGATTCAAATTTTACCAGTTCTTTTAATTTTTTTCTGTAAAATAACACTACCTTTTTTGCTTGTACAAAAATATAATTCAAAAATTCTTTTGGAAATCTATTTCATGTCTTTACTTTTTTCTATTTAACGACATTATGTGTTACATTACAGGACGCCAGCACAGCAGAACATCAAAATAGACAGGGTTAAATATCTTAATGAAATAATAAATATAATAATTGCGTTAATTAGCGCTCGGGCAGGATCTTTGAAACGCTAACACAGTTTATTTTGAAAATATTATTTTACCATATCACTTCTCAGTAAGCATAAAGTGCAAATAAGGATCATAGGATCAATTCTCCATATTAAATTAGCCACGGGAGTGATAAGATATATCACAAAAATTGCATCTTATGTCTGGGCGTATCCTAATTGATTAAGCTGCGCATGTTCATTGTTTGATTTAGTGATCCCACTGTACGAGTAAGTTCCAGTAACGCGCTACTAGTCCTTGAAAGTCACATTCTTAAGTTTGAACTAGAATGCTTTGCAATTTGTTTAAATGGTAGGTTTTATTAGGAAAAAAATTAAAGAGCTTATCGTAATAATTTCATATAAGATTCATTGATTATTGATAATGACGATGATAAAGGAAATAATAATTATACATCTATTTATTGTTATATAGAGAAGGAGAGTATTAACAATATATTAAGATGGGAGTCGAATTTGTATCCAACTTAGATCGTCTTCATTTGGTTTCTTCGCATCTTTTGGTAACATAGCGCCTGAAAATATTTTTTAATAATAATTTAAATTTCAAGAGGTTTCTATAGGGGACATATATAATATATGACTGAGAAATGTTTGAAATTAATTTCAATTTTTATTTAATTTTTTTCAAGTTGGAATCAAATAGAATTAAAATATTGGTAAAACCAGGACCCTTGTAGAATAATTTTGTTGCCAATGTGTCAAACCTATTTATATTGTAGTGATCGCGTAAAGGCGCTTTGAGGACACAGAAAAAATCGAGCTTTTTAAGTCCAAAAATACTACAGAAGACCATTTATTCATTGCGTTTTCTGCATTTTACATGAAATATACCACGTATGACTATTATTTTCTGTAAAGTAGTTCCTGTGGACCTACAGTTAGGAAATTTGGCACGAAGTGAGAACTTACAATGAATAAATAAATATAGTACTAACGTAAAATTATTGCTCTTTCACACAAAATTAATGAATACGCTTGCATACATAAATGTAACTGTTTACAACATATAATCCTTACATAACCTCTCGGTGGGTGAATCTGACTCGCACTTGACCGTTGTTTCTTGTACTTTCATATTGTATGTTTACGTAGCTTTACATAGAAAGGTATGTAGAGAACATGGGAACCTAATGTTCCTATTAAATCATTTCCGTTCCTCCTTCCGGGAACACAACGCAGTCCTTGGCTTTCAATTCATTTTCTCCAGTGGAAATTAATTTTTAAACCGTCACGTTTAATGTCGCACGCAAAGCCACAATAAATGTGATTAATAATTAAACTTTGATTATTTTACTTCACTCAGCTTCAGGCCCTATCCTGCACACGACTGGGTAGGTAGAAGGAACTTGGGAACCTAGTGTTAAGACACTCCGTTCTACTTCCGTTCCCCTCTTTCCGCCGAATTTGAGGCGTTGCGTGTAGAGTGGTGGAACTCAACGCCGCGCTTTGTCTTATTACCAGAGCGAAAACATGAAAACATTAAATATTTAATTTGGAAATTTTAAATATTTCATTTCCTCGAGTGGGGATAGTTATTATATTATTATAAAAAATATTTATTTACCCTCTTTTATTATACTCAGTATATCCAAGCCTTGAGTGTCCGAAGTTCCATTGTTTATTGTAACTGAATTGCAATTTACTAAAAGGAAACACAAAAATTATACTAGGACTAATGGAAGATACAAATTACTTACAATAGTTGTTAAGTTAATGGTTTTCAATAATGTTCTAAGATCATTGTGGTGCAGTGGGACATTGCAATAACTGTTAATTCGATGACGGTTTAAGGAAATAAATTCTTTCTTTTCTTCTTAGCTTCACGCTGTATCCCGCACGAGGCAGGGTAGGCAGAGGGAAGCCGGGAATCTAGTGTTAAGACACTCCGTTCCACTTCCGTTCCCCACTTTCCGCCGAATTTGAGGCATTGCGTGTTGATGCGGAACTCAACGCCGCGCTTTTGCCTTATTACTAGAGCAAATAAATGAAACATTAAATATTTAAATTGAAAATATTAAATATATCATTTTCTCGACTGAGGATCGAACCCAGAACCTGTCGGTTACAGTCACACGCTTGTGCCGCTGCGCCACGACAGGCCTCAAGGAAATAAAGTATTTTCATTTTCTTGTTCTAATAAGACAACATGCGGGGTTGAGTTCCGCCACTCCTCACGCAGCTTCGACTTCGGACGGATAGTACCCAATATAATATCTTGATAGAATATTTTTCTGCTTACTCTACTATAAGGGATAAAAACAAAATCTTGTAAGGTTTTAATTATTCTACTTAAAAAATATATATATAAACAGGCTTACCTGTTACGTTAAGTTTCTTTTCTAAATTCTCAAATGCTTTTTTTAAATCTTCCATATAAACAACACGTCCTTTTCCTGGTTGAATATAATTTTTGGTTAAAAATAAAGCAACATAGACAGAGGGAACTTTGGAACCTAGTGTTAAGACCCACTTTTCGCCGAATTTAAGACATTGCGTGTTGAGTGACGCAACTGAACGTCTCCATTAATCATTTAATAGCTTCACGCTGTATCCCATGCAGCACATGCTAGACAAAGAGAACGTCGTTCTGTTCCCCACTTTCCGCTGAATTTGGAATAATGCGTGTTTAGTGGCGAAACTCAACGCCCCCGACTTTGCCAGAGCAACTAGAGCGATGAATTAAAAACATTAAATATATAAACGGAAAATATAAAATATTTCATCGAAGTGACTATTAGTCCGATAACTGTACGAATAATTTCGAATTAGTCATCCGGGTATGTTTTTTTTAGTTAGGTTGGGTTAGGAAACGTTTTATATTATTGGAAGAGCTTTATACATTTCTCTCCTCAAATAAGTCTACTGTCATGCCGTTATCATTACTGAGTTACAAAAAACCGAAATCGATTCTCTCTCTGAGACCACTTTACATAGATGTAATATGTAAAAGAAACATGGCGGCCCCCATGATGATATTTTACCATCGTTACCTCTTAAGACGTTATGACTTAAAAAAAAAGTTCTAATTGTTGAAGATAATTATAATTCAAAAAAATATTATATGTATCTGGACTAATAATTCAGTAACTGTACAAATAACTATCAATTATTCGTACAGTAACCGGACTAATAAATATAAATTATATGTACAGTACCCGGATAAATAGACTCAACCATATTTAATTTCCTCGAGTGGGGATCAAACCCACAACATGTCGTTTTACAGTCACCGCTGCTCCACGACAGCCCTCTAATAAAATAATAATAATATATTTTTGAAAATTATTCTAAAGGGTCTATACAGAAAGAACTAGATTGTGTTTCCATACCATCTGTTGTAGTAGACCGTTGGGTTGTTGTAGTATGTTTCGTTGTAGCTTTTTTTGTTGTACTCTTGATTGTAACTTAAATAAAATATATGATTAAATGAACTTAACCTAAATTATAATTCGATTATTATTATATTTATCATCGCTTTATTCGAAAATAATTCAAAGGGTTAATGAATGAACGGAGAATGTATCCCGCACATGGCATGGATAGGCAGATGAAACTTGGAAATCTAATTTTAAGACACTCCGTTCCTTTTCCCACTTTTACCGAATTTGAGGCATTTCATGTTGAGTGGCAGTACTCAGCTTGAACGCCGCGCTTTGTCTTAATATTAGAGCGAAAAAAATAAAATATAAAATATTTTATTACCTCGAATGGGAATCGAATCGATCGAAATGAGATTTTTTTTAAATATGTTCCATATACAAATAGTGATCAGTTACAGATTTATTATAAATATAGATTTATTTTGAGATTTCATTTTGTCGAGTCAGAAATCGAACTAACAACCTGACGCGCATGCATTGTAGATATAATAATAATAATAATAATAATAATAAGACCCTCAACATCCTACTTTACGTCCTAGCTGCACATCTTCCTAACGTGGGGGGCGGTAACGTGTACAATCAAAACATACACGGCCAACAAGGTTAAGGTAACCCATCAATATGGAGACACGTAATAGGAATTCACGTATAGGGCCGCTTCCCGGGGGTGATCGCCGGGGCACGTCTGCAGCTGGCGACGGGCGTGACAGTATGCTAGCCAGTGACTCTCGTAATTCCGACTGGGCGGGAGCCGGGGACAGGGGGGATGGGGAAAGGTCCTCAGAAGCTACAGTCGTGAGGAGAAGTAGTAGGAGTAGAACAGCGACACCAGTCGATGATGTTTTGCAAGAGGCAAGAGCCAATCAACTTGCAACCACTAAAACTGGTAAACCAAGGGAGCGTATGAAATGGGATGATGAAACTAATATATTTATCATGCGCACATATTACTATGTAACCAAACTTGACACAGATAGGACTATGTATTGTAGTAAACTTTATGACAATTTTATTCAAAAATACCCACACCTTAAAGTATCTTCCCAAAGAATTGCTGACCAACGAAGAGTTATCATTAGAAACAAATTAATACCTGAAAATGTTCTTGAAAATATAAAACGTGAAGTTGAATTACTTTTAAGATCAGAAAACAATGTACAACTAAATAATTTAAACCCAGTGTTACCAGCTATATTAGAAGAGGATATGGACTCTATATTGCAAAATTCAAATAATCAAACTATTGACACTATATCTGATACAAATAATTATATTAACTCAAACATTTTCACTACAACTCAAACTTTACATTCTCAACATATTATATACGCGGAAAAACATACATTTTCCGATAAAATTGACTCTCAGTATGTTGAAAAGCTTCAAAACGAACTTGAAACCGCACTTACTGAATATAGGGGAACTGATCCAACTTTAAGACCGAAATTACCGCGGCTAAAAGAAAATAAAAAACTTTATAAATTGGTTCATATATTTAATAATCATATTTTACGTAACTATTCTTCCATAGACTTAACGATAATCGAATTACATACGCTAATATATTGTAGTGCAGTTGTTATTTCTCGTAACTTAGGGTATAAGATCAAAACACAAAATGAAAACAGTGATAATAATAACACAACAAAGGATCATGGAAAACCAGCGTGGCAAATACGAATAGAAAAAGATATTACGAAACTTAGGGCTGATATAGGCAGAGTACAACGATATTTAAACAATAATACATCTAGAAAATTAGAGAGAAAAGTTAAATTAATATTTCAAGACACAAAAGTTCACTCAAAACATGAATATAATAACGTAAAACCGGAAGAATTTTTAGACACCTTAAAACAAAAATTAGCTCTTAAATCTCAGAGATTGGCAAGATACATTAAATCACTGAAACGTAAAAACGACAACAAACTATTCTTTAGAAATGAAAAAGCATTTTACAGAACGTTACATAATAATATACCTAGAATCGAACAAGCAAATTCACCTACTGCGGAGACATTTAAAAATTACTGGGCGGATATATGGAAAAAAAAAGATAACTATAACAATGAAGCTACTTGGATAGACAAAGAAGAACAAAATTGGAAACATATAGGACAAATGGACTTCTTACAAATAACAACCACAGATTTAGAACATGTTTTGACAAAAACAAAAAATTGGAAAGCTGCTGGAGTAGATAGTATACATAGTTTCTGGTACAAAAAATTCTCCGCATTTCACAACATTCTGGCTAGCATTATAACACGTTTAATAAGATCTGAAGAAAATTTACCTGACTTCATTACCAGAGGTGTTACATATATGATACCTAAAAGCCATAAAACTGGAGATCCATCCCACTATAGGCCTATAACATGTCTACCAACAATTTATAAAATAATAACTTCATGCATAACAATAAAGATAAGTAACCATATTTCAACGAACAACATACTGTCAGAAGAGCAAAAAGGATGCAGACGGAACCATAAAGGATGCAAGGAACAACTTGTTATAGATAGTGTAATTTTAAAACATGCAACCACGCACAATAGAAATCTAAATTTGGCATATATTGATTATAGAAAGGCTTTTGATAGTGTACCCCACACCTGGCTTATTAGAATTTTACAAATTTATAAAATCAACCCAATGATTATAAACTTCCTAGAAAATATTATGAAGACATGGAAAACTTATTTACATATACCTAATAACCAAACCATAATTAAAACTGAACAAATCGCAATCGAAAACGGAATTTTCCAGGGAGATTCATTGAGTCCGTTATGGTTCTGTCTCGCCTTAAATCCTTTATCAAGCATTCTAAATGATTCTAATGCAGGCTACAAACTGACTCCTAACACCATGATTACCCATCTAATGTATGTTGACGACATAAAACTTTTTGCCAAATCAGAGCAGGACATAAAGAAATTATTAAACAAAACTGCATCTTTTAGTAAGGACATCTGTATGACATTTGGATTAGATAAATGTAGGGAATTATCTTTGAAGAGAGGAAAATTAAGTAATAGTCGTAATATTTCGGGAGATGATGTTCGTTTTGATATGATTGAAGATGGGGATAGTTATAAATATCTAGGAATTCAACAGGCTAAAGGAATTGCTCATACTCAAATTAAAACAGAATTAAAACAAAAATATTTTCAACGTGTAAATAAAATTTGTAAAAGACAATTACATTCAAAGAATCTCATGAAAGCTATTAACACATATGCTATTCCGATATTGACATACTCTTTTGGTATAATTAAATGGTCGAAAACGGATATCAATAGAATAGAAATAAAGACAAGGACAATTTTAACAAAACATAGCTACTTACACCCCAAATCAGCAATAGAAAGAATAACACTACAGAGACAAGAAGGAGGTAGGGGTCTCATTGATTTGGATAGTTTATGGCAAGGGCAAATTATAAATTTACGTACATTCTTTTTTGAAAAAGCCAATGACAGTAAAATACATCTAGCAGTAACAGAAACAGATAAAAAATTCACCCCACTAAACCTTAAGGATAAAAGTATGCAATATGACAGTAAAACTGATTCTCAGAATAAAAAAATAGAAACTTGGAGGAAAAAAGAATTGCATGGACGCCACTTACATGATCTTGAAAATTCAAGCATAGACTTAGAAGCATCAAACAAATGGTTAAAATTAGGTTCACTCTTTCCAGAAACTGAAGGATTTGCAATAGCTATTCAAGATCAAGTTATCAATACTAGAAATTACAAAAAATATATACTTAAAGATCCAAAATTAAAGACAGATAGATGTAGAAAATGTTTAAAGCAATCTGAAACTATTCAACACATTACAGGGGCATGCTCTTCGTTAACTCATTCTGATTACTGTCATCGTCATAATCAAGTTTGCAATATAATCCATCAAAAATTAGCCATCAAACATAAACTGACAGAAAAGAAACCTCTTCCATATTATAAATACACACCCTCTCCTGTGTTGGAGAGTACCAGTCACAAGATGTATTTTGACAGAACTATATTAACAGACAGGACAATACATAACAATAGACCAGATATAACTTTAATTGATAAAGAAAAAAAAATAGTTCACTTTATAGATGTTGCAATACCAAATACTCATAACATACAAAAAACAATAACTGAAAAAATACAAAAATATACAGAACTTAAAGAGGAAATAATCAGAATCTGGAAAATGAACAAAGTGTATATTGTGCCGTTGGTGCTATCCAGCACAGGTTTTATTCCAAAATACTTACATGAAGCTCTCAAAACAATAGATTTGCCCGATAACACTTATTATACTATGCAAAAATCTGCCATCTTAAATACTTGCCGAATTGTCAGAAAGTTTCTACAAGACGCCGATTAAATGCAGTGAAGTACTCTTGGCTTTGGCCCGCGTATTTCACTTAACACCAAAACAATGTTTTGAGCAAAAAGTACGTACATAATAATAATAATAATAATAGATTCTTTATTGTACACCCCAAAATATACTTATAAATATAACAACATGATAACAGTAGCAACAAGAAATGTACAAGAGGCGACCTTATCGCTAAAACAGCGATCTCTTCCAGGCAACCTTAAGGCATATGAAATAAAGGCGAGAGAAAAAGGGGGTTAGGGGGTATGAATATTAAAATAATATAAAATATAAGATAAGAATGTATAAACAGTATAATATTAATAAATACATATGAGCATACATACATACATACTTACATAAAATATATACATACATGACTACATACATACATAACTACATACATACATATATGGCCATTTTATGTGAAAATTAATGGTGGGAAAAAAAAAAAAAAAAGAAGGGGAAAAAAAAGGATGAAATAATACTACACGGCGCTCAGGGGGGGTGAAAATGTTGTTTTAGGAGTCGCTTGAAAATATATAATGATTTTGCCTGTCTGATGCTCAGAGGTAAATCATTCCAGAGTCGGGAAGCTGTGATTGTAAAGGAGTTGCTTAAGAAGGAAGTGGAATGTAAGGGGATTTTTAGAGTTAAATTTTGATTTGAGCGCAAGTTTCTAGAATGTGATTGCCCTAAAAACTCAAAACGATCTTTTAAATAAGGTGGTGTTAATGGATCGAACAGTATACAGTAAAGAAGATGGAGAAAGTGAGTATTCCTGCGAAGTCGAATTGGGAGCCACTTAAGCTTTGTTCGAAACACGGAAACGTGGTCGTACTTTTTTAATCCAAAGATAAACCGAATTGCAAGATTTTGTAACCGCTCAATAATATGCAATAACAATATTTCACGATAGCACAATTCTATTTATAATGGCTGGATTGGTTGCATAAATTTATAAGTGTGTATGTAGGGCGAACAACCTAACCGTACATTGTTTTCATATATCTGTAACGTTTTTCCCACCACTGACAAATACTGCCATACTTAATCCATTTTTTGGAAAGTCTTAATGATTTATACACAAAAACCTTCCCCTTGATTCACTCTATCTATTAAAAAAGCCGCATCAAAATCGTTGCGTACTATTTTTTTTACTATATATTGATTATTTTTAATATAAACGAATGTGAAAACTTACCTGTTGTTTCGTTTTGAGTTCGCACTGTAAAATAAAACATATTATTTATATACTTTAATATTTTAAATTTAACCTTAGTAAATTTCTTTCCTAAATGTGGAATAACATTTTAAAAAATAGTAGAAATGGTTGATAGATATATTAAAATACTTTATTTCAATACTTTGGCTTGTTTTTTTTGCCGTCGGCCTTTTCGTGATCTAGCTGTATACCACACTGGACTGTATTTTTCTTCCAAAAAAATTAAATTATAGTAAAGTTTCTATTAGAATTAGCAAAAGATATTTTGTGTTTCTAATGATGTAATAAATATTTTTGTGTATACATAAATTACACTTTTAGGTAGGTAAAGTTTACTTTTTTTTTGCACAAATATGTTGTGAAACCACCTTTAAATTGGTATATTGCATTAATTATAAATCGCAATGTAGGAACATATTTTGTTATCAGCAACAACGGATTTGATTAAATAATTTATACGAGTCTTGGCTGATTTTTAACAGCTTTAGCATAGCGGAATTACTTTCAAAATATATGAATATTCACGATTTACAATAATTATATAATAAAATTTATGAGTAATATTGCATACAGTTATAAATAAATAAAAGGTCAAGTAAAAAATTTGTAAATGTACGTTTTTATACATCAGTTTTAGTAAATATCTAGAAACGCGAATATAAATTTAAAATTTAAATAATTCAAATAAATGTCAAAAAATATAATGGAACCCGATGTAAAGATATACTAAACAAAAAGACATTAAAGCAATACACACATGCGCGATTTTTGTAAAAGTTTTTAGTTTCTCGGCTATCGACACTTGACTGAGCTACGTCAAATTGCATTTCGATTTCATGATTTGGAAAGATACCTGAAAGTAACCAAATATTAATTGTTATTATTTTATCGTTATGAGTTTCAGACCAGAAGGGAAAATTTATATATAGTGTTTGTTAATTTTATTAGCTGTATTCCTCGCAAGAAAATGTTAAGGCACTCAGTCCCGTTCGTCACTTTCCGTCTAATTTGAGGAATTTCACGTCAAGTGGTGGAATTCAACGCCGTGCTTCGCATTGTCGTCAAAACGAAGAAATTACAATTCGGAGCGTATGTGTTCACACATACGCTCCGAATTCCTCCGAAATCAGACCTTAAAATAGACGAAGATGTTGATAAAAATTATGTGTCTATCTTTACGCTAAAAAAATGTAATACTTACCTAACAATTTTTTTAATGGTCTTATGTACAAATCAATATTCGGTACTTCTTGTCGTTTGACCTTGTTACCTTAAAATATACAATTATATTTTTTTATATTAATTAAAATGAATATTTTATTACCTTATAGATTAAATAAGTAATGTGACTTAAATAAATTATTTTTGACATGTAAATTGGATTTACATAAAAAAGGGCAGAAAAACAAGAAATAATGAAAACTGTGCATTTGATATATTTTAATAAATCGTGTCTTCTATGTATATTAATTTAATATAGATACATTTAAAATTTGTATACAAAAAGGTTACTCACGAAAGCCATAAGAACAAATTTTTCTATTTTCTAAAACTGCAAATATTACTATAACAATATAAAACATGGAACTCATGTCATTGAAGTCATAAAACGTTCAGTTATTTCAATATCTCAATAAAATTTACCGATTTCGCAAACATATTTGAAATTGCATTTCGATTATCCGACAATATTAACTGAATGTGTTGTTTTTATGGAAAAAACAAGGCAACGCGAACGGTAGTAAGTAGCGTACGGGTCACCTGATGATGAGTGATCACCGCAGCCCACGGTCCTGTGTAACATCAGGGGAGCTACAGGTGCGTTACCGGCCTTCACGATAGAGGTAAAGGCTTTTTGAAGATACTCATGTCGATCTGGAAATATTGCCTGGGTATGCCAAAATATTATCTGGGTATGCCATTCCACAGATGTGTGGCGCGTGGAAAGTTCCGTACCTCAAAAAGAGAGATAAAACTCTTTAGATTTTGTTATCTATCTTTTCTATATTTATTTATATGCTCATGCATAGTTTGCGTTTTCAAGCGTGTGACTGTAACCGAGAAGTTGTGGGTTCTATCCCTGCTCGAGGAAATGAAGTATTTAATATTTTAATCTCTTCGCTCTGGTACAAGGCAAAAACGTGGCGTCGAGTTCCACTACTCAACACGCAATGCCTCAAATTTGGCAGGAAATGAGGAACGGAAGTGGATCGAAGTGTCTTTTTACTAGGTTACGCAGTTCCCTCTGCCTACTCTGCCTCGTGCGGGATATATCGTGAAACTGAGTATATGACATTTGTGTTATTTAAATTTATAGGGTATATATATTTATAGATATTTCCCATGGGTCTATAGTCTTGAAATTTGGTTCAGAGTGAGAATTTAAAGAATAGAGGAGTTCTTTTCATACAAAATTAGTGCATATGCATGACAACTTAATTTTGTCAACCTTATTCGCTGCATAATCAAAACCTATATAGCATTTTTCCAAGACGTACAATCGTGAAATTTGGAAAGAAGTGAGAATTTTCAATATAAATAAAAGAAAGAATCCGAAAAATAAAAAAATATATATTTATATTACAGACAAACTATTAGAAGCTTATAATAATTAATTTCAGACCAAGGGAGTACATTTTGTGTGTGTAGTTTGTGTTTTTTTTGTTGTAACGGTAACCGAGTCCGACTCGCACTTCACCTGTTCTTTTATAAAATGTCTACATTTTAAATTTACTAGAGTATAATTTCCTACCAAAAGAATGTTGCTCAAATATTTACACAACGGTTACAAGCTTGAGCGATCACTTAACAATGACATAAAAATTAAACATCAATCATAATAATCACAATCAAAAACATTAATGTTTATACAACATCTTTATTAGAATGCAACATTCACTTTTATTGCTCCTTACATATTATTTTAAGCTATTTTTAATGGACTATCGTATCACTGCAGCTATGCCACCTCCAAACGTAAATTAATTTGTCTCTCATTAGAAGGAATCAAGAACAGTGAATAAAATAATTTGTATAACTGATCCGGTTTCTGCAATTTGTTATGTGTAATTATTGAAAGACAGCTCTGATCATTGCAGCTTGTAATTAAAGGCAGTAAAACGTTATAATTATTCATTTTTTATTAATCTCTGCGTACTCGTTGATTTTATTACCTAATGTCGGGCTCACTGAATAATATGACAAGCGATAAATACAATTAATAATATAAAGTAGGCTTGAAAACAATAGTGTGAATGGAATTTTAATGAATGGATGGATACATATGTACAGTATGCTTACAGCTTATATTGTGATCGATGGTTACGATGATATTATATATAATTTCACCATTCTTAGTTAAAGTGATTTAATATTAATCCTTTAATATACTCGTACTCATGTTTCTTTGAATTTGTAAACTAGTAATAATGATAAATAAGTAACTTAGATAAATTAGGCAAACTCTGTATTGGTACCAGAGAAGAAATTAAAATATTAGGTAGTATATTATTTAAAAATACTAAATATTTCATTACTTCAACTGGGGATCGAACCATAGTAACATGTATTTACAGTAACACGCCCACGCAATTGCCAATGCGTCACTATAGGCCTTAAATACAATTATGGTGTTAACAAAATTGCATATGCATTGATTTTCACGAAAGAGTTTTAAGCAGTTAAGAATCAAAACAATAAATTATTTTTTATAATTTAAATAGTTGACGTTCTTAGCTTCCTGTAGAGATAACAAATAAATTAAAGTAATTTAAATTCCATAGATCTCATATACGATATATTATTTAATAAGAGAACCGATAAAGTTTATTGTAGAGGAATTATAGCCCTCGTGGATCAGGATAGCTGCGGACTCCTAATATTGCGCTTATCGTGCCTCGCGACAATCGTGAGCTCGTCGAACGTGTGGGATGATACGATTTAACTCTAATTTGAGTTTAAATTTATATGAAAAAAACGTGGCTGATTCTTTGATATTTTATGTTATGTACAAATGCATTTGTTAATTTTTAACGAAACTCTTTTATCCGAAATAATCGCGTATAATTAGTAATACACATTGTTGGAAAACTAACGTTTCGAACATTTCGTAGTGTAGTCGTACAGGCCGTGGTATATAATATAAAGTCATAGTCTGTTGTCACGGGTAAATTGAGATAAAGCTACTGCCAACAAATTTTCAATTGCCTTGCGTACTACTCTGGATCCTCGCAGAATAAGCTAATATGGTAGTTTCGTGTTTCGTATTTAAATTAGGTCATATCGTTTCCCCAACGATTTAATAAATTTGATGTAATGGTTGAACTCAAAATTACATCAGGTTTGATAAACACACACATACCCGTTTCATTTTTCATGATTTGATATGTATGACCATTTTTGACATTCGAGATGTATTCCTTCACTTTAACAGCAATGCTCCTCTTAGTTTGACCAATGTATGATAAGCCACTATCACTATTTAGTTTTAATATTCCTTTGGACTGATCTTAAGAATTTACTTAGTGTCTTGTCAGGATTGAATATAAATTTTATGGAAGATTGGTATAACTGAAACAATATCTTAAAACATCTATGGAGTACAGGAAGTAGACAATTCTAGGATGCTCTTGAATTTAGATCGTCACCTACATTTTGTCATATACTTAAATCATTCTAAGTCAAGCAATTACATGCTTTTAAGACTGACGGCCGTTATGAAAGGACCTTCTTCTCATTTATACAGCTATAAACAGGCAGGTAAGACGGAACAGGAAAAATCTCACTACTGGTTGGATGATAAGAAGGTCTATGATTGTCATATACTAAGCTCTCAAAAGTCTTGTAGGTATTTAAGATTTATATGACGCTAAGATTTTTTAGGAGACTTTAAGTAACACAAAATATACTAAACCGAACCGAGAGTTAGAGCGAAACGATTATTAATATCAACACTTGTTATATATTTTATTCTGAAAACAATCAAAAATAATTTAATACCATAGTATACCTATTAGAAATTGTTAAATGGACGTTGAAAATACATATTTAAAGACGATCGTAAATTAGTTCAATAAATAAATAATCGAAAATTTAATTGGGCGAAGCCAGCACAGGTCGCTAGTATTAATGTAATAAAACACGTTAAATACAAATTTGTGACGAAATACTAAGCAAAAAAATGGAACGTAACATAAGCACATCAAGTGTCAAACATCGACAGTTTGATCTAAACTGTACCGTCGACAAGGGGTTAGATTCATAACGCCAAGTCCGCACCGGTTTTATCGATGGCATAATTGATATATAAATAAATTATAATAGTAATAGAAAAATAAAAATAATAGTTTCTCATTCAATTTACAATTGATTTACAGCTAAAAGATTATCCCTTAACTTTCCTTAATGTTTTGAAAATTCCTGATAGCATAATTGTACTCGTATATACAGTATATAGGAAACCTACGTACCTTAGTCATCATAAATCAATCGATGAAGCGATCGAAATAAAGATTTCCATCTTTATTTCACAGAGCCGACCTTTGCGATGCTGAACAGTGAGAGAACGAATTCCAACAGATAAAGAATACCACATATGAACAGGACTGCATAATATGTCAGTTACAACTGAATAGCTTCTGTAAAAGCTATGTTCAAGCCTAACAAAAAAGTAACTTTTTTTGCCAATTTACTTCACTGCACGGTCTTTTATGTATTTTTTTTGTTACGGTTCTGTTAAAGGATAAGTTTACTGTAACATGTGTTCATTTTAACCTATTTCTCACATCAATATTTGCATGTGGTCTTTATCTACTTACATACGTATAGTACTATATTTCTTTCTTAGTGTTAATAGATAATTTTTACAATGCTGTTTTGTATACATGTGAAAAACCAATAAATAAATAAATAAATAAATAAAATTAAAAAATATAAACAGAAAACCTCAAATTAGGAGACTCAGTATCGAGCCAAGCGTTGTCATTCTTAAAATAACAGGAACATAATTTAATTTAGCATGTCATCATCATCATGTCAAAGGTTCGATCCCACTCAAGGAAATTAAATACAAATTACTTAATATTTTTCTTTCTTTGGTCTGGTAACATGGAAAAGTGCGACGTAAAGTTTCGTCACTCTACCAACAAAGCTTCTAATTCAGCGAAAAGCGGGGAACAAAATCGATTGTCTTAAGACAAGGTTCCCAAGTTCCCTCTGTTTACCCTGCTATGTACAGGACACAGTGTGAAGCTTTAATAACCATAATAATCAATAAGTTTAAATCCAGACATACGACTGTCTTGTTTACAATCACACACTGAACCATGTATCCATCACTGTAACAACCTGATAGACTTAAATAAATTCATATTTTAATAACTAAATCAATACTTCATCAGCAAAGTAGCGTTAGCAGTGGCGGAACTTATGTCGCATTAGCACACAGTTTTGGTTATCAGTGACAGTTTTATGGCAGCACAAGTGCATCCAAAACGGACCAGAATGGTCAAGATCGTGACGCGCTCTGACCTCTTTGCGTTATAAACATTTAATAGTATGCTGATCGCAGATACATCGACTGTTAGTATACTTTAATTATAACGTTTGGTAAATTACTAAATATTATAATTTTGTAGTTCTTTCCATCGTAGTTTTTTTTTGTATACTTTTTAAACATATATCCATTAAGATCTAGACATAAAATAACCTTTACGTCAGAGTAAATACAGTAAAAGCTTTTCAAAATCAATTATTGTATCAATAGTCTTTTGAACTGAACGCATGCTTCAAATTGGGTGGAAATTGTAAAATGGAACAGAGTGTCTCAACACTAGGTTCCCAAGTTCCCTCTGTCTACCCTGCTATAAGATTCGATTATGCCAGCAGTGTAATCTGCAGCAGTATAAAAAAAACATTTATCAAACTTGAACTCAAAAAAAAAATACTTTTACGCTCCCCAATAATGAAATAAACAATTTCACCGTATGTATATCTCATACATTTGTCTTAGTTACGGTCATAATGATCATAACTTGTACAGGCTAATAAGGAAAAGATAATTTCTTTAATAAAGCATTAAGTTGCAGCGGGCGTAGTCCGATAATCGCTTTATTAGATACGTTTCCTATAAAAGTGAGTAGAAGTCCAATTATACAGATTTCTATGCTAATTTGATTACAGTGTTAAGTACAGTGTCGTAAGAAATGTTAACATATAAGATCCATGTATAATAAGTTGTTTGTTATTTGCCTGTTATATATTTGGTAGGGTTGCCAAAGAAGTTTTATTTTTTTATTTTACGCTCGCTTTTACTTATTAGCTTTATATCAGTTGTCCAAAATCATTGCCTCCTGAGTGGCTTAGTTTAAGATCACAATATATTATAAATTTACCTACATAGCGTGAAATAAAAATGCTAAAAAAAGGGGGCTAAAATTTAAACAAAAAACTACAATTACCTAAAAATGTAAAGAAAATTAAATACACAATCCTAGTCTTTATATGATGAAACTTTATTACGATTATTGACATATCGCTTCGTAATTATTTTTTACATTTAAAATTATTAAGAAAAAATAACATTAATATTATTAATTAATCTAAATAATATACATACATACAGAAGTAATATATGGCAAATTGGGCTCGCTTGCATTCTGCACTACAAGAACTATTGGTGTAAGCCAGTAAATATTTATTAAATTATTTAAGGAATACAGACCACTAATACTATGTGAGTGTGGCCAGCGGCTATTCTCCGTTAGATAGCACTTCCTTAACAAAAAAGGGCTTTGAGCCTCCCATTGCAACAATTGTATGAGCTATTTACCTTATCTGTAGCAAGTAACAATTACAGCTGCTCCCGGTGTGTAGTTAAGCTGAATAGTTTTGATAATATGTTGACCATCTTGGTACAAAATTTTAATGTGCAGCTGCTTACCTAAATTACACCTCACGAACTCGTATAAATGCTTTCTTACCATATCGGTTACCCTTTATGAGATAAGGGTTATTGGCGTTATTATTGTGTATTTTGATGCGTTAATCTGAAAGAATTATGCATTTTCTGAGAGGTACACATAATTTTCGATCATTTAAAACGCGTCTCAAAGAAGAGTTGTTTTCACAGTTGTCACAAATTTATTCAAATACGTCGAATGTTATCCTCGTTGCCATTTACTAGACACACATACATCTCAATATTTATCAATAATATACTTAACAAGGCTGTTTAATTGAAATATAAAGACTTTAATTCAATTTTTACAATTTTATATTTCTCATATATGGCTTAAAGATTTTAAACGTAAAAGCAAAAATATATGAGTGCAAAGTGATAGTATCAATATTATTAAATTCAATTATTACAATAATTTACTTAGTCGATCTTGCGTATACAGACATTCGAGGTAAGGATTATCATATCAATATAATCAATATAAGGTTCTTAAGAGTTTAATCTTAAATTATATTCTATACTGTACTGCTTTGTATTTTAGCCATGTATATCAACAATATTCATATTATTAAGATGCAAATATTGATAATAATACACATCCAAATATATATATATAAATATATATATATATATATATATATATATATATATATATATATATATATATATATATATATATATATATATATATATATATATATACATATATATATATATATATATATATATATATATATATATATATATATATATCTATAATCACTTATATAGTGATTATAGATAGCGGTATATAGGTCAGTGGCAAGTGACAAAAAACATCTTATAAATGCTGTAATCATTTGCTTAACACTAGGTGTGTTTTACGTTTGATAATTTCTTATATAATCGAAATAATCTATCGTTATAGCTAACACTAATTAGAGGCGAAAAGCTAAGCTGTTATTTACTATAGTTATCGATAGCACAAGTATGATCACACACAATATGAGATTATGATTATCATCGTTTTTGAACTAAATTTTAACAAGAAAAGCACTGTATGCTTATATTATTGTTAGTAACAAAGAAACCTGAATCGTGATTATGAAATCCTCAGCACGTGCTGCAAATCCAGGCTTAGGTTAACTACAGACGACTGCAATAATATATTTTGAATTACATTCCATTGTATTATCCAAGGAAAATAAAGGATATAGACAATATTGTGTGTATTAGCGCCTATAGAATTAATATATTTTATTATGTTTAAAGATTTAAGTGTTAGTATAAATGTTGTGACTGTAGCCATCCTAAGTAAAACAGAAGTGTCTGTTCAGCGTAAGCGAGTCGTGACATAACTCCGACGGGCAGGCGTAATCTCGAATAAATTGCGTACACTTAGAGACTCTTTATAGACCTTTTAAGGTAGACATTTTGAGATGATAATCGACACGCTTATAATTAAGATGACTTTGATTGTGAACTCGTGACGTGGTGTGGGTGGTTCCGCTTCCGAGGTCACGGGCTTGACCCGTTTTGGTGATACTTCTGTGTTTCTAACGTTTAAGGATGTAAGTCCACCCACGAAGCAAGCTTGTCCAAATTGAGTCATTAAATAACCTAGGATGATACTAATAGTGGCGTTTTCCTCAGAAAAAATATCTACAGAGTTATTTTTGACTGTTTTTATTGTAATAAGAAAACAACTGTCGAGTTTCTTTCTGAATCTTTTCAAAACCCGCCTTACAAACCCGTGGTTTCACGAGTATTTCTAAAAAATATTTTAAATATAGAATATTAGTGTAGAAATATCACCTTCTATCGCAAAGTATTTATTTTTAGCAAATGAAAAAGATTGAGTAAATAGCTTATAGAGCCTACTCGGGACTGAGAAAATATTTATAAAATTTGAAAACAAAAAATACGTGATCGTTACTTACTATGTTGTACCTACTTAAAATATTGTTATTAATTAATTAATTAATAAGTCACATAAATGATTAATATGTCACCTTAATAAACGAATGATTGATTTCAACTTCAATAAAAAAATAAACAACATGGACAATAATGTCCAATTCACTTTAACTTTAAGTTATAATCTTTACAATAAAAAAAATTAAATACATAAAGTATTAAAGTAAATTAAAATTGTAGTAAAAATATATAACTGCAGCTTTAACTAACAAACATAGTTGTTAGTTGGTAGATAGGGAGCCTAAGTAAACTATTCATTTCCACGCGTCTTATACGGTAGCGTCGTGTGTGGCGTCTACCGATACTTTAAATAATATACGAGCAATGGACGATCCTCATATCTCAGAGGGAAGTATTTTGCATGCAGCCACTACCTATCTTTTGGAATAATCTGAAAATGGAAGTACATTATTGACAACACGACGTAAATACTTACTATGTGCAATTAAAAAACGTCTTTACATTAAAGAACTAAGGTCTATAATCAATGAGCTTTTTATAAAGTTTATGCTTTTTTGGAATAACTTTGAATTATGTGTAACGCATAATTTATCGTAAATACGTAATTGTGAATTGAGAGCAAGGAAGAGCATCTTTGATGAATGTAATGTTATACATTAAAAAGTTTCCATGTGTTGTTTATTTAGGCTTTAATACGTTTTTGAATATAGACTTCCGTGATTATATAGTAACCTCCATGCTATATAAAACAAATTGATTTGATGATTTCGTTACTGTATTTTTTAATTAGCAGTGTTATATGACGAAGTAAACAATGCTCTCTCCAAAATAGTACATTGGTTTAGCGCTAATAACTTGCTGTTAAATAGTAAAAAAACAAAATGTGTAATATTCAGAACACCTCAAACAAAAATTGTGAAAGCTAATGTACTTTTGTATGGTGAAGCCGTAGAGCCTGTTGATTCTACGGTATTTCTCGGTATCACTATTGACTCTAATTTACAGTGGGGACCTCATATTGATAGATTGGCGAATAGACTGAGCTCTGCAGCTTTCGCTGTAAAAAAAATTAGATTATTGACTGATGAGGAAACGGCTCGCCTTGTTTACTTTAGCTACTTCCACAGTATTATGTCTTACGGCATCTTACTCTGGGGTAATGCAGCCGGTATTAAGTCAATATTTGTCTTGCAGAAGCGAGCTATTCGCGCAATCTATAACTTAAGCCCTAAGGATTCCTTAAGGGAAATGTTTAAAAATATTAATATATTGACCGTTGCATCTCAATACATTTTTGAAAATGTTATGTATGTTAAGAAAAATATTAATAAGTTTACTAAAATCAGTGATGTACATAATATTAATACTAGAAATAGGCTTAAACTTAGTGCGCCTGTAACTCGATTGCATCGAGTCCGTAATTCTTTATGGGACAGGGTGTAGGAAAACGTCAGAGAAATTTCTGTTTCACAATTTAAAAAGGTTGTGAAAAGACGTTTGTGTGTTAAAGGTTATTACCATATTAACGATTTCATAAATGATAACACGCCTTGGGAATAAAATGCTCGCTCCAGGCTGTTTCAAGTGTATCATTCTCACATAAATATATAATGTAAAGTTTTGATTAAAAAAAAAAAGGACATGTCCCGCTGAGTTTCTTTCGCCGGTTCTTCTCAGGTCTGAGGCAATAACTTTAGTGAACTGGTGGTAAATTGTTTGACGTTCAAAAAACGAAGCTTGTAACTTCTTATTTTGAATAAAATATTTTGAATTTTAATTAGCAGTGTTATTACATTTTACTATTACTGATAGGATGTAGGTGAGTATGATTTATGTATAGTATTAGTTATATCTACATATTTGAATATGCTAGCTGTTACTACTGGTTTTTTTAGTTGTCGAAAATTACATCCTTTATTAGTGGTCAATGTGGCACAGCGGAATAGCGCCTGTACTTTGTACACGCCCTGATTGTGAGTGATATCTCCACTTTTAGGGAATCTATATATATTTCAATTATTTTCTCTGGTATTACAAAGCTGGTCGCTGGATTACGCCACTTAACTTGCGGTTTAAATTGAACGGCCAGTGAAGTGAAATAAATGTGAAGCTGATAAGTACTTTTACTTGCTCTATCCTCTACGTATACATTAACATAAAAATATCTATTTTATTTCATGAAAATTTTGTTTAGTTTTCCTTAATAATAACACTTTATTTCTTTGTATCTCATCGTAGTGGGACAGTTGCTGCGCATTCGTGATAGTTGTAAGTTCGGAGGAATATTTTTTTCTTATTTCCGCCCTCTGGAATGACAAAACGTGAAGTCTTAATTTAGGTAATAAGCGGAGAGCTTAAGCATTATGTAGGCAACATAATGCTTAAACTCTCCGCATTATGTTGATTTTTTTCTATATCTCGTCCATAGCAGGGTAAACAGGGAGAACGTTGGAAACTAGAACAAAACTATTTCCCACTTTCCACTAAATGTTTCAATTGCTTATTAAGTGGTGCTAAACTCCGCGCTGTTCCTGAGCCAAATAATATAAATATTTAATTTCCTCAAGTGGGTATCGGATCCACTACATGTCACGGGGACGGCGACTACGACGATTGTTATAACATAATTTATGTATCTATCCTATTTCAAATTTAGTTTTCTCATTTACTTCGTATAACAACAAAACAATAATAAGATTTTTGATTTTCGCGACTATAACACACTTTAAATAAAACAATTTTAACCGGATTAATAGTGTATATTTAGTTTTATACATTTATGGAAACTCGACGTTTCGAACACTTTACAGTAGTCTGTGGTCACGGGTAGATCAGAACTCACTCACTTACTCAGCTTCACGCTAGATCCCGTACATGGCAGGGTAGGCAGAGGGAACATGGGAACCAAGTGGCTGCATGCAAAATAGTAACCAAATTTGAGGTATTTCGTTTTGAGTGGCGGATCTCAACGCCGCCTTTTGCCTTGTACCAGAGCAAAGAAATGAAACATTAAATATTTAAATTGAAAATATTAATTATTTCATTTCATCGAGTGGGGATCGAACCCACAACCTGCCGCTTATAGTCACACGATTATGCCACTGCGCTACGACAGGCCTCAACAATGGCCAGAATAGTACAATAAGTTAAACAAACGACTAAAATAAAACAAAAACGATTACTTCACCTATTTAAATAGTGTACAGTGTTAGGAAAATAAGGCTTAAAGTAGCTGATTCTGGGATTACATCGCTTCATTAGGACAGCGGAGACGCGACACTTCTCGCTAATGTGCCTGATGTATTGTTACGATTGTCCGCTGTGCAAAGGCTTGGCAGGTGAGCAGGGTGCAACGAGACGTACAAATAAAATTCATTAAGTGCAAAATGCAGTTAACTAAAGTTAGTAATATTTTTTTATTTGGTTAATTTGAAATAAATTATAAAAATATAGCCATACTTTGGCTATCAAATAAATGCATGTTTTGTAGATTTTGAGAAAATGCTTATAATATATACATAAACCAATATATTTTAGCCGTGTGATTCCGGATTAGAATAGGATCACCCTGGTACTGATGGTGTCGTAAGAGGCGACTAAAGTGCGTGTCGGAGAGTTACGTTATCAGCAATGGCAACACGCATGGGCAGACTGGACCGGATCATTACCAGTCCCGGCACTTAAAACCGGCGTTAAGTAGTGGCTTCCGCCATTGCGTTTCGCATTAGGTAAAGCCGGGCCCCGGTGCCCATCCACCTTATAAGCCGGCAACGCTCCTGTAGCTCCTCTGGAGTTACCATCAGGTGACCGGTACGCTCGTTTGCCGTGTCTTTTTTTTATGGAAGAGACGGCAAACGAGCGTACGGGTCACCTGATGGTAAGTGTCTTGTCCACATAACAAAAATAAAAATAAAATAAAAATTATGCCTCAGGTTGTATCCTGCATATGACAGCTTAGACAAAGGGAACTAACGAGAACATTCCGTTCCCAAAAAAATCACTTTCGTCCACTTTCAACTGAACTAAAGAGATTGTGTCTTGAGTAGTGATAATCAACGCCGCATTTTGCCTCGTTACTGGAGCGATCATATTATGTAAATATGAAATATTTTAATGTCTGTGCGGATCGAACCAACAACCTGGCGCGTTTAGTCATATTTCTGCACCGCGAAAGGCACTCACAATTATTTTACTTTACAAATATTTATAATATGTAATTAGGTTTCAGTGTCATTATGTCATTATTCAAAGATAATTTAGTTTAGTTATCACCAACAGATTATAATAAGAACTGTAGTGCGACAGGAAGCTTAAAAGACATCTAAATCAAATTACTATGGCAGCCGCATAAGCCGGTGACGGACATAAGCCATAATTCTTTAGAGATGAAGTTATTAATATAACTGTGATGTAATCATTACGAGTAACGGATGCTGGAGCCTTTATTGGTGTTAATTTTCACATAAAATTATTTATATAGTCCAATAATTGCATTTCTACGTTTCAAATATCCTAATTAAGAAGATACTAAATGTATATAGGTGGTACTTTTAACATGTAACATTGCCTGCTATATTAGTTAGTATATGTAAAATAAGTACATATTAATTAAAATTTATTATTTATAGTTATACAAAAAAAATCTGGTATAATTATTTCAGACAAATAGGTAAAATAAATTTAAATCTTTATAATGATACCAAATTCGCTCTTAGCTTTTTTCTACGTTCATTTTTTTGACGTTTTTATATTAAAATTATTAATTAAATCATAATCATATTATCATTAATCTAGTGTTCACTATTTCATTTAATTTAAAATAAACACATCCACTCTATAATATACTGTGATGTATTTAGTGTAACTTTCACTGTTATAGACGCAATGCGGAGACATCTGCCAGTGGGAAACGAATCAATTTATATCTGTACCGTTTCCCGCCATTAAATAAGTCTTGCACGATGCTCTGAATAACTTAATTAGCAATAAAATAAACAAGAAAGCCTTTACGGGATATATTGGCGTAAGTGACATTCTACAGTCAATAATACTCATTACATCTATACTAGCGTGTAGGCGATGCTTCTAAATAATGTACGAGTGTGTACATATTTTAAGTTCAGTATTCATTTTATAATGTTAGAAATTAGGTATTACATTGTTTTAATTTTATATATTTTTTTTAATTTTTTCTGTTTTATTACGTTTTTTGTACGATCGACAGACGATATTTAGTAAGTTTGGAAAGAATTTATGGATTTTACATTTTTATGATATTGTTGTAAGATTTTAGGCGCCATAAAAAGCCTGCTTTTGAGTTGTAAGTGTGATTCAACTATTTTCTAATACTTCACAAAAGAAATCTTGAGTTCTGTCGTGCCACTGTGTGACTGTAAGCGTGGTGGCAGTTTGTGGGTTCGATTCCCACTCGAGGATATGTAATATTTCATATTTTCTATTTAAATATTCTATATTCTCTTCTTCTTCGCTACCAAACCGAAGAAAAAGAGACAAGGCAATCTTCGGCGATTAGTTACGCCACTCAACACGCGAACGCCTCAAATTTGGTGGAAGATGATGATCAGAACGAAGTGTATTAACACTAGGTCGTTCCCTCTGCCTACTTTGTAATGTGCAGGATACAGCGTGAAGCAGAGTGAGTAAGTAAGTAAAAAATTCCTTATCCCCAAACATTAAGTCAAAAATGCCACCTTTCAAGATGGTAGTATTTACTTTAGGGGATTTTATTGCACGAACAATATCGTTCTATAAACTCATATATAGCGACTGATACTTTCAGATATCATAAACTCATTTCAAGGCAAATGTGTACCTGCAAAGTTCATATTAAAATTTGATACACTTTGACCATATAAAACTTGTTCACAGAGGTGAGCGGAAAAGGAAATACGGTAGAACAGATTAATAATTTAATTTACTAAGGAACAAACCACCTTGTATTGCATACAACCTTTAATTTTAATTGCTTTAATCTAAATGAGAGTGACAAGTGACAAATAAATTAAGATAAACCGTGTAGTCAAAAATGAAACAGTTAAATTCATCAATTAAAAACTTTAAATATATTATGTTGTCGTTAAGACATAAATTAGTAACTGTAACTGACATTAATATCTTGATTTGCATTTCTTGCATACCTTCTATGTCGTTATACACTATATCGAAATTCTATGTTACTTTAACATTTTAAATAGACTACGTCAATCTATCACGCCATCACGTTCGACGATTAAGACCTAAACAAAGATATATAAGATACAGACAGAAGGTAAGACACCTGTCGCTTGTGTCACTAACAGCAAACACGGAAACATTTAAACATATTTATTATACTGTATTTTCCTTCCACAATAGTACTAATTGTCAACAAAAGCCACTATTTCGAAGAACCTTTTGAAAGAAATTAAAAAAAATACTTAAATAAATCTTTATAAATTTTAAAATCAATTACAATTGATAATATAATTTTAGTCAAAATATCTATATTAGTCTCATCAATCAGAAAACAGCTAATAGACCATAAAATTAAATATATTTTTAAAGCTAATTGACTGGAACGATAGAAGTGAACAACAAACGCCCACAGAACACAAAAAAAAAATAGACAATTTATTTCGCTTTCGAAATTTGATTGATTCAGTTTTACTTTTAAACCAGAGTAACCTATTTTATGCAATTCGATAAGATAACGAGTGGTTTTCGATCTTGTGTACAGAATAATGGAGTCTCGAGTGTCCGACCGTATATGGATTTCGTTGATTAATGAAATTATTGTTGTTTCAATCTTCAATCATCTAATATATTCAATGGTTGTTCAATTGAATGATATTTCAATTACATATCATACTCAACGTTGATAGCAAGTCTATATTGTACGGTTAGTTTGTAACTCGTTTCTATTTTATTTAAGTGACTAGCTGGCGGTGGATGTCGTGGCACAGTGGGACAAGCGTGTGACGTGACTATAAACACTATGTTTATGGTGTCGATTTTCAAACGGGGGAAAGTAATATTTAACATTTTTATGTCTTCTGTCTGGTAATATAACAAAGAGCGGAGGTGTGTTTCGCATTTCTATAAGCAATGTCTCGAACATTCTGCAGAAACCGAGTGTCCATTCTGGGGAAACAGAGTGTCCTAACACTAGGTTCCAGTTTTCTGGCCTGCTATATACGAGATAGAGCGTGAAAATGAAAAAAGATCTAATCGGTTATATTACATAAAATATCGCAGTTCCGCTTGAAACATTTGAAATATTTACACGTATAAATAATTTGGATAATAATCGTGATCAAATATATGTTTAAAAATTTTAATTGTTATTTATTTCATAATACATATGATATATCTGCAACGTCTGTGTTTAATTAAAAATAGTTTATGAAGAAATTTTCTATTTGTTTAAATGCATTAGTTACGTAAATATATTAAAAATAAATCTGTAACTGATCCCAGCCTGTATATGGAAGATATATAAAAAAGCTCAACTTAATGTAGTAAGACCAAAATAGTAATTTTAATGGAATAAAAAAATTAGGACAATTTAACATGTTTAGTTTTGTCCATTCATTTAACTTAAATTTTAATGTACAATGTATATTAAAGCCTTAAAAGTTATAATTTTACTAAAACAAGAACTAATTTAGATAAATAAGTGATGTTTTAGAGAAGCCGCTGGTGAGTCACTAGTATTAAATTAAAAGACATCAACACGACTGATAGTTGATAGATAAAAGTGTACTCGAACCGGGAAATATATGTGTATATATATAAATATTCAAGAGTGGTGTTCACCACAGTATCTCGCATGTAATGTCTTTATATAGAAGAAAAAAGACAACAGGCCTTCTTCTTCTCCATAAACTGCGGCAGATGTATAAACGAGATAGAATAAATTATCAATATAACTTACAAAAATTAAGTAATAAAGCTCGAAAACGCATAGTAAGTAGGTACTTACATTATGCGAATCGTCCATAATATACGTCAATAGGTACTAATATTGCCTTACATGTAAAACGCCATATTTAACCTAAACGGTGGTACATCACCTTTAGTTACGGTGAAGCGAGGTGCCCAGTTATACCTCGAAGCGAAGATTTAGTCAAACCGTTTTGGAATGGTTTTCACAATCTAAGTGTTTCTGAACCAATAAATAAATTCAAGGAAAGGCGATCGTTTGGCGCAGACATGAAAACTGCAAAACGTCAATGTTTATTTCGAGCTAATGTCAAACATATCCGCGGGCGTAGCGGGCGTTGGGGCGTCTACAATAACCACAAAACCAAAGGCCTTACAGAATAGTCTTTTATTTTTTTTGTCTATATTTTTATTTGTCTATACATACATTTATGAAGACCTTACAGAATACTTTACTTGTTTTTATTTTTTTTTGTCTATATATAAATTTATGTAACTTAAAATTTACTTATTTAGAAAACGTATAAAAATTTTAACGTATCGGGATTTGAAGCCGCGCCTCGTTGAAGCCATTCAACGGTCCTTTATACGGTTTCTTTCCTTAGTGCAAATTAACACTTTAAAATGACTAAACATTTTAAATTGCGTTATTTTTTATCAATACTTGGATGAACTTGCTACTTACTAGCTTTAATATGAATAAATTTTCAATACCTATGCAGCTTTATCATTAATATTTTGAATACAAATATCTCTTACATTACTATAACGTTTTTTTTAATAAAAAAAATATATATAAAGTGCAAAATAGGAGCTTTTCTCGATTTCAAAAGTTATTATAGAACGTGCCTTAGATTATTAGCTTGCGATGTACCCCGATGCAAGCATAACCGCGCTGAGCCCCCGAGCGTGAAGATAGCAACGAGGTGTAGCCTGCAATCCTACTCAATTATCATACCCCTCAGATCCGTTGCGTCACTTTGACCTAAGATCATAGACCTGCTAAAGAAATATAATAATAACATCATGCTTGCGAAATTCTGTTTTCAATTGATCAAACAAATAACAATACTGTTTTGTGAAATTGTATTTAATCTTAAAGACTCGTTTTTAATAATTTTAATGTTGTAATATTTATAAGAAAAATTAAAGCATTACAAACATTTTTTATTGGTATCCATGACTTAAATTTGTCCTGGCCGTTAGTATAAACCTAAGAAAAGATTAGAATGTTATTGTATATTATATTTTTACTTTTTATATTTTATCATCTTTCATATTTTGAGATAAAACAATATATAAAAGAAAACCAAAATTATAACCGAGTTACCGCTAATTGAAAGATCTACGTGAATATAATTACTGTTTCAAATTAGTGGCCCAAAACTTAAGCCCACAAATATGATTTTTTATCAGTAAAATATCTAAGCCGATAAAATATAAAATGTGATGATAACAAGTGTTAGATAAGGTTATCTTAGAGAATTTACATAAATTTATCAAAATTACTAGCTTATAAACAGTGATGAAATATACGAAATACTTGCATACACAAATAAGTTGCGTTTTACCTCCCACTCAGATCTGAGCTATGTAATCGCTCATATACATGAACCTGTATACTGATTTATGAAATATATTATATATTATAACTAAAAATAAACTTGCTTTCAATTAGATCATATTATTGTTTTGTATTTACAATTTGTACCTGAAATAACCCATCGGCCAATTAGAGTTAGTTACACTTATATGGTCTCGTAAAAAACAATATTAGTTGTTACTTTTAACGCAAACTTTTGTTACTTTACTCTTTTTTGCTAATAAAACAATAATCTGAAAGATTTTTAAAGTTTTCATTTATAGCTAAGTCTACATTTAGTCCTTCGTTAAATGCGTATAAGATCGTGAGATCTTTTCCAAAAAGTATTGATTTACGAAAAAAAATGTAGAGTCAAATAGATTTGCTAAACAATATTCAAATAGTAAGATTCCCCGTAAAGTACTTTGGTATTGAGCATTTGCATGCGCAAACGAGGCTTGCGTGTCGCCGCCCACTCGGCGCAATACTGTGCAATCGGTCTGCGTATCGGCATCACATTAACGCGGTGCTCTCTACAATGCGGAATTCTGTACAATACGTATTTGCAGATTTTCTAGTGTTCAATATTCGTCTGCAAAACTACTTCAGGATTTCTCTTGTTTTAAGATTTACACTGACTTTGAACTCGACACGGTTAAATTTAACCTTTATACAGTTAGTCTTGGTGTTATGTTTTAGTTAAAATATTTTCTGAGTTATTTAAATATTTCAAGCTATTTTATATTCACATACATATATATTATTTGTAAATGGATAGCCCAAATAGTACATGCCAATCTTTACGTGTTTAGTGACAGAGTCTGTGATTTACTTAATTTAACAAGTTGTTTTTTTAACAAAAATATTTTTATGAGGTTTTCTCATTTGGACTCATCAAAGATAGAGAAGATGCCTCTGCGAAATCTATATGCTTAAAATTTAGTTGGTCC
This sequence comes from Eueides isabella, assembly GCA_019049475.1. Taxonomy (NCBI): domain Eukaryota; kingdom Metazoa; phylum Arthropoda; class Insecta; order Lepidoptera; family Nymphalidae; genus Eueides; species Eueides isabella. Next base: position 8,075,938 of record CM032399.1, on the reverse strand, counting down.
TAAAATATAATAAATATAAAAGAGAAGAAATTTAACATATGTACCTACATATTATGTTAAGAAAAAAGTTATGGTTGCCATAATGATATCCCCTCTCGTTTTAATTCAGCCATTTAACCATGTTTGATTCAATTACATAATTATCTCAGTAATATATTGACTTCGTACATTCGTCCAAGTGTTACAGGCTTATTTCCAAAGAATGCACACTTAATACGCATGAGATCCATATTCCGTAAGAGCGATCCCAAGGTCCTGTACTGTATCGTCGATCCGATATATCGAGTTACTGCGAGCGGCTATCATTTTACCCATCAGCTTACTGATGTATTTTTCTACAGTTAGTGATTTAACAGTAACCAATAGTATTTTAGATATCAATTTGCCATTTTACATTATCATTTTTTTCAGCTTCATTGGGCATCCATTGGGCATGAGTCCAGAGGGACTTGGAAGCCTAGTGTTAAAACCAGTTCCAAATTAAACTTCTCATTCCCCGTTAAACACAAATTCTCTGCTATACGCTGTATCCCGTACGAGGCAGGGTAGGCAGAGGGAACCCGGGAACCTAATGTTAGGACACTCCGTTCCTCTTCCGTTTCTCACTTTCCAACGAATTTGAGGCATTGCGTGTTGAGTGGCGGAACTCAACGCCGCGCTTTGCCTAAATATTTAAATTGAATATATTAAATATTTCATTTCCTCGACTGGGGATCGAACCCAGAACCTGTCGGTTACAGTCACACGCTTGTGCCGCTGCGCCACGACAGGCCTCAACCAATTCATTTTTAAAAATAACATTCTAGCTCTTTCCACTTAGATTTTCACATAGTGTTATACATCTTCTATGTATTGAAGCCTTGGTACATTATAATCGCTATAACGTATAATAAAAATACCGAGGTATTTCTTAGTATACTCTAGTTTAGTTTAGTGATTAAATTGTTCTATCAATTTTTACGTCATTTTCACCCTTCTTTCTGCCATTGAGTAAGAACACTCGATATCTGTTAAATGCAACGTGTCATTCATTAAATTATACAATCACTGTTTCATTGAAAAATATTCCAAGTTAGTCAAAATGTTATCAATTCGAACAAAATTAATTAAGTAATATTTGTAAAGTTTCTGGTTAAAGGTTACTTGAAATATATATATAGCTTTAGGACATGTTTATTTTATAAGTAAAAGGTTCGGTAGGCAATTATCTTATCTGTAACGAAATCTGTGTTGAATGTTGTTTTTTTTTCTTTGTTAAATCGCGTATTACTGCCTTGACATCTATTAAATAATAGAACAGTGCACAGTAAATTGCAAAAAAGTGTTCTATTTTACATTGTTATGTTTTATTACCAAAAATATGAAATAAAAAAACGAAAATAAAATTTATAATTATCTACTTTTATTCTTAGCCACAAAATGTATACCACACTTCGTTCTCCTTAAGATAGGTACTTCCATTTTCCACTTGCTGCCGAATTTTGGAAGCCGAATATTTTTGATACTTCGACCAGCTCAAAAATAAAAGACATTACCCCGAGTAGAAATCGAAAACCATGCTTTGTGGCTGTAGTGCCTGCACCAGACCATGGTTGCCTAAACATAGTTATTTATTTTATTTTTATTTGGTATTTATTTCACACCTCAAATCGCTAAGGAAGTGACATTTAAATGTTAGCTTAATTATATATATTGCCATAAACAGGTATTGTAAACCATTGATTAAGAGCTATTATACCTAATATTACATTAACTTGAAGTTTTTTTATCTAAAATTCACTACATGTATTTTTTTTTTATGGAAAAGACGGCAAACGAGCATACGGGTCACCTAATGTTAAGTGATCACCGTCGCCCACGGCCCCGAGTAACTCCAGAGGAGCTACAGGAGCGTTGCCGTCCTTTAAGGTGGAAGGGCACCGGGGCCCAGCATTACCTAATGCGAAACGCAGTGGCCAAAGCCACTACTTAACGCCGGTCTTAAATGCCGGGGGTGGTAATAATCCGGTCGAGTCTGCCCATGCGTGATGCCATTACTGGCAACGTGACTCTACCACACGCACTTTAGTCGCCTCTTACGACACCATCAGTACCAGGGTGATGCTATTCTAAGCCGAAATCACACGGCTAAAATATGTATAATGTGTTGTATTATAAAAGCAGCCTATCGTAGCGCAGTAGCACAAGCGTATGACTGTAAACGATAGGTTGTGGGTTCGATCACCACTCTAGGAAATTAAATATTTATTATTTTCAAATTTAATATTTATTTAATGTTTTCATTTCTTCGTTCTGCTCTTAAGGCAAAGCGCGGCGTTGAGTTCCGCTACTCAACACGCAATGCCTCAAATTTGGCGGAAAGTGGGCTATGGAAGTGGAACAGAGTGTCTGAACACTAGGTTCCCAAGTTCTCTCTACCATGTGCGGAATAAAGCGTGAAGATGAATGAGTGATTGAGTGATTTCATTTCTTCGCTCTCGTAAGAAGGCAAAGCGCGGCATTAAGCACGGCGCCTTTCAGCACGCAATGCTTCAACTTCAGCAAAAAGTGGGGACGGACCGGGGTGTCTGAACATTTGGTTCACAAGTTCCCTCTGCCTGTCCTGTCATATGCGGGATACAGCGTGAAGCAGAATGAGTAAGTGAATATTATAAAAATACCAATTTGACCGCCTAGTTGGCATAGTGATTACCAATTAGTAAATACTGATCACTTTGCTAATTTTTTTGTCTGTCGTGGTGCCGAGGCCCAAGTGTGTGTAAGCGTTTATAGGTTATAGATATGATTACCACTCGAAGCAAATATTTAATAGTTTTATTTCGTTGTCCTGGTAATGTGACAATCAGCGGCCTGTGAGTTTCCCGAAACTTTGTGGAAAGTGGGAAGACCCATGTTCCCTCAGCCTACCCTACTATGTGTGAAATACAGAATAAAGCTAAATGTTTCTTGTCCTTTTTTTTTAACTATTAACATTATCTTCATTTGTATTTCTATTATCTTAGTACTTACTCAGCTTGGGCTAAATGATTGTCATTCTCTATATTTCTGTTTTGTATTCAGTAAAGTAAATAATTAAAAATATTGTTTTTTAACAAATATTTTTAATGTACACATAATCACAGTGAAATACTTTTGGGTATGTATATCTTTATAATGTATATATAGAAGAAATATTTAAAAAAAATCTTATATAACGTGGGACGTTTATTAAAGTAATAGAGTCCAAAATAATATAATAAGTTTTATTTTTGTTGCCTGTTTGCTTGTAAGCGCTTAGCTCGGGAATTAGATTTAAATTCAGTTTTTACTATTATATTAAGGTAACTTTTCTCAAGATTTACTCTTTGCTTTATTAGGTTAGTAAATAAAAAAGTTATGTCATTTAAGAATATATTTAGATCGACACAAATTGCTATTATATTTCTATCAACTTAGCTGAAATTTAAACTTTTCAATATAAATAAAATTCTTAATAGCGATAATGTTATTAAACCACGAAAGTACTTGAGATTAGTAAATAAAATACTGTAATTCCTTAATAGCGGGCGAAGCCGCGAGCGTTTTTTACTTTAACATAAAATTATTGTTATTTAAAAATAAAAATTATATCACTTAAAATATTTAAAAAATGTCGAAATATATGTGGGCTGCTTTACATGTTTTAAATTTGACTTGATTATATATTGGTTAACCAACTTTAAAATTATTGACGCAAGGTGAGACGTTTTTCTCATACAGCTCAAAAAATATTAAACATTGATGAACTTAATTGGTATTAAGCATGAACGCATAACTGATATGTCCTTAATTCGACGTCATGTTCGCTCTTCGTTTACAAAATGCTTTTTATAAAATACAAAATTATTTTAAAATATACACACGTTAATTTGGGAATTTTCGCATTTAGTGTTACAGAAGTTACAGTTAAACAGAGGAAAATAATTTACATGACATTTTTTTTATTAAGTATTGAAAATGAGCTTCTGTTCCAGATTAAAACACGAGATTTATTTTTAACAAGGCTTTTATGAAATCAACTGAATGTATAAAGGTTATATTAGCAATTATAACGATTTAATATCGTAAACTTTTGTCCTAGGTATTTATTATTAAAAATATTTAATTTTTAATTAATATTAATTTCTTGTAGCAATATAAAGGTCATGACATTCATAAATATTAAAAGATATTAAGGAAGGAATACTGTGTAAGAAGTAGCACTATGGTAAGAGTTAGTAAAAAAGACAGAGCATTGGCGAACAATGGGGCAACCCTACTTCATTAAAAAATATACAATTAAGTGTTTATATGTGTAACATAGAGGCCTGTAGTGGCGCAGCGGCACAAGCGTGTGACTGTAACCGACCGGTTGTGGGTTCGACCCCACTCGAGGAAATGAAATAGTCAATATTTTCAATTTAAATATTTAATGTTTTCATTTCTTCGCTCTGGTACAAGGCAAAACGCAATGCCTCAAATTCCGCAGAAAATGGGGAACGGAAGTGGAACGGAGTGTCTTAACACTAGGTTCCCAAGTTCCCTCTGCCTACCCTGCCATGTGCGGGATACCGCGTGAAGCTGAGTATCTGAGAGTATGTAATATGAGTGTGTATGTAGGTGTATTTGTAATATATATTTACTATTCATTTTGAGGCCTGTCCACCCCCATTCGAAGAAATGAAATATTTAACATTTTCAATTCAAATATTTAATGTTTTCATTTCGCAGCTCTAGTAAGAAGATAAAGGGCGGCATTGAGTTCCGCCACTCAACTCGCAATCTCTTAAATTTGGCGGAAAGTGGGGGACGAAACGGAGTGTCTGATCACTAGTCTTTTCAAGTTCCCTTTGCCATGTTCACTGCCATGTGCAGTGGGATACAGTGTGAAACTGAAAAATAAGAAAAAAAAATAATTTCCTTGAGTGGGGATTGCTGGGGATTACCCACAAACTGTCTTACGCTTACAATTGCGCCACGATAGACCTCCAATATTTATTTATTTTAGCTTTTTTTACGTGAAATATGAAAAATTAACATTCTCATTCTTAACGTATTGTACACTAGGTCTTAAAAGGTTAATTGAGGGCCTCATACCCAATTTTTCATTCACTCGTGGACAAAATCTTTTTCACCAATCTTGTACTCCTTATTGTTTGTGCCCGGTACGCCTTTTTAATTTTTATTATCACGGTTTTTCAATATAAGCCCTTAACTTAATAACATGTATTATTTTTAAGATTTATGGCTATTTAAATTTATAATAAATAAAATGTATAATTTTATCTTTTAAATATAAATTATTAAAAATATTTGTAGTACAGTTCATGTAATTGATTAACTCTTACCGCTGAACGTGATAATTCCCACATGACAATAACATATGTACGTATTTCAAACTCTAGCGTAGACATAAATTAATTGCTTCTTTTTAACAGATTTTATATGTATTTACATATTATTAAAAAATGATAATATTTAACTTATAAAATACAAACTTTAATTATTATATATTTTCTGTCCTAAGTGTGGAATAACACTTTAAAACATAGTAAAAAAATAAAATATTTTTAATATTTTCATTTTTTTTTTATTTTCATTTCTTCACTCTTGAAATGTAATGCTCCACATTCGGCGGAATGTGGTGTCTTAAAAGAAGGTTTCCACTGCCTACGCTGTCATTTGCGAGATAGAGCATGAAGATGAAAAATATATATAAACTTAACATTTTTCAATATTGCTAACGTACCAAGAAAAACCTTTTGCTCGGTACGACGACAATATTGACATTATACTTGGATGAAAAAAATCTATTCCTTAGGTGGAAAATACCTGCCTTCTACAACAAGTAATTACTTACTTTGTTTATGTTGATTACTGGGGCCAATCAATTGACAACACACTAACACACATATAACAGTCAGTTGTCAATACATCGTCACCGCACTTATCATAATAAATTAAATTTAAATGATGTGTGCAGAATAAGTTATAATATAAATATAAAATAACTTTTGTGTTAGTTTTAATTTCACAATTATTTAATATTTTCTAGATCATTTCTTATCACGAGTATTTTTAATATGATTTTATTTAAAAAGTTTTTTTAACACTAAGTTTCGTCTGTCTTGTGATGTGCCCAGGTCGATCAGCTCAGGCTTGCGAACGCCACAATCTGTGGCTAAGGGTGGTAAAGATTCTCTTTAGCCACAGATTGTGGTTTTCGCAAAGGAGCATAGTTTTTGCCGTGTGATCCCGGCTTAGAATAAGATCACCCTGGTGCTGATGGTGTCGTAAGATGCGACTCAAGTGCGTGTGGCAATGTCACGGTGCCAGCAATGGCAACACGCATGGGCACACTACCGGATTGTTACCACCCCCCGCATTTAAGATCAGCGTTAAGTAGTGGATTTGGCCACTGCGTTTCTCATTAGGTAATGCCGGGCCCCGGTGCCCATCCACTTTAAAGGCCGACAACGCTCCTGTAGTTCCTCTGGAGTTACACGGGGCCGTGGGCGACGGTGTTCACTTACCATCAGGTGACTCGTACGCTAGTTTGCCGTCTCTTCCATAGAAAAAATAGTTACGTTTTGGGATGGCCTTACACGTTCCGGTCCAAGTTTAACATAGTCCCCTCGAGAATACAATACAAGTAAAATCGTTGCCTCGTGATAAAGACTTTTAAAAAAAGCCCTGAGTAATGGGCAGATCGCATCCTGCTATGCGGAAAAAGGGGAACCTGATTGTTATAATTGTATTTCAAATCTATTCAAGATATTTACACTTTTGAGGCCGGTCATGGTGCAGCAGCACAAGCATGTGACTGTAACAGGCATTTTGTGGGTTCGATCCCCACTCGAGAAAATTAAATATTTAATATTTTCAATTTAAATATTTAATGTTTTCCTTTCCTCGCTCTGGTACAAGACAAAAAACGCGGCGTTGAGTCCCGCAACTCAATACGCAATGCCTCAAATTCGGCAGAAATTGGGGAATGGAAGTGTAACGTAGTGTCTTAACACTAGGTTCCCAAGTTTCCTCTGTCTACCCTGTTGTGTGCAGGATACAGCGTGAAGCTGCGTAAATGAATATTTACACTTTATATGACCTTGAATAAATAATTTTATCTCTATAATGCTTTACACCAGACAATTGCCCATATAGAAAATTATTACCAATTTGTATGATCAGATTACACTCAAAATTTATTGGTATAATGAAATAATATTCATATTATCAAATCGAGTAAATTTGTTGCGTACTATAGCAATGTTCAATGTTTATTAACAAGTATGACGTAGGTGGATAAATTATTGTGTGGAACAATCATCTCTAGACCATAATAAATAATTAATGTATGTAATTACATATATTTCCTTAGGTATTTGTGCTATAATAGCCGATATGAAGACTAATCTAGCGGGGCGTGTTCTATGCGTCAAGTTATATACTATACTATAGATATGTAAATGTGTAAGTTAGACTAATTTACAATATAAATTACTATTTCGTGTTAAATATAATTACTGTTTCTGTATTTTAATTTAATAGGAAGACAGTAGAACAGAAGAGTAGACGACAATAATTGTTAAAAATTCAATTTTCACTTCAATTATTTAAAATATTTATAGAAACCCCATTTTATAACACCCAACAACGTTGGATTGCTATCGTATCAATTTATATTTTTAGGTGAAACGTATTAAAATACTTTTTCACACCATCTCTCAGCCTCTTTTGCGTTATTTTTTTTAGTTTCACATTTCATCTCCGATATAGATTTGACATTAAGTTCTTAAGGGAAGGCACCGAGAACCTCAATCCAAAGTACCACATCAATTTTTACCTAACCAAAGTAGGAAAACTCCCAGACCAACGAGGGAGGAGCGAACTCGAGCCTTTGCATTTCTATTCACATGCTGTGCCACCGTACCACGATAGCTTCGATGTGTAATAATAATAGAATAACAATTGCATTTACTAATATACTACAGTTAGTGGGTCTTCTTTAGCATGATAAGGACAAAGTATAGCATTTAATTACATTTGCCCTTGGATCATCTTATTTTTTTATATAACCATAAATGATTATATGAATATACTATGTCATCTCCTTTTTAGTGAAACTAAAGTTGTCTTACCAAGAAGTTATGTTTATTAGTATTCATGAATATGAATGTAAATAATTGACTATCAATTGCGGAACTTTAACATATCTGACTTTCTGATATTAGCGCGTTCAGCCAATAAAACTTTTGAGCTTTGTTATATTAATAAAAAAAAAATATAGATAAATATCGGTACATCACCTGGGATTATATTCAAAGTCTTCACGCTACACCAATTTACGATCGAAATGTAACACTAATAGTTTAATATTGATTTATAATTGCTGTTTTTAATAATTTTGTAAATTTATTTATTATTTATTGATTCTTGTGATTTTTTTAATGTTATGGATTCTGTTTTAATTATAATCAATTATATTTGAGAACCATTGTACTAACAAAAGACATGTAAGTTGAAATGTTACTAACCCATATGTATAATTCCGAAACAAAAGCTTATTATTATTATTATAATAGAACGTCTTTCATATCAGATAAACTTTCTATTCATATAAATCATAATCAAATATTTTTTAGGCACATATGAAATCCTACGTATAACTCCACCTATTTTATTTCTATATAACGTTATTATACCACATTAATACTTGTTCTTACTTGTCGAGTACGATTGAGCGTCGAATGAGATAAACGAGTTTATGCATGTTTTTTTTTATTCCTGTCGGTGCGTATTGCTTGTACAATCCTATAAACAACGTAATATTTTTAGGATACGGAAATCCCCAGCCCTATCAAGGCCGCAAGCCGAGGCCGCAAGGCAAGTCCTGCAGGGGGTGCCCTTGCCGCCGTTGACGCCCTCATGTAGCCATTTAGTTCTTGTACTTCTCAGGGACAGAGTACCCTCTTCACTTCTCAACCGGTGTCGCTGTAAAGGCCAGTAGAGCTTATTTATTTGATTACAATCGGACGCTTGTGCACCTGCGCTACTATTGGCCTTAAATTATTTTTTTTTTTTTTTTTTTTTTTTAGCTTCACACTGTATCCCGCACTAGGCAGGGTAGGCAGAGGGAACGGAAGTGAAACCTAGTGTTATGACACTCCGATCCACTTCCGTTCCCCACTTTCCGCCGAATTTGAGACATTGCGTGTTGAGTGGCGGAACTCAACGCCGCGCTTTGCCTTATTACCAGAGCGAAGAAATGAAACATTAAATATTTAAATTGAAAATATGAAATATTTCATTTCCTCGACTTAGGAGTCGAACCCAGAACCTGTGGGTTACAGTCACACGCTTTTTAAAATTGTTCTATTTGGCCATAATGATTTCATTAAAAATTATGGAAGTGATATTTGTAAGAGATGAATTCAAGAATATATACATACATACATGGAAGGCGCTAAAACGCTATCGCCAGTGCTATAAGTGAAGCAATTCCTGGATTGTGGATAGGAGCGAGTGAGGGGCGAATCTCCTTATTATTATATGCGTAAATATTTATAACTTACTACTGCAGTACGGTCATATTAACTTTGGAGAATAGAGGAAAAGGAATTATTAATTTATTTTAATAGATATTATAATAAATGAATGGAAAGTGTTAGTTGTGGTAGCTATAATAACAATTTCCATTAAAACAGCCGTGTGATTCCGGCTTAGAATAGAATCACCCTGATACTGATGGTGTCGTAAAATGCGTGTGGGAGAGTCACGTTGTCAGCAAAGACAACACGCATGGTCAGGCTCAGCCGGATCATTACCACGCCCGGCATTTAAAATCGGGGTTAAGTGGTGGCTTGGGCGACTGTGTTTCGCATTAGGTAATGCCGGGCCCCGGTACCCATCCATGTTATAGTCCGGTAACGCTCCTGCACCCCCTCTGGTGCCATACAAGGCCGTGGGTGACGGTGATAGCTCATCACCAGGTGACCCGTACGCTCGTTTGCCGTGTCTTATCCATAAAAAAACATGAATTAAGTATGATAATTACATACATATTTGTTCAAAAAAAAATTAAAACTGTACTGTTCTTAAGCAATGTTTTTATCCAGGAAGTTCATAGAGCTTATTTCGGTTGCTTAATTTGAATATATTTTTTGATTATTTAAATATTTTTAGTGTCACGTAAAAAAATTGTAAACAAAAAATTGTTCGATATTCAAACTATTTAATAAATACATTTTCAAATGAGTTTAAACAGTTAAACAGCTATACTTTTATTTGAGGACCTCGTACCTTTATAACTTAAAATGGAACCTCACTTACTATGGAAGATCACTTTGTTGTTCGCCTATCTGTCTGTCAAGGCTTATAATCTCTCTTTTGCTACATTTTTTATGCATTAATGTTATAGCGCCCTAGTGATTTGTATTATTTTTTATTTGTTTGTCTGTGCGTTTGTACGCGCTAAACTTTACCATTTTAAATGGTAAAGTTTAGCGCGTACAAACGCGCGTACATCTAATAGATGTAGTTTTCACTATTATATTATGGCAACCTTCACTTAATATTTAGTGTTTGTTTTAATTAAATCAAGTTGAAAAATACAAAAAAATACGCTAGTTACTAATTTAGTTGAAGTTTTAAAAGTGCTCATATTACATAACAAGAAAGTAGTTAAATTACTAAATAAAATAGTATAATTCATACGGGCGAGACCGCGGGCAGGCCGCTGGCACAAAAATAAAATTATATAATCTTTATTAATGTTAATCTTTAAATAATAATGAAACTAAGAGACTAGATTTTGCATTTAAATGCATTATTTAAGCTTCTCTTATAACAAATTTAGAACGTTTCCCTTATATCAAGTAAACCTAAACGAATTTACAGTTACATTACAGGTTTACTTACACAATCGAACATGCAGGACCTAGGAGAAATATCACCAAGTGCTATAGAACATGTAACAGATATTACGCGAGCTAGTTGAATGCAGGTACAAATATACTGTACAGCATACGCTGATAACGCTCGAGCCACGTTATCACCGCGCCCGTCCAATACAGTCGCCACATTCACTCCTGGTGTAGTGCAATGAGTATGATTTGATATTACTCACAATATTCTAATAAAGGGGTCGCTTATGTTGTTGGTTTGATTTATATATATTATGTTTATTTATATATTATGATTTATGTATTTTAGCTCTCGTTTTAGATAATCTTTTAAAGCTTAAAGCAATTAAAGGCGTAACGATGGCTGAAAAGTTAGTATATATCATCGCATTACTTGGGTGTCGCTTATATTGTATTATGTTTTTAAAATCTGAAGTTATGAGAACAGTGCATTAGCTATTTAAGATCGAGTAATTCCTGCCTGGAAATAATGTTGAACTTAAACTAGAAATACAGAATACTCCTTTAAATTAATAGTAAGGATTAAAAAATATTTTAGACTTTATTATCAGTTCGTACTTTTTTGAAAAAAAAAGTATATACCTATACTACCACTGAAATGTTATCACTATGCTTTTTTTATCTACCGGCTGACATATGTATATGCCTTGTGAAACACAATCCTTTTAATATCTATCTTTAATCATATACCTCTGGACATACACTCTTATTATAAATATAACCATATATATCAACTTAAAACCAACGTGCTCAATAAGGCACGTCCCGACTATGTCACAATTGCATAGACGTCTGTATCATCAGTCACAAAATTTAAAGTTCTAATATACGCTATTTAAATGAACTGTTTTTTTTTTATTTCCTATAGCTATGAAAATATGTTCATCTCAAACATACACAGTCGAGCTATATTAGAGATCATGCGATGCTTGACGATGGAGTCAAGGCGAGCGGCCGGCGCCGACCACGCCTTCCCCCCGCGTGCAAACCGCATCGATAGATTCGATTGTGTCATTACGGATACCATGGCATTACAGCTAAGAAATCTGTATCACTTATTTCTATGTACTTACTTCATTAATAGGAAATATGAATCGTTGGGTTTTAATGATAATTTTAAGAAGAAATGTCCTGTATAAAAACCTTAAGGAATATTAATAAGTAAGTTATTAGGAATGAAATTAAATATATTATTTACGATATAGAAATATAATTTTAATTTTGATTATGACATTAAGTATCATAGTTTCGAGCGTACGTATGCTAAGGATTACTTAACATTCCATTCGCATGATAATATATGCAATTAACAATATAAACTAAATGGTTCAAAGGATCAAAAATATTAAAATGCATGCAAACTATTTCTAAAGTTGATTTACGTTGACATTTATTGATTTATAACGATCACCGTTTGAGAAATGATCTCGTTTAGTATCCAAAACGTATGGTTTTGTATTTATATTACTTTTACAATTTAAATCACTTTAGCCACGGATTTATATAATTATTCAAATCACTAGTAGCATTTTATTTATTATTACTTTAGAATAATAATATTTATTGCTATAAAATGTCTGCATAAAATAGATTTGAAAGATATTTTACAATTTGCGTTCAGTCTAAATACGAGTTCTGTCTTACTTAATGTCGTTTGGAGTTTATGTTACTCAGCTAATTATAGTCTACATGATTTCATTGACAAATTCAAATTGAACTAGCCATTGCCTTCTGTTCCGTTTACTCTATGTCTAAACCTTATAATCTACAAATGAAAAGACCCTTGTGTACTGATGACATTACTATGTTAGATTAGAAGCTGGAGTTTTCTATATTAATTTTAATCAGATGTTTATTGATTGAAATGTTTTTCCTTTCAATTTTTTTTCAGATTTTTCAGATGACATCACTCTACTTTCTTCTGCCTACTAAAATGTAATAATTTGTTCTAAAAAATGATTTTTACTATATATTCTTATAAATTTAAAAATAACAAAAAGAGTTACAATAGTTTAAAGTGCTAATAAATACCAATTTACCCATGACAAGTTGTTTGGCACAATTAAACGCATCCGTGATAAGTTCGCAGTACATTATAATTTATTTAATCAGATCACCAGCGTTACGGATCTCTTGGTACATTTCCGGCTGGCCCAGGCGGTTGCTTATTAAAATTAATAAGCCGCCCACACGGTGGCTAATCTTAATTACTATTAACAAGATTGTTATAATTTTCCATAGTGAATGCTACCGTGACTCAGTGAGGCTGCGTATATGTGAAAATACGTTTGTTGGTTCAATTCCCTCTCGAACAAATTACTTTTTTGTTTAATATTATTGAAGTTGTAATAGAAATGGGGGTACAAAATTATGCTAAAATTATTAATTGCTATCGAAATGGATTAATATGAATTTCCCCCTAATCTTTTTCTCTACAATTACTTTTTTGTTATTCTTACCACAACTTTACTCATTTTTTTTTTATTTTTTTTATTTATAACTTTATTTGTACACCACATACATAACAAACTGACAGGGATTCACAACTTATGAGAGACAATGTACAAAAGGCGATCTTATGGCTAAATAGCCATCTCTTCCAGATAACCTTTAGGGCGAAAAGATACCGATATTAAAATTAACAGGTAGGTGGTGGAAGTAAAAAATGTAAAAGGGCAACAAAATTACTCATTTTTCGTTTTAATTATTTATATTTAATTTTATATTACTTAAACTTAGACGTACGTTGTCAACTTGCACAATATGTTGATGATAGTCTAAAATTAGATGAAAAACATAGGTTCGATCATTAATTCTATAAGAATTTAAATTTAGGATCGTTCTGAATCAATATTTGTTTTTTAATAAAAAAAAGGATTAATACCTATGTGAGGTATGTAATGCGTATCGAATTCGGAAATATATTGCATAAAAATATGAAGTAATATATTCATTTGCTGATAAAAAGTAGGTATTATGAAAGAGTGGTTTCGCTAATTGTATATCATTTGTAATAAAAAATAATGGAATATTTTTTAATTAAAACTATACATATATTATATAAAGGAAATGCATATAAAATAAATGATCATAGAAAAAAGACTTACAGTTTCAGCCTTATAAAAAAATCGGCCAAGTACGACTTGGGCTTGTCTACAGAAGGTTCCTTACCACTTTTAGGCTTGTAACCAAGTTGATCAACAGCAAGTTCAACTTAAAAAAGTTGACATTCTCCGCTTTGCACCCGCAAAGCGGAGAATGTCAACTTTGCAGTATTTTTGTGAGAAATTAACTAAAATTATAAGTGTGTAGTTGCTTTATCTGTAATATAATTATAAATTTGCAATCGTAGCTTCATGTCAACTTTTGTCATTGGTGACATCATATTCGACAAAACCGAAAACACTGTTAATATGAAAACAGTGTAATTATCCGACAAGTTTTAGTTTATAAGACGATTTAAGTTAAGTAAACTTAATTTAGTGGCATATGCTTTTACTTTTTATGAAAACGTTTTTTATTTCCTTTTAAGATACGAAACCCTAAAAATATCTTTTTGTTTTAATACTAGGTACAAGTAATAATTTGTATAATTTTTTCTAGCATTTACAAATATGTACAGTTTTAAATGTAGTTTAAAATTGGGAAATATATATGTACATTTTTTATATACAACTAGCTGTAACCGGCGCGCGTTGCTAAGCCAACAACTGAAATACATTTAAGAGTTGTTAACCAGTACTTGAATTTTCAATTAATTCTAAGCCATTTTATTGATTTTGTTTATTTATAAAAATTGTGACATTACAAAGTTGTAGTGTAACACCTAGTGGCGAGTTACATCTATGAACATGTCATTCCAAAATACATGGTCATATTGATTTTCATGACAATCGGTTAAACGGGGCAGAAGTTGCTACTCTGCAGCGCCACCTGGTACTCATAATTCTGTCTTGTTTGCATGAAGTTCAGAAAATAGCGGTCAGTTGGCTTCTTTATACTTTGGTAAAAATAAAGTTAATAAATAAACTACATAAAATTGTTTCTATTCCGATGACCACTGGTCGTGAAAAGTTTTGTATGCAAATTACATATATACGTTGTAAATAAAAGTATGCTCCATGCCAAAATATTTACACATTTAAAAAAAATATTATAAAAAAAATATATTTTTTCAAAACTAAAATCAAAATTTCTGATAAAATTAACATGGCAGGAAACATAATAAATTATGAAGCTAGAGAAGATATGAATTTAAATTGAAAATTGACAATGAACGGCGTTTCCAGCTGCAATTAAGTAGTTGCTTGTGTTTTTTTTGCTGATATTCCAGTTTCCATAAACTTAACATCATAACATGCACAAATGTAATGTAGATTTCAAATTTAATTTAATCGACTCACTCACTCTCTCAGCTTTACGCTGAGTCCCGCACATGGCAGGGTAGGCAGAGGGAACTTGGAAACCTAGTGTTAAGGCACTTTGTTTGCCTTGTACCAGAGCGAAGAAATGAAAACATTAAATATTTAAATTGAAAATATTAAATATTTAATTTCATCTAGTGTGGATCGAACCCACAATCTGTCAGTTACAGTCGCACGCTTGTACCGCTGCGCCACGAGAGGCCTCAACTTAAAAGACATTGTTAAGATATTTAAGACCCCCGATTTCAAGAAAACACAAAATCTGTGGGATATTCTGTCAAGTTGATTAGTCATATAATAGACATTGCTGGTCATCTTGTCAATAAATTTAATAATTGTATAGAGTATGATGTGTTTTCTAACCTAACGACATTTAGTAAACTCATATCATATCATTTAAATCGGGTAGTGCATCAGATCCTAATAATTTTCGACCTCTGTCTGTCCTATCCTTATTTATTAAAATTTTTGAAAAAATATTCTTAAATCAAATATTAAAAATGCATTTTAATTCGCATAATCTCATGCATGATAAACAGTATGTTTTACTAAGGGTCGCTCTACTACCGACGTCATAGGCAGACGGCATAAGTCTCTTAAAGAGTACTTATTAATGATACTCTTGGCATATTCTGTGACTTGTTCAAAGCATTTTATTGCGTGCAATACTCAATAATTGTCATGCAGACAGAAGAGGACGTGCACTCAACTGATCTCTTCTTTAACTAATAGGATTCAAAGTGTTGATGAATGGCAAGAAATCTCCTGGGTCAGAAAAGGAGACTTTTCTTCTTTTTTGTTTTTATATGTATAAATGATTTACCTTATTTAGTTGAAAGGAGCCATTGGATAGCATTGCTTGCTGATGATACTTCGTTGATTCTTAAAATAAAAAGAAGGCAAAATATGTATGACAATATTTATATGACGATGTAAACAATGCTCTCTCTCTCGCTCTAAAATATTACACTGGCTTAGTGTTAATAAGTCAATGTTAAATAGTATAGTAGAATAGTAAAACAAAATGTATGGTATTCAGAACACCAAATACGAAAATTGAATGATAAAGACGTGTATCCAGTTGGTCCTACGGTATTTCTCGGTATCACTATTGACTCTAATTTACAGTGGCGACCTTAGATGGATGGATTGGCGAATAGACACTTGGTAAAAAAAAACAGATTATTAACTCACTCTACTTTAGCTACTTTGGGTTATTATTTTGTCAATCTTTGTCTTGCAGAAGCAAGCTATTCGCGCATTTTATATCTTAGGCCCTAAGGAATCTTTAAAGAATATATTAAGAGATAAGGGCGTATAGGCGTGTAGGCTTAGTTGGTCATAGTGCTTGGGTGGTTTCCAAGAAACGCAGGTTCAAATCCTGCTACGTTAAAATGTTTGTATGATTTTAAATTTAGTGGTTATTATGGTTATTTGACGTTCAAAAGATAAAATTTGTAACTTTGTATTTTAAATAAAATATTTGAATTTGAATTTGCGGAGCATACCAACTGGAGTGATGTGTCTATCACTTAGGAGTGCTTTCCCCTAAATCCATTATAGAAATATTATATATTTTTTTTCATTCTGTAACCAACGCGCTTTAGCTTGTTACAAAAAAAAAATGAAAAAATATATATTTCCCTTCCTTGAGTGGACATTGAACCCACATTGCATTTACGGTTACACACTTGGGCTCAATAAGGAATTATTAGGAAAAATGGATATTCAATATTTATTAGTTGATAATTTAAACAATAATGTCATGTGCAGTAAATATACTCTTTCATTTACAAAGTGACATTGGTGTTGACTAGTGATTTGTATAACTAAACAAAATATATTTAATAAATACAAATATATTACTGTCTCATAGTTATAATTAGTTATAATAGATGTAATTGAACGACCTTTTCACTCAAACTTTGTTTTTATCATATTTCAGATACAGTTATCATCAAACGTTGATCTGGAATGGCGGCGAACGAGGCTGCTACATCCGTTTGCTAAGGTCTTTCTGACCACGCCCTGTTCAAACGCCGATGCTTACACTATTATACGCGCTACTGCGCAATTGAAGGCAATTTGTTCGGATCTATTTCACGAGGTTCGAGCGCTATAACTAAATATGTCAAATGATTTTTTGCACCAGCCTCTATATATGTATGTATAGGTTTTGTAATAGAAAAAAACCATAAGAGAAGTTGCTGACAGTGGGTCTGCATGGAATTTAAATTGATGTGAAATACGATCCTAATTATTTCCATATAGGAACAAACATTCTTAACTAAACTGAGTTTTGTTTAAACTGCCTTCATCCGCTACACCTTGTATGTAAATCGATATGGGTAATGCAACAGTCATTTATATGTTGGTACGTGATTAGCCCTAGACTTTTTTTTTTGTATATGGAGCTTGTTACAACTTTGAATATCATAAATGTTTTATATCTGTGTATATTCTAATCTACGTATCCTATGAAATATAAAGAAAATCGTAGAAATCAAATCAATAATTAATTGTCTTCTTCTCAAACTACAAAAATACAAGCTATAAAATAATCTATGAAAAAGAAGAATTAGCTGAAAAAGGACACATCTCTATTAATAGAATTTTTAAATTACCAGGCAGTGTCTATTATATTATAGGTTTGTAATCTATATAAGTACGTACTCATTGTTTTTTTAATGTTGGTTACGTTGTTATACTTATGATTTAAAAATATTTTTTTTAAAGATACTTGTAGGATTATATGGAGGCCACTTTATTTTTAACCGGATGATAATAAAATTATTGTTCTTATGTGCACATGTGCAAATAAGGATTACGTGTATTTTTTATTACAAGTGACAATATATGTATGCAAAGTAGTTCACCTTGATTTTAGCTAATTCCAGTGGAAAAGTGAAACTGTATTTTAATTTTAAAAAATAATGTCATATCCGTCAGCAGGACGTTGATCAAGTTTAATTATTGAGTTTACATGTATTTAAAAAGTGAAATAGTTGTAAAACTTTGTATTTATCTAACTACTACGATTGTAGATTGTACTTAAAAATAAAATAATAATTGCGTTTCTAATTTTTTTATAAACAAAAACTGATTTCTTATAGAATTCAGTTACATCAACAAAACATAATATGCATAATCACAAAACATGCATAATCATTATTGGTTTTTGTATGTCATCATTTTTATATTCTAATCTATTTACAGTATGTAAATCACACCATTGACACAATAAGATGGACGCGTAACAATTCGAAAAATTTATAATTTCTCTCAAGCGTTTTTACTAATTGTTTTAACACTAGGTTCCCAATCTTCCTATGCCTACCCTGCTACGTGCGAGATACAACGAGAAGTTAAAAAAATATCCTTAGTACATGTATTGGTACAAAATAAAAAAATAGATTTAAAAAAAAATAGATTTAAAAATAATAAACTATTAATTTTTATTTATACGTTTTATTCATAATTGTAAATAACAACGTGAGTTTCATATAAAAATGTTTTTAGCAATACATTTATTTCCTGTACTATGAACAAAATCCTGTAAAGAAATATCAGAAAGTTATATCAACCATTTTCGTGTCACTCGAGGAATCAAAAAAGACGTAAGGACGTATTATCAATCAACAAATAGCGGAATTAAAAAGTGCCCGACCGCATATATATTTTATTTTATTATTTATTAAAAATGTAATTGAACGGAAATAAATAATACTTCTATTCGACTACCCTGTTTAAAGTAAAAAACCATATTTACATATATTTTTATGTGTTTTTTTAGTTTCACGCTTTTACCGCATGGTATTATAATAGAAACTAAGCGTGTTGAGTCGCGGAACTAAACACCGTTTAGACTTTGACTAAAGCTCAAACTTCGAGTAAAGCTCAAACCTGAAACTATTGCATTTATAGATGAACGACGCTGTCCGCCACCACGCTCCCTACATGTAACAATAAATTTAAAAATAACAATAAATCTACGCCTACCACTTTTACATAAAAGTATGACTATTAGTTTATAAAAGTGCTTTAGTAACCGTCACCAGCTTTTTCAACGCGTGGCGTGTTTTACAAAGAGCATTTATATGTAAAGACAAGTTTCAAAGTATTATGAGCATACAAGGCAAACGTGCCGACACCAAAATTTACAAGAACAGTGGAAAAGTTTTGGTATGTACATACATCGTTAATTAAATAAGAGCAAACCTCATAAAAAAATACATGATATAGGAAACACTAACTTTAGACCGATTAAACATATTAAGTAATTATGCAAAGTAAATATTTTTACAGCTTCTCGTCTGGCTTTACTGTTTCTCAAATAATTAAGTAAGCTACATAACTACATATATTTTGAGATATTATGTGTTGACTGGTCAAATTTAACGTCACGCTTTGTCTTTTTACCTAAACGAGAAATTAGATTTAGATTTTTTTTAGCTTCACGCTGTATCCCGCACGAGGCAGGGTAGGCAGAGGGAACCCGGGAACCTAGTGTTAAGACTCCCCATTCCACTTCCGTTCCCCACTTTCCGCCGAATTTGAGGCATTGCGTGTTGAGTGGCGGAACTCAACGCCGCGCTTTGCCTTATTACCAGAGCGAAGAGATGAGACATTTAAATATTTTAAATTGAAAATATTAAATATTTCATTTCCTCAACTGGGGATCGAACCCAGAACCTGTTGGTTACAGTCACACGCTTGTGCCGCTGCGCCACGACAGGCCAAGGTAAAATATAATTTTATTTCAGCTTTCAAAATCAATTACTCTACCAAAATATCAATATTAATAGTTTTTGGAATAATGTATATTTATAACAATGTATTACAAAATAAACAATATACTTCACAATTTTGATGACGTATTAATGATTTCGATTTTCATTAAAGTCTGCAAATGCAACGATAGTGGGTAGATTCTTACTAGGGGAATACAATAATTTGCTCTAATCTAGTAACGACGATGACTTCCACCCCTCAACAGGCAATGTCTTAAATATTGGACGAAATGTAGAGAATGGAATATCTTGCGACTAGGTTACCTCTTCATAGCGTGCTAAAAGCAGTATTAAGCTTACGCAAAAATAACAATCAAATCAATTGAACAGTTATAATTATTCTATGTATGTCAAACATACGTGTTTTCTTCAACATATATAGGTATACTTTGATAACGTGAGCCACCAAACCGCAACACTGTGGTTAGAAGACATGTCCATCCATACTTTCTATTTACGGGATCTAGTTCGCGCTGTTTGGTTAAGCTATAATAAAATATGTAACGATACTTTACACTTAAACAATTTATATATACTCAGCTTCACGCTGTATCCCGCACATGGCAGGGTAGGCAGAGGAAACTTGGGAACCTAGTGTTAAGACACGCCGTTCCACTTCCGTCCCCCACTTTCCGCCAAATTGAGGCATTGTGTTTTGAGTGGCGGAACTCAACGCCGCGCTTTGCCTTAGTACCAGAGCGAAGAAATGAAACATCAAGCATTTAAATTGAAAATATTGAATATTTTATTTCCTTGACTGAGAATCGAACCCAGAACCTGTCGGTTACAGTCACACTCTTGTGCCGCTGCGCCACGACAGGCCCCACTATTTATATATCAAAATCTATGTATATATATATATATATATATATATATATATATATATATATATATATATATATATATATATATATATACTACGTCGTAAACATCTTTTTTATCAGCTTCACGCTATGACCCGCACATGGCAGGATATGCCGAGGGAATTTGACTTGAGCAGAGGGAAAAAACCCAGTGTTAAGACGACAGTATGGAGATTCCGTTCCCCACTTTTCTCCGAATGTGAGGCATTGCGTGTTGAGTGGCAGAACTCAACTCCACGCTTTGTCTTTTTACCAGAGCTCAGAAATGAAAAAATATAAATATTTAATTATTTGGAAATTTTATTAAATATATTTCCTCGAGTGGGGATCGAACCAACAACCAGTCGCGTTCTCAGTCTCACGCTTATGGTCCTGCGCTACGACAGGATTCAATTATGAACTAGAATGTGTATTAACTATCATGTCACCCTCCGCTTAGAAGTCAATTATTATGTCACAGTAATTACCTAAAATATATTCACTTTCAAATCAAGTTACTTCCGCCTTCCAAAAATGTTCAAGAATTTTAAAATTTAAAAGAAGCTGTGTAATTTCGAGCGATTCCTGCCAATATGATTTAATGTCATGACTTCATTCGTTAACAAGGTACGATATAACCCGAGGCCTCTTAGGTTGCTTTTTATTGAATCAATACCAATTTATTTACTCGAGCAAATTACGACATTTATCGATTTTTGAGAAACTATAATTATGGCTTAATTTTACTTACTGTTTTGGTTATTATATTGAAATTATTTTAACGGATAATGATTGGTGAGAGAAGATTTCAATCTCGCCTTAGTAATTTATTAAATTTGAGTAAAAATTTTAAACGGAGCAGCGAAAATGTTTTTAAGGAAATAAAAAATATATACAATAACGCAATATTTTCCTTGATAAAATTTTGCCTAAATCGTTAAAAAGGCTTGTTTACCCACGTGAATAGTTTAAATTTACTTTACTACGTACAAAAGACTTCAACGAACGTTACAAAAATTTCCACGCTTCTTATTTAATTTAAAACGTGTAGCAACTACTTGAATGTAAATAAACTAGCGCTGATTTCGAGCAAGTATACTATTATAATAATGACAGTATACGCTTATCAAGTATGCGAACAGCAATTACTGCGATGTCAAAGACGTAAAATCGAAAGATTGGTAGCGGAAAATATATAAACGATCGCAATGTTAACGGGGCGGTGTTTCGCCCGCGACTGTGCTATCGTTCAAGCTGCGCTGAGTACCGTTAGAGGGAGAGGGAGTGAGACGGTGAGGGCGCGAGAACGAGACACCAGCCGCGCCCCGTCCGAGCCATCCGGAAGCCTCGCTGAAACTGGACCGTTTTCTTTTCTTGTTGTTATTGAGATCGGCTCTCAAGTTCTGTTGTTGTCGCGCGGCGCGCCGCTCGCGCTGATAACGCGATGCCACGCCGGCCTGCGCACGCGCATGCTCAGCTTTAAGCTCCGTCCGTGGAATGGATATTCGATGTGCTGTGCTACTGACGAGGATATTGTAATTTTTTATACAATTTGAACACAGTGCTTAGTGATAACTGTTAGTGTTATTAACACTTTTAAACAAGGATTTTCTGGACTTTTAATTCATTTTAGTGAATTTAATTTTAGTTAAAAATAAAACGGAGGAACATCTTCAATTTTTTTTTACGAAGCAGGTAGGTGTTTTTTTTTTAATCATTTGTAAAGCTACAAAATTAAATAATTCATATAGGGTAAATAAGTGTCAAGCCTGCCAAATACGAAAACTTTATGTACTACATTATTTTATTACTTTACATATCTTAAGAAATATGTAACTGTCTTGTGTGCAACATAGCAGAAATAATTAAATATATATTAATAAACAAGAAAGAATATACAAAATTAAACTTAATAAATAATTTATGTATTAACTGTACACAAATCAAATAGTACAACTCTAAATTATCAAAAACATTCATGACGCTCAAAAATGCAATAAATAAATCCAATAAAAATACAAAGTCATCAATGTCAAAACTTATATGTATACATCTCCATATAATACTAATTTTATATAATGTGAAGTTTAACAGTTATAAAAAACTAAATAAAGATTTATCGTTGAATAATTATATTACACTAATGTTAACAAGCCAATTAACATCTCATCATCTATAGAAATTATTAAAAAATATTAAAATATATTCATAGATTTTACTTTATAGATTTAATTTGGAAATTTATACGCTACAATAATTATTTGATAGATTTGACGGCTGGGTGGCCACTGGCCACTAAAAATAATACGAACCCACCTTGCCCTACGGCACGCGAACAAAAAGCGTAAATAAAAGTGTAGAACGGTTTCACTGTGATTTTCACTCGTTATAAAAATAAAACAAATAGAAATAAATAAAATAAACAACATAATTCGACCTAGTAAACCAGAAAGTGAGTATTGCGCCGCCGCACGCCGCCCGCCGGCTGATTCAGAACATTTTTTTGCTCTTGCCTCTATATTGCCTATTGTAGCCGTATTTTTCTGGACGTGCTTCTTTCAAGAGATAGTTTTGGTTAGATCTATAACTTCAATTCACAATTTTTGAAATAAAGTGCTTTATAATTTAATGAAAAGTATAAAATTTTCAGCTCTGATCGGAATTTTATGTATTTCATTTTATTATTTTACATTTACTAGAAATAAACAAATTTGCTTCGGTTTAATGTGAATTACGATTATCTTTATAAGCGTGAAAGTTAATCTATAATTTAATATAGTTAGTTACTTTTTGTCTTTTATATTGTAATACAATTTTTTTACAATTTGACATTGTAATGATGATGATAAGTTTTACAATCAATTTCAATCAATATTTTAAGCAAATTAAAAGATTTTAATTAAGAAAACTAATTTTAAATGAGGAAATAGATATTCTACTTTAAAGATATTTTAAAATTAATAAATTATTATAGATAGATATGATAAAAGAAATAGTCTCTAAATTTAATTCTATCCAATTAAACTATTTTTAAACGATTACAATAGAAAGTGAAATGCTAATCTCGTGATATAACTACCAATATACAGTACAGGTAAGTAATTATCCGCCTAATAAGAACGATGTTATCAAAGATCATTCATTACGAAGGCAATTTATGTACCCCAAATTTTTATTTTATTTTACAAGCATAGACTGATATTTCATGAATCAATGCACCGATTGCAATCATTTTGCGCCGTCAAAAGTCAATCATACGTTTTTTAACCGGCGATCAAGATCACAGGAAAAAATAAAACGGCCGTATCTCGAAATGCTGTGTCATCTCTGTTATTATAAAATAAAAAAAAAATAATTAGACATTTCGCTTTCACTACAATACGTAGAGTTAGATAACTGACAGATACGTCAAGTCTAATTTCTGTCAGGTGCATGACAATATTCCGGTTTATTATCGAATATTGGGCAATGGACGGTTGAAAATATTTTAATTACGTAATAATACAGTAGGTAGTGTACATTTATATGATAAAGAAAGATTTTATATGAAAATAATTTCGCCACTTGCGTACGTTTTTTTTTTATATTCCTAAAATCGAATGATTAATAAAAGTATTTTATGTATGTTTTTATATTTTTTTTCTCTTAAATATTAAATAATTTAATAAATAATAAAAAAAATATTTAATTTAACGTTGAGTACGAATGTAAGAGATAAAAACATTCATCCGGATACAATTTATTTCATTTATAACAAGTAGGTAGTTTATATTATACTGTGTGCCTTTAAACAAAATTTATGAACTTTTTTTGAGCTTTCTTGCACACATTATATTAAAATATTTTATAATTGCTTATATCATTTTATACATTATTAAAGTTTTCGTTAAACTATGCTTAAATTGTTTTTTAAAAACTTTTCCGTCGGATTCTGGAGTTTCATGTCTGTCTGAGTTTCTATAATTCAAAAAATCAACTATAATATTGAAACAAAATACCATAAAGGTTATATTGCTGATATTTTTAAGAATATTTAGAACATATAATAAAAATATAAAGAAAAAAAAAATAACTGAGCGGGAATCGAACCAGCGAATTTTTTAGCAATCGTCTTTGGGAAGCGGAAATGCTAACAACGATAAATGTACTCACCAGAGAGCCGTGTTTTAAGAGGAGTGGGTTCAATTGTTATTATCCGATTCTACTTTCCTAATCTTATTGCCTTAAATTATTAATTAAGTCAAAAACCACTAAGTAGTTAAAGAAAAAGGGAATTTCTATGAGGGGATTCTGCTACCTTGTATAATGCAAAGATGTGTTAATTCGTAAATGTGCATAGTCTATTCTTTAAAATAACAGTTACATAAAAGGTCAATTAAAATGCAGTTGTATTTTTACTTTATTCAGTACCTCAACGATGTAGACACCCATGTAATTTAAATATTAATAGCGATTGTGCCTAAGTCAGAAAATTAGCTTCGGTGTGTGACAACATAGAACAATGCCTTGTAGAAGGGTTACATGTGAATAGTTCCGTTGTATCCCTCTTCACACGTCAGAGTAAGCAGAGGGAACTTGGGAACCTTGTGTTAAGACACTTCGTTCCACTTTCATTACCCGCTTACCGCTGAATTTGAGGCATAGCCCGTTTTGGTGAAACTCAACGCTGCGCTTTGCCTTGTTATTAATATTAAATATTTAATGAAAACATTAAATATTAAAGATTTCATTTCCTCGATTGGGGTTCGAACTCACAACCTGTCGTTTACAGTCATACGCTTGTGCTGTTGCGCCACGACAGGCCTCCAAACGTTTTTATTATTTGGTATAATATATATAATATTATAAAAGTTAAAAAACTAAAAATAATTTTAATTATTATAAAATATATCTTAATAAATATAGCTCTTCCATAAAATTGTTCTTATGTGACAGATGATTTCAAAACGGCTCGATACATTTGCATATAATTGTAGTTCGCTTCTAATTATCTTCAGGACTTGCATGCATGTTTATTCCTTTCCTGGTACTAGACGATATGAATTATAAAATGTTAAGATCCTTTGATAAGATATGTTGTACAATAAAGACAATGAATAACATATAATATTACGTTAATAAGCTTTATTTCTTATTTCTATTATGATTACGGGAACTTTAATACTTTAAAG
Source organism: Eueides isabella (assembly GCA_019049475.1). Taxonomy (NCBI): domain Eukaryota; kingdom Metazoa; phylum Arthropoda; class Insecta; order Lepidoptera; family Nymphalidae; genus Eueides; species Eueides isabella. The sequence continues at coordinate 8,049,789 of CM032399.1, read as the reverse complement.
GCCTATCATAGCGTAGGGGCACAAGCATGTGATAGTGAGCGCGACAGGTTTTGAGTTCGATTCTCACTTGAAGCAGCGTGAAGCTAAATAAACTTTAAATGCTTGTTATATTTCAAGTTAATTTAATAAAGAATGATGTAAACGTTTGATTTATTTTTCTTTTAGTTCCGCACTGTAATACACATTTATAAATAAATGGGCAAAGAAGAAAAAATACAGTTAATTAATATAAATGTTTAATCATCGCTGGGCAGTAGAAAACTTTTTCTCTCTACTGTGGTTAAACAAAATGCAGCGTTGACTAAAGAAATTTGACACAAGGGTGTCTTTTCGTAATATACAGGATAAAGGTGAAATTGAAAAGGATTATAATTATAAATGTATAAGTGCGACCTGCCGTGACGCAGGGACACAGGCGAGTGATTTTAGGCATTTGTGGTTGTGGGTTCAATGCCCATTCAAAGAAATAAAATATTTTACATTTTTAATTTATATATTTAACGTTTTCATTTCTCCGTTCTGGTAACTAAACACACAATGCCTTAAAATCGGCAAAAAGGCTTCAGAACGGAGTGTCTTAACTAGGTTTTAACTAGGTTCCCAAGGACCTTCTGTCTACGCTGCCATGTGCGGGATACAGCGTGAAGCAAGTAAGTAAATGTATAGGACAATCCCCACTACAAATTTCTGGCCAAATTAATTAAATTATTTAGAAAACGTTCAAGAAATAGAACGTAGCGGGATTTGAACCCGCGCCTCTCGTGATCCGTCCAAGAGTCCGTCATAGCGTCCGAGTGGTTCAAATACCGCTATGTGAAAATTTGACTACGTTTTTCAAATAAATATTGTTCTTTTCTAAGTGTGGATTCACTCTTTAAATACTGAAAAAAATAATTTAATTACTTTATAACATTTACAGTAACATAATTATTTAGTTAAATAACAGTTACTTATAAAACATAATTAAAATAAAACAATTAATAATTTCTCCATGTGTTCAACAATAACAGTAATTCTAAATACACTTTAGTATAAAGGAGGGAAGTATCGCTTACAAGCCATTACGATAACCGGCGATAACGCGTTTACCGCTTTTAATAATACAAATTAACGGGTAAGATAACTAGTTATTCAATAGGCACAATGCGAAGATGTTATCGAGAGACATTTCGATGCTAAATACTATGCACCCATTTGCGACGATACCATCATCTCGGTTTGTTCTAAGCTATCTCAGGTCAGACTATTCCGCGTTTGTATATGTGGTATACATAGCAATACACATACTAAAGTATATGTAAAACAAAAAATCGGTTTTTTAGTGAATAATAAAAATCTTAAAAGCTCAATTTATAATAATTTGACTTGAAGCTTTTATATATACGTGATTTTGTATTAAGATTTAAAATCAGTAAGAAAATATATAAGTAAAAACACGTGATATTTATGTTACTATCATAGGAAAAAATATATTAAATCAAAACACTCGCAAAAATCTGTCGCTAGGAGGATTGGATAAATTTATTCGTCTACTGCATCAGACTCATGAATCACGATGCAGTAAACAAATTCGGCTTTCTATACTAGGGTTGAATTGTTTAAACACGACACAAAATGTCACATGCGGATTTTATTTTAAGGAATATCAAATATAATATAACTTTGTTATTTATGTTGCAAAAAATATATAGGTATATTAGGAAAATATTAGAGAAGGTAACTATGCTTAATTTTTTCAAATAGATACCCCATAAAAGATTTTTCTATGCATAAGCTATCTACTGTCCGTCGTCATATGTTGCAGAAAGTGGAAAATGATAAAGATGACTTAACAACGTATTATTCTCTTTATTTTGATTTAACGGTTGATGACAATATATTACATTCTAATATTTTGAATACTCAGATAGAATTCTCTAATAAAAATTCAAGGAAATTCAATATGTCTGCACTCAAGTACATCACTCAGATTGTAAAAAAATGCACAGACGGCGATATAGACGGATCGCATAATTTTTAGATTCATTTTCATAATGTGCAGCCAAACGTCTGAGGTCACCGCACACGCAAATACTTATTGTAAGTGCCTATGATTATATATCTATGATCTGATACGTATCTATATATTATATAGAATAAAATGTTGATTTCATTAAAACTTACCACGGAAAACACAAGTTTCTACATATGTAATTATAAATACCTAATAAAAAAAAATTAACACATTCATTGGAATAAATATCTTATTTATCTTATTTGTATCAGTCATACAAAAGGTAATCGGGTCTAAATTTGTTATCAGAATGATTGAGATATAACTCTAAAGGAACAATCACTGCCTCTCTCCGATATGAGCGGACATCCGTTTTACATCTTTAGTACGACTTGACCGGCTAAGGATATCATCGGTCATACTTTGTAACTTAAGAGGAAGTTGTGCAGCGGACATATAAACTTTGAATACATAAAGCCTGTAAGCACGTCTTATAAATATATGATCAATACTAAAATATATATTTTAAAATTTCATAATCTCAAAATGGCAACACTTGTAATTTGATATTATGTAATAATACTCGTATATTTTTAAGCATATATATTTCATTGACTTAAAATAACAAAACATTTTTTCGTAAATAAAATTCAATAATAGCTACATAGTTATTTCTGTTACATTTAAAAATGATGCTATCAAAATTCACTTTTATACACAAGCTAATAAAGTCATTCGAATCGAAATCGATAAAAAATCATTTGTGTCTTATACAATAAGTTAAAAACAATAAAAAAACTATAAAAATACTCATATTAAATGTAATATCGTAAATGTGGTGGGTAATATGGACGATATGACTTCATTTTTAATTCAATTGTGCCGTACGTGTATTACGAAATATTCGCATACTTGGCCTTAAATGATTCCGATGTTAAGAATAGATATACAGAGAAACGGTTACGTCCGCTGCGAGCTAAGTAGATCGAGTGATAAAAAACCTTTCTATACATATTATTTATTGCAAAAATATTTAAAATTATGACTGATTAGATAGCTTAATCTTTCAATAGATTTTTTAATTTGATTACTTTTGGTTACTATTTTTATATCTTGTCTTAGAATATAAGTAAAGGGTTAGAGAAGTAGATTTGAGATAGGTTTTTGTTATAATATTTATATTCTTAATTGTAATAATAGCTTAAACAGTCGAAGTATTTGGTGGTTTTGGTGTCACAGTTCAATGTTAAATTATAGTTAAATGAAGCTTTGCTTGATCTAAACACGGTAATACTAAACTTAAATTTAAAAAGCGTATAAAAATTTTGAACGAAGCAAGATTTGAACCCGCGCCTCTGGAAAACCGTTCCAGAGGCGCGGGTTCAAATCCTGCTTCGTTCAACATTTTTATACGCTTTTTAAATTTAAGTTAAGTATTTTCTGTCCTAAGTGTGGAATAACACTTTAAAACATAGTAAAAATACTAAACACGGTAATATTGTGTTTGGCACTTAGGGGAAGGAATGATATTATGTAAGAATTAAATAAAAAAACATGGTTCCCAAGAGGCGCAGTTTCAAATTAAGCTTCGTTCAAATTGTTATACGTTTTCTAAAAAACATTTCTTTCCTAAGTATGTTCAGTTTATTGTAAAAAATATAAAAATAAATGAAAATCATTATAATTTAGAGTATCTTGTTTATCTATTTGTTCTAAGTTCAGTGCAGTAATACATAAAACACAGTCAATATCATCTACTTTACCTACAGACCCAGTTATATATGTATATAGGCTCCATATTGTTCACACGTGTTTTGTACTATAAAAACATCACTTTCATTATCTTTGCGTACATACGTCTTCGGGCATTGCGTAACATAGTCGTAGATGGCAATCGGTGCATGGGAATCCGATTGTTTAAAGAAACCTATTCACACACATGAATACTGACATTAGGTCCATATTGCATACCTTGTTATGATCGACTGGTTCAACGCAGAAAAACTAATTAGGTTTAACTTGCAACTCGCTATGTACCCAGTGTTTTAAATGCAATCGTGTTTTCTTTTTATCTTCTGTCTTTGTATGTACGTACATATGTACATATGTCTTAAGGTAATTATATTGCAAGTGCAATGTTTCCTCTTACTTTTGTAATCTATGATTATTTTTTATGTTTTAAGAATACATTATTTGATATAATTTATTTGTTATAAACAAATTGTAAGTAAGATACGAAAGATATAGTTTGTTTGTCTAGACTGCTATATCTAAGGTACGCCGGATCAAATATTTTTATTTAAATTAATTATTTTAAACTATTAAAACTTATTTTTGAATTGTTTAAATTGTTTAAAACTTATTTTTATTTAAATTTAGATAGCGTTTAGTTGTTTTATATATCATTTATAAGTGTACTGAAAACCATATACTATTTCTAAATATATACTGCCTGTCTCACTCTCTCTTAACTTCACGCTGTATCCCGCATATGTCAGGGTAAGTAGAGAGAACTTGACAACCTAGTGTTAAGACACTTCGTTCCGTTCCTCACTTTCTGCCGAATTTAAAGTGTGTAACGGAGCTCAACGCCGTGCTTTACCGACATATATATACTGTTATTTAGTTCGTCATCAATTCTTTTCTTAACACGCTTTATCTCTTTAACTCGATTACATCACCAATCACCCAAAATTCACAAAACTCAATGAACTATAAAATTAAATTTGTAATAGAAAACCAAAATTAAATAAGCGGCACTCTCCATTTCATTACCACAGAATGCGTTCGCTATAGGCAGTGTCGTGATTTTTAACAATAAGCCAGAAATCTCACATTGGCGTGCGAAATCGAGGAAAATTAATGTTGCGTCAGTATCGACCAACTAATTGCCGTTGCCGATTGTTATAAAACCAATCGTTTACAGAATTTTGTAAGGTGCTGTGAAACTAGAGCTTCTGCTGTATTTCCTGATAGACTAATAGATGATGATTTTAATATTAATTACGTTAAAGTTTTATTAATTACAATTCCATAAAAAACTTGATTTAAATTATTAAAGAAATCGTTGATTAAATAATTTACGTTAAAATCCTTCAATATTTTTCATAAGAGAAGATTTATTAAATAATTTTATGAGGCCGTCGGCGCAGGGGCACGAGCATGTGACTATAAAGCGTCGGCTATGCGTCTATACCCATTCGGAAGACTTAAATACATAACATTTTCATTTCTTCGTTTTGGTAAACGAGATAAAATGCGGCATTGGGATCCACTCAATATGCTAATGTCTCGACAATTTGACGGAAAATAGGAAACAGTAAGTTGAACTTAGAAAGTTCCGTTTACTTAGTCTGCATGTGAGAGATATAGCGTAAAGCTGAAAAAAATAAATATATTATTTAAAATATCGAATTATTAACGGTTATTGATCCATATGTTCTTATAAAATACAATATAAAAGCTTCAATTTAAATTTTCCTTTCATTATCGCAAATGCAATAAACGAAATCGTGTAAAATATAAATCAGTTGCGATTAATGGTAGGTACAAAGTTTTAATTGGTCGGAATGCCTTCGAATGTTTTAATATTGAGTTTTACCGTTCCAATGAATTTCGGTCACGAAGATAACGATTGAAGTTAACCGTTTATCGCGAGGGTTGACTAGTGTTAATTTATTTAAAAGAGAAAATGAAAGCTTTTGCTTATTTTGACAAGTAAGGCTAAAAGCCTTTATATGGGCATCTTTATAGTTTATTAATAAAATATCTTTAAAAGGAGAAGTCGCTGAGGTTTTTATACATTTTTACTCTTAATAATATTATTGTATCTTAATACATTTTAAGATGTATCCTGCACAAAGCAAGGCAGACAGCTAACTTGGGAATCTAGTGTTCAGACACTTCCGTTTCCAATATGACACTTGCGTTCCCCAATTTCCTCTGAATTTAAGGAAGATGAAAATAATAAATATCTAATTTCTTCGAGTGGAAATAGAAATGGACTTATATAATAGGTGGCAAATGATGGTACATAAATTAAACAAACTACTAAATTAATAAATTAAACAAACAAACAACAGTCAGGTCAGAGGTAAAATATTTTCCATATAGAACATAATAACAGCTTCTAACTAAGATGGATATTGCTTAGATGTTCAACGCACCCTCCTATATAATTCAAACACATTGAAATTCATTTATGCATAGTGGCCATGACTGTAAGGAGTTTAATAAGACAGTCTCCTTTGCACGAGAAACATAATATAATATTAAAGTAGGTATATTGAGATATAAAACTAAAAAGTACATTTTTATGTTCTCCTCCTGGTCAATGTAATATATATTACGATTTCATTTAAAAATCGAATAATACAAGATTGCTAATACAATTTTATTGAACTAACAGTTGAAAACTAAAAGTCTAAGCAACTAACAGCAGGTACCCTTAGCATGCGTGCCTTGCCCTTATATATGAGGTTACAGCGTAAATTGCGGGTTATAGCGTAAATTAAAAAAAAATACATCGAAAAATATTAGAAATAATTCAATCAAAGACGATATTGTATGCGTACTTACTTCGGGAATGCTTCTATCAAATTCATAACAATCGGTGAACAAAGAAGCTCTCACGGCACATAATAATAAATAGTTAGCGACGAAAACTAGGTGAATCTTTGCGCAAACATATGTGTCGTTTTATTAGACGTACGATCATTTTCAATTTCACAACATTTCCCAGACACCATGAATGGATGGCCTGGCAAATAAGCCTAATTTGAGTTATCGTAATTTCATTAAATTATATGTACACGTGCCGTTTGCGTGTCTACTTATGTGGGCAGACAAGCTGTTATTATATGAATAAAAACACTTCTATTAAATACTCGTTAGAACAGTTGAAATGATATTTTAAGGAAACATAAAAAAAATGTAGTAAATTATATTTTTAGCTTTATTTATTGTGACACATTTTTCCTTGGACAAACTTCAATGGTTACCACCATTGAAGTATATTGAAAAACCAATCAGAGTTTAACCTCCTAGCAATATTTACAAACGTACGTACAATATAGATGTTATGTACAATATAAGATTTGTACAATAATACCCTAATGACCGAGCTAATCTCGATATTTTTTTTATGAATGATGTTTTCCGGAAATAAAAATTTCCTAATTAAAAAAATATTTTGATTATATTCTACATATTATAGAGATATATACATACGCCAAATTCAAATGTGTAACTTCTACGCTCAATGTAATGAATATTGGTCGATTTTTTACATGTATATATATTATTTCTGGTAAAAAAACGATAATTTTTACTTAAATAATTAAACCTTGTGATATTTCTATGTATAATTATCCCACATAATCGTTAAAAATATTAATAATACGTAACTAAAATAATAATTCGCATTTTCGTTCGCATAATCTTCACGCCTAAATCCAAAACCAGTAATACTATTCATCATAACTAATAGCGTCTAGACGAGAATAAAGACACAGAAGCGACGCATTTAGTGATATATGATGCTGTTTATTTACGTGTTAACATATGACTAATTTATAAAAGTAGTAATTTATTACAAGCACGAAGATACATTACAGTTTGATAACATCTGATAGTGGCACACTTCTCACGCTCTAGCTCAAATTCTTCGGTACCGTAGTCACAACCCCGCCTCGGTGTGAGATGACTTAATTCACATTTTGCGAAATTACACTCGTGCCTGTTTAGACTACATGACTTTGACAAATCTGTTGATATGAACACAACAGTATTTACGTAACCATTTTAAACAATTTCTATTTTTTTTAAATATATTTCTTATAAAAGTAATGTCTTGTAACATTAATCAATATTACATAATATGAAATTGAAACCTTCACCTAGTAATTGATATATCTAGCATTTAAAATATTCATCATTTAATAAAGTACTATACATATGTAATCTCATATCAATATCCCACAAAACAATGAAGAGGTCTTAGACTACACGAAAACATCTCAAGAACATTCGTTCAATGCAAATTGTCCGAATGTCAAACCGAAGTATAGCAGTATCTTACACAACCTGCATCTTGACATTCCTTTTTGTTTGTTAAACGATCTCAGTGTCCGTGCGAATAATTCCCACGTACGATGCTTCTGACGGCACCGTGCTCAGCGAGCCGTATAAACTTTTAGAGATAAGAAATGGTAAGCGCTCTAATGATATTCGTCTGTTATTTGTGTGTCATATTAAATATATTATCGTTTTGCATTTATATGAGTGAAGTTATACTATTGAAAAATAGTGACTTCGCTGTGTTATGTTATTGCGCGTCAAAATATCGAACCTACGACCTTTCTGATATTTTTTTGACTGTATCCCGCAAATAACAGGGTAGGCAGAGGAAACTTGGACACTAACTGTTAGGGCACTCTTTTCCGTTTCCCACATTCCGCCAAATATAAGTTATTACTTGTTAAGTGGCGGAACTTAACGCCTCGCTTTGCCTTGTTACCATAGCGAAAAAAATAATCATTACATATTTAATTTGGAAAATCTAAGTTTTTCATTTCCTTGATTGGGATCGAACTCACAACCTATTGAGACTTAACACACTTTTGACCCTGCGCTACGACAAGCCTCATCTTTCCGATACTGGATGAAGATAATGATACACTACCGATAAAACTTTCCAAAAGAAAAGAGTGTCAGACGTATAAGCCACGTAACATTACTTGCCCAACGAGGTCAACATATCTCTATCCGGCGTCGCTATCTCGCCCATGATCCAGATGTTTCCTGCTGTCAGCCAAACGTCATTAATTTCCTTAACAAGTCATCGGACGCGTTTAGGCTATTTCACACGATAATATACCGCAAAGCCTCGCTTCCGCCGGCCGCTGATTTGCAATATCCACGTATATTTTATGTATTTCGTCCTCATGTGTTCCTGTAGACTGATTGGCAAAGAGGATGCAAATTACGCATCCAACGACATTAGCTACATAACGAGTACCGCTACATTTATTGGCCTATTTCTGATTATATTATTACATATGGTAAACAAGCGTGTGAACGTAAGTTTGACGGTTGTAGGTTTGATTCCCACATTCTCTGAGGACGAGACAAAATGTGGCGTTTGAGTTCCGTGCCTCAAAAAACCGTTGAAAGGTGGAAAAGTGAAGTGTTTTAACAAAAAAAAAAGATTTCTTCCATCCCCTTGGCCGTCCCCTTAACAAAAATACCAAAAACATTTTTTTTTTTGTTAGATCTGAGAACATCTAAATTACATATGTTCAATTTGGGTGATACGCCTTAACAATAACCTCGACTAAGTATTTTAATTGTAAAACGCATTAGGAAACCTTATTATTTAATGTACCACATATTCGAATAGATATCGAAGTGAATTTATGGGCTGTTACGAAAACCAATCAGGGGAGGCGTGACCAGTGATAATTATTTCTTAACACCATCCTCAGAAAGCGGCTACCGAAAGCGTTCTCCATTAGACACTTCCTCTCATCTAATAGCTTTGATTGAGACGCGGCCTATTGCTAAGGAGTTAATTACATTGAATTAGTTAAACTCTATTCGACTTTATGGTGCTTTTGTTTAAAAGATCGTTATTTTATAGACAAATCAGTCAAGGTTATATTTCTAATGGCATATGTATCACAACAAATAATTATGTACTGAGCTGACCAGTTTATCGTTTGAGCTACAGCATCATAAGTACTCTCTATGTTGACATCTTATACTGTCATTGTCACGTAGTCAAACAAGCCCAGTTTGACAGCCCGTTTGATGTGACGTAATGACAAAAAACATTTTGAAATAGATTCTTAAACCGTTAAACTTCTGCCTGAATATAAAGATAGGATATTAATATTTTGTTACATAATTATATTATTCTTTGGATTCTGTGTAGTTTATGGCAAAAATAAAATACTTTTAATTATTAAGGCAAGAGTCTTATCAATATTACCAATATATCAATATTACCGATATATCAATATTACCGATATAACAATATTAGCAATATATCAATATTACCGATATATTACAGAGATTACTGTATATACTATTGTCTTTTCCACTTATCAGTTTAAAATAGATAAGACGTCATAAACGATATCAGTGGAAAGGTATTTATATATAAAGTCCAATCAATTTTTTGCGTACAATTGCGAAACAAATTTCAATTCGATAGTCAAGCAAATCGTACCAAATTAAAAGGCAATATAAATTTATGTAATGTATGTTTCAAAATCAAAATTGCTTATCATTAGCAAGGCTAAAATGTCACAGAACAATGCGAGTCGTAGGTACGCTTGTCGCCGGGCGAAGGCCGCACGTGATCGCTTTTCCTTAGACGCTACGCCGAAAACCATTTACTGAAAATTTACAAGTTTACGTATATTATGAGTAAATATTAATTAAAAACAACATGGACATTATAAGTTCAAAAAAAAACTCTTTTAACAAATTATATTTGCTTAGAAATTCAATAACTGCAACTTATTTATTTTTAACAGATGTCAGGCTAAGAATTCTTTTTTTTTATATATTTATAAAGTGTTAATCCACACTTATTTGGGAAACGTATAAAGAGAAGGGAAGCTCGAGTTCAAATCCATTCATTCTACACATATCAATAATTAACAATAAAAATATGAATTGTTCAGTTCTAAAATCGTACAATCAATAAATTGTATAGATTTAAAAAAAGGTTAGTTAGTGTACAGTATAAATTAGATAGGAGCATTTAAATGTACGTGCATGTGAATGTTTAAACGAGCACATTTAGGAAGTTATAAAGAGTGGCTGTACTAATTCCTTATTACCGTAACTGAGGTGACTTGCAAGAACAATTTTGAAGTTCATAATAAATTATACAAAATTTTCCGCAATATTTTTAATTTATATCTATTGTAATACTGAGTTTTATTAATAAAAAAACATAAATTACCAATAGTACAGATTTTTTTATCTTTAGGGATTCTTGCTAAATCAGCGATCCGCTCCATTCAATCGTTGCAAATTGATTAAATAGAAATTTATGAACAAGGGTATACTAATTTGTCATGGTATTTACCACTAATCCTTACTCTTTACGTTCGTTCTTACAGAATATCAATTTAAAAATATGTGCCTGCTTAAGAATACCTTTTATACATACTATATCTATTTAAATATCACATTTATAACTAGGGCTACTGTATTAAAGACTAAAGATCTGGTTTTCAATATAACGAAGATAGAAGCTAACAGATTTATATGAAGAAAAACCAAAATGTTCATCATCTGTAGCTATAATTTAGTCCCACTATTCAAATGAGATGATGATGCCATATTATTGTCAGCCAAGTTATATTTTTGCCAAGTTTCATATTGATACAAATATCACATATAGTTTAAATTTAGCTTTATAGATTTTATTACAAAGTTATAATAAGTATTATATAACAGCGTAACAGCAAAACCAAAGCAAGTCAACCTAACAATAAAAGCACTTTAAAAACTGGCTTTCCTTTATTATTATTACAGAGGTGAGTTATAAGTAACTCCATTCTGGAGAACAGAATTTTCAAACATATTTTTCTAGTTTAATAATAAATATCCTGAATTAAAATTTATCTTGTTACTATCATGTGCTCGATCAGGCATTACCTAACTACATTACCATGACATCAGTTATTTGTGTTAAATAGTTATATATTCTTAAAACTTTACAATCGTTTTCACGTTTCTGTTAATAAAGTTTAATTTCTTTCTTAACACATTTTAAATTGTACTCTGTTGTACTTCGAGTGTAAACAAACGTATTAAAAATAAGGTTTCTCATATCGTATACACCGTTTGTACCCTAAGCTATATAAATTTATGTAAAATCCACTTTATTCCCCAATACGAACTCAAATTATGCAGTTATCTAAACAAACAAGATGTTATAACAGAGTTAATGAATAGCATAATATTATTTAGTGTCGCTGTTTAAAGTGCAGTACTGCGCTGAATCAACACAACTATTATAGAAGAACAAGAGGCTATTACAAAACGATGAGTGTTCACTTTCGTTCAGCCAATCAGAGGTAGAGCACGTGTCTAGGGTCAAAGGTGAGCTCACGCCTCGGGCCTGACTCAGGGAGCGCTTACTCGTCTTCGGTTAAAAACAGTGATGAAATTTAACAGTAGATTATAACTATATGTGTGACAAGATTAAAAATTTTAAAGATTGTATGGTATTTTCTGTACTTTGTCTAATTTTATCTAAATAATATCAGTGTACTATCTCTATATAAGCCTGACGTGGCGCAGGGGTACAAACAGTACAGTTACATAAATGTAAGACCGACAGATAGTGAGTTCGATCCCCACTCGAGGAAATAAAATATTTAATATTTTCAAAGTTCTCGTAAATATTAATATCTTCATTTCTTCGCTCTAGTGACAAGGCAAAGCGCGGCGTTGAGTTCCACCACTCAACGCGGAATATCTCAAATTTGGCGGAAAGTGGGAGGATCACAGTTTCTTAACATTAGGTTGCCACGTTTCCCCTACGTACCCTACCATGTGCGGGATACAGTTTAAAGCTGACTTTTTAATTAATATGTATAATATACATAGTACTACAAGTCCATTTAAGTACTTAAACGCTTACCCAGGTGGAGTTTACATACATCTTTATATTTACTTACTTACTTACTTACTTAGCTTCACGCTATATCCCTAGCGGGGTAGGCAGAGAGAACGGAGCGCCAAACGCTACGGTCTAACTATCTTTGTAATATTTCACAAATATGTCACATTCTATAACCTGTAACAAATATTTGTTATCACTATTCTAAGTAACTATTGACAACCAGTCAATTTAACGCCAATCTACTCTTTTAGCAAACGTGGGTTGAACAGATAACTTGTTTGAAATAATGAAAACCGAAGCACTAGTGATCTACGTCGCCCTAACATTATTATAGATAATAGCGTAAGTTGTTGTTGAAAATTGATTATTACAATTAAATTGGTAAATTTTAACCGTTTAATAGTCATAATCTTGACATAAAATGGCACCTAAGATTGTTAAGGAAACCATAATTTGTCGTAATCTCGAAATGAATTCCTTGCTTACAAAACATTTTCTATGTTCCCTTTCATTTGAGTATAACACTAAGAGCCCTAATTCAATCAAGCTTGAATTCTAAAGATAGCTGTATCTAGGCATGTCACAAAAGGGGCGCGTCGACCAATAAATCGTCACGGGCGCAAGCTAAGCGAGAAAGATGAAGTGCCCGTTTAACATACAATGACTGCACAAAGTTGCAACAGATCTAAACTGAGAGCAACACTAGAGTCAGGTCTATTCAAACACAACCTAGTACTGGCGCAACTACTGAACCACATATGACTAAGCCTTGCAAAAGGTCATAGACAAACTATTTTACTTCTGACATTTGACGTTATCGTGACACAAAAATCATTAGTTTTATACATTTAAAAAAATACTTGCACTAAAGCGTTGCAGAATAACAACGAGGTTTTCAGATTTAAAGATAACCTTAATGTTGTTGAATTTACAAAATTATTGCTAGGAAGTCGTTTGAGAGTGTCATTTATTTACGTGTCTTTTGGTTGAGTGTTGCAAGACCTACCCATAAAATAAAAATATTTTGCATATATATTTATAAAAATTATAAAAATAATTTAATTTATCATTGTATTTCGGAACAATACCTCAGTGGCAGACTAATAAAAATATCCAAATCAAAACTTTATTTAAATTGAAACGCAACATAGAATTACTTTGAACTAGCTAACGAGTCTGGGTGTGTCCTCTGCACCAAATAACGCGATCATAATTGTGGGTGCAGTTATGTGCAACAGGTCCCCGTCCGCCAATGTAGATGAATGAATGCTCACATAGACTAGTCCTACAACATAACCTATTCAACATTACGCATATTATAACAGCAAATGGTTGCTTAAATATCATATAAGTAGTATAAATTATGAAATTTTAATATGTGCCTATTTAAAACAAACAATTACTAAATTGTACTAAAAGCTAAAACAAAATTAATAACACTCATTGAATAGAAAGATTAGCAGCTATTTATTAAAAAAAACAGTTATCAAAACATCAACCTTGAGATTTAGAATAAAAAGACACCAGCACGAGTTGACTACAATAATGGTCGTATTGTTGCAGCGACCGTGCGCTCCAGATACGTTTACGAGGTAATTGCATGCGAAAAACGAAAATGCCTCCATTGTATTAATTAGTTGGCATGTAAGTTGCGACACGTGTTTTTATTATTACAACATACAAATCTTTTGTTTAGTATTTGATGTGTACTTAATACTACGATACGGTGAAATAATATTTTTTAATGTGTTAAACGTCATTGTTTTGTATCAAATGACGTAGAATTTCTAATGTGATTTTCAAAACTTATCCTTAAATTAATTTAAATTTGAACCTGTTATACATTATAAAGTAGTAGTAATTTGTCAAACTGAAAATACCCGCTTAATACCCACAAGAAGTAGAAGAGGAATGCTATTCTACAATCGTAGTTATGTAAAGGTATCGAATACAAATGGGCTGCAGCGAGCACCATCAGATAGGGGATAGTAAGATAGAAACAGATTACATCTTTACATTTTAAGTTTATTGTAAGTAGCTTCACTTGCTTAATACAATCGTGATTTAGATAAACGATAAATGAGATGTCTGATAGTTTGGATTTCTTTTTTATTTTCTCCTTTTTTAATGAAATTGACAAGATATTTATATTATCTTAAGTAGGTTCATATGTCAAAGAAATAATAATATTTACAATGTTTATATTAATAAACTTTTAAATAAGCGATTATTTACTTAACATTTTTCATGCTACTTACTGCTTACCAGAAAATAAAATAAATAATTAGTTTTGTAAAAATACAATTAAAAAATATTTATATTATAGATATGAAATTGTATAATAGACAACAAACAAAAAGTATTTACAAACCCTTATTATATAACGTAGATAAATTATTGAAGTCGTGACAATTCGTTAGTATAATTACATACTAAAAAGAGACATAACTTTATTTGAGTTATGACAAGAAGAGTGCATTGTCTGCGGTGCGTGTCCGCATTGTCCGGCGTCAATCACTTAATCCTAGGCTTAACATCACAAAATATGGTATCTTTGGCGTAATTTATGTGCAATTACAATCACACTTATCTTCTTTATGGTATCTTTTGTTTGAGTAGACATAATGTTTACTTCACTTAACTTTAATTTTACCTGTCATTTTCATCTACATTCAATTTCTATATTAACGCAAAAATAAACAACAATCTTCTATGTATGTTCATATACTTAAGACTACAGCGTCGAAATAGGAATTCATAAAACTTAGTATGCTAAAAATATGTAGATTTTATTTAAACAGTACCTACTTAACCCTAAAAGTGGTATACTGTGCTATTACTTTTAATCATAATGTCATATCATATACTAAAGAAACCAAATTAATATTCTAATCAGTGATGGTATACGATAAGTAAATGGCTTTCGGAACGTTTCTAAGTATCAGAGATAGTATCAGCTGCGCGTGCGCAAGGCATCTGCCCATCCAACTATAGTTTATCTAAAGTCTTATAAACATACAAAGACTGTTCTGGCAAGCTTCTTCATTTTTACCGTTCATAATTACCTATTTGAATTATCCTAATGGATCGATTCGCTATCGATCATTTGCAAGGACAGCCATTAACCTCAATCCCTTAAGGATGTAATTGACCTTCAACGATGTGTATTGTGATATCGATTATTACTTTCGATTCGATATGAATATGTCGATCGCGTCTTCGATTATGTCAACTTTGACGAGCACATTCATAGCATGCAAAGAGCGAGGTTGTTACATGTTCCAATTTTAATCTAAATTAATCTTCTTGTTTTGGCTCACACCTGGTAAAACTGGCCAACGTTACAAAATAAAGAAAAATATATATTTATTAACTATAAAACTTAGTGTGCCTAGAGCCAATTTAAAATATTTACACAATATTATGAATAACATATATATTAATACAAAATTATTTTTACTTAAAAATCTATACAATTTTGACATTCACACTATATCTATCATTAAATATTAATAGTCCCTTTCATACAAAATGTAATGATATGAAAGCTCATGAACAGGTCATAGAATTCTACAATGGCATAATATTAAATTCATAAAACGATTGCAATTCAATTGAAGTCTTAAATTAATGAGATCAGTTGTGAATCACAGGCAGGGGTCCTCTTGCCAATCGTGTTCAATAGCAGCGATTCAGCCCTCGTTATCTAACAATCATGTCGAAAGCAAGGTTAGAGGGAGCGGTCAAGGGATGCCTTCACCTCGATCTGTGACTCAAAGCATTGTTACCGTGTTGGTATTTAGCTTGCAACATTTATTAATTATAGCTTAATTTGTTTCACAATATACGAGTATATATGTATGTTACAAAAGCCATTGATATCAGATAAAAAATTTTGGTAAAAGAAATAATTTAGAAGATTCTGGACATACAGAGTAGCGTATGGAAACTTTCAGATAATATAATTATATTGTTAAATACAAAACATATACTGTTTACAAAATTCAATGGTGATTGGAATTTTACCAAAAAATAATTTCTAATTAATGAACGTTTGATATCAATAATTGATATATAATCATATTTTATTTAAGACTGATTTTCGTGTTAATTTTATGTTTTCTATATTCTAAATATAATGCCCTTGTAATATTCTATAGGTTGACGTCTTTTGTGATGCATGACAGGATAGCGTTTGCTTTCGATGGGCAGTTACTTGTTATCTGATCGTTTCGTAATCGATATCTGTGTAACGTACATCTCGATAGTTATTTAGGTGGCCTTGTTGGAAACAATTTATGATTTGTTTCTGAACACCTGATAAGATAATGATTGTTATCAAAACCTTATTAAAATCGTTTCTTGAGAAACCTCAAAATATTTACCTTTTTGCCTTTTTTTATATTTGACTTATTACATATAACTGTAATATAGGTTAATGTATTAAATATTATTAATTTTATATATTTTTTTCGTTATATTTTATAAAATATACATAAATTTATAGGATGCAGCCTCAGTAGAAACGGCTACTCTAAAAGGATATCTCAACAATACAACATTTCTAATAATTTTAGCTATAGAAGGTGTGTAAGTGAAACGAGAACATGTTTTTGTATAAATAATATTTTATGGCCGAAGCCTGATCTGCTTTCTGGTCCAGATTACTTCAAGGTTGTGTCCACACTATCCTTTTTTTAATACATTGCGATTACATTACATAATTTTTTTATGGCTTTCCCACTTTCTATAGTTCACTGTAACTAAGTAAAGTAAAGTAAGTAAGTAAATTTATGTACAGTATGCTTATTTTAAAATGTTAATAGATAAATATCTTAATTTTTTAACAATTAAGCTGCTAATATTATCAAAGATAACATGACAGCAATGTTAACAAAAGTAATCGAAGGATGCACGTTTTAAATCAAAATGAAATGGTTTACCAGGACTCATACTAATCATGACCTTCTGTAAAGAAGTATTGGATGACAATATTTAATAATTTTAAATGAAACAATTTTAACCGGATTAATCGTACATATACTTATATACAATTGTTTTCTATACATTTTTGAAAGCTCGACGTTTCGAATTGGTCACGGGTATTCTCCTGTATATAAAAGCAACGTACAGTACACGCTAATATATAATTCTTTTTACGCGATGTCTATAATTCTATTACCAAACTAAAAAGGTAATATAGCTTTAAGTAAAAAGTAGAGACAGTTCCTTTAGAAACACCTATCTATCAGAGGCGTGGCACAGTTGTTAGTAGACCCTTATTAAGCTACTTACAGGAAATGAGTGATATACAAAAGTTTTGTCGCAATTGCTGCGGATGTTTGTATATTAATGGTCAAAAAACGACGTTCGCACTCAATTTCTCGGGAGATAACTTTGAGGCGTGGCCATATACGCTGATAGTACTCGTAACAAGATAATAATAAGGTGTGGAATTATTTTATAAATTTCATATGCTTTTGTTGTAAGTCTGCCAACCCTGATCTGTCTGATCAAGCCTGAACTAAACACCTATACTTTATATCCTTTTTTTTTTCTTTTTAAAGCTTTACGCCGTATTTCTCACATGACATGGTAGGCAGACGGAACTTGGGAACCTAGTGTTAAGACACTCCGTTCCACTTACGACTTTGCATTGCGTAGTGAGTGGCGGAACTCAACGACACATTTTGCCTTTTTACAATAGCGAAGAAATGAAAACATTAAATATTTAATTTTAAAATATTAAATATTTAATTTCTGCGAGTTGGAATCGAACTTACAACCTTTCGTTTGCCATCACTCGCTTATGCCGCTGCGCCACGACAGGCCTTGTAACCAGTATTGACAATAACGTGGCAAGTCGCCACTGTGCCCTCCCTGTAATAACTAAATCCCTACATACATCTGAAGTCGTGCACTTGTTATTAAGCCGCACAAAAACCATGCGTATTTAAATAGGAAAACCAATTTAAATAGACATTTTCATGTTCGTCATAAATATGCAGTTAGTTACGGGAAGGCGGGAGCGACCACCCACGTTCACTTTTTGCGTGCCGAAGCTGTATAAGCAGTATGAGATTTATAAAATACCAACCACTTGTTATGACTTTTTAAGGTTTTCTTTCTTTTTATTTATATATTTTAGAGATTCTTCTTAAGAAAAGAAGAACAAAAAACGTGATCTTTATATACACAAGATCAATAGATAACTTATTGTTAGTTTTTTGAGGCCTTACGTCGCGCAGCGGCACAAAAGTGCGACTGTAACTGGCAGGTTGTGGGTTCGATCTCCACTCGAGGAAATGAAATATTTAATATATTTTTTTTTAATACTTAAAACGGCAATATTTAAAAAAAAAATAACGAATCTAACAAAAAATATTTTGATCGATAGTTATTTATATTCATATCAATCTTATAATAAATATATTGTGTAATTTATGGTCCATATAACATTTTTGGCAACAATTTGAATATAGGTATATATTTTTACGGTAATTAAGCTTTTTATTTATTTCGCTACGTGATTTATGATCCTCATTAAATTTTTGGCTCACTGACGTTTTACATTTACAGAATGAATGATTGTTCGCACTACTGTATTTAATTAAGAGAATATATTACATTGACGGCATAGTTGTTAACTTAAGTAAAATTTACAAATACATGAGATTTTTGAATATGTATATAAGCTAATTTTTTTACAAATTATTTTATTAAAAACTTATTTTGTACACACATCACTATTTTGCA
This sequence comes from Eueides isabella, assembly GCA_019049475.1. Classification (NCBI taxonomy): domain Eukaryota; kingdom Metazoa; phylum Arthropoda; class Insecta; order Lepidoptera; family Nymphalidae; genus Eueides; species Eueides isabella. Next base: position 8,030,392 of record CM032399.1, on the reverse strand, counting down.
ACCTCAACTAACAACAGAAAAAATATGTAACACAATATTTATGTCGTCAAAATTCATCATTATTACTATGGTTTTCATTTAGCCATAACTTAAAACTTGTTTCGTATTGCGCTTCTACTTTAATTGAGTAGCGTATTATGTATTAAATTTGATGAATAAAATAATAATTTTGAAACATATTCAATTTTTTTTATTTTCGTTCCAGCTCAAAAACATATTTGCAACGTCTAATGGTCTAGATTAATTCCACAGGTCCAGAATAAGATACTCGATTATGTTTTTTATATTAAAAGACAGATTTATTTGTATGTTTCGTTGAGTTCCATCACTCGATATGCAATGCCTCAAATTCTGCGATCGGAACGGAATGTCTTATCACTAGGTTCCCAAGTCCCTCTGCCTACACTTTCATGTGCGGGATACAGAATAGCACAAAAAATAAAAAAAACTGACACACGAAGACACGTTTAATTACTAAATCACTCTCTGCTGAACAAAAATATTGGCATAATGCGAACTAGCATAATACGTCAGAGAGTAGTATTAGTTGGTCCATTAGACATGAAAAATATAAAAGACAAGTCCTTTTTCATAACACCAATAAAATACATCTGTAGAAATCGTATACTTCACCTACATCATTATTAAAACTTACTTAATCACATACTAATTTGCCATGATTAATTGATATATATAATATAACAAAAAGTAGAATTGAAGTTAACGAATGACATTTTAAAGACCGGAACCAATAATTAACCTAGAATTTATATGTTAATATAAATTACACACCGAAACTTGTTACTTAAAATAACAGTATGCGCTACCCTATTTTTTTTGTTCTTCATAGAACCTTTTGTAATTTAGGGCCACATACAAAGAATATAGCTTGTGTGTATACTATCTTACAGTAGTAGTTATGATTTAATAAAAGATTTACTACAGAGTACAAGGATTTACTACAGAGTTTAAATTACTAGCGATTTTGTTTCAATACGAAATATTCTTTAATTAATAATAGTAATTGAGGCCTGTTGTTGCGCAGGGGCACAAGCATGTGACTTTAAATGCGACAGGTTTTGGGTTCGACCCCTACTCGAGGAAAGGAAATATTTTATTTTCATTTCTACGTTCTGTTAACAAGGTAAAGCGCGGCGTTGAGTTCTGCCATTCAACGTGAAGCATAGTTAGTGAATAAGTTAAAAAATAATGACCATAAATAACGTACTAACGTAAAAACGATCATTAAGACCCCAAGGGAATATATGCGGGTTAAAATAGATTTTTCACATCGTTATCACAGATACGCACACAAAGTGTTCTAAAGAAATTATTTTAAATTAATTTCTCACGGATACTTAAGATGCGCAGACCAGTTAGTATACTTCTCATAAAATTTTAAATTTTATATGCATAAAAGGAGAATTCCAAGTTGTTTTAGACCAGTTACCTTAATACGTCAGACATGTCGAATCAGCTGTCAATTCTCACGAAGCTTTGATTTGATTGCCTGTGATTAATATTAACATTATTTAAATTATTTTTTCTCACACTAAAACTATATAGATATATTGTAACATAATCTATATTAAAACAAATGTCTGTTGATTTGTGGTCTGTCGTGAAGCAGCAGCCATTGTAACCGTACATAGGTTGTGAGTTCGATTACCACTCGACATTTTTTTTTTTTTTTATTTCCTTTGGAAACAAGTCCGCCATTCTGCCATTCAACACACAATGCCTCCGATTCGGCGGAAAGTGGAGAACAAACGTGGAACAGAATGTTTTAACACTAGGTTCCCAAGTTCCCTCTGCCTACCCTGCCATGTGCGGGATATAGCGTGAAGCTAAGTAAGTAGTAAGTATTAGATATTATTATACGCCTAGCATTCTTCCTTTGAAACTAATCTATAAAATTACCGTAAACGCGAGATTAAAGAAATATAATTAAACAAGTATATTATTCCAAGTACATTACAAGATAAATATAAGCAAAAAATAAATGTAAATGATTATCAATATTAATTAGCGTAACACTAACAAAAAAGACCAGGAGCAATCTATCATGTACTGGTTGACTTTACGTAACACGGCAGAACAACTCCGTGGAGTTATCGTAACTAAAAAAGAACGTGATATTTGTAGGTTCGACCCCATTATTTAAAGTATTTTAATTTCTTTGCTATAATTGACAAAGCGGTGTTGTATTTCATCATTTAATACATAATGTATTGAAAATTAAACAAGAATTTTGGAAATGAGTGTATTCACATCGGGTTCCCAATTAAATACATAATTAATAATTTCACAAAATTACTTAATCACGAGCGTTAATGAAACACGAGAAGATCAATTAAAGCGATATTATCTTTGACAATGATGTCTACAGGCAATTTTCTTAAATGTTAGCTCGTAAAATGAACGCCTATCACAAAATATAACCGCAGTTAATATTAATCGCTTCCGATATGCCACTTAAAAGCTCTACCGTAATACTGTGCGAAATATTAAGTGATTTATCTTCTACACTTTTAAGCACTTTCTATATACTGGTGAAAGCCTAAAATCGAAGCACATCAACCGTGAATCTTCTTACACTCGACGTAACGTGAAGCGACCATTAAAATTATCTGGGCGACAACGTCCACTCTAATCTGTTAAGTAAAAGCCATGAACAAGAACTGTATGGAAATTACATATTTATATGGTAATTATAAATAATGTTGCATTCACTTTTTGTATATAATCACTGTAGGCATTATGGCATAGTTGAACTGATTTATAAGACAGAAGGAGATTATTGTGAGTTCAATTCTACACCGGGAACTAATAATGATATGCTGATACTGAATTGTAGTTGCAAAATGTTGCATTATTTATATTATAGAGATAATAATATTTTATTACTTTAAAAAAGCTAACGCGCATGTGCCACTTCCACCATATGTTTCATGCGACGTACAATAAATAAACCAGCTTCTTTGATGTCACCGACCTTATTTAATTTAAAGTTCTCAACTCATTTGGGCACCCAATTAAGCGCGAAATATATCGCAACCTTAGTAAAGGGTTTCATCAAAATTTTTGTCTTTCAATTGTTGTTTTTTCCAACGACAATGATATGCCTGTTAACATTTTTTACTTCAACGTTCATTTGCCAGTTTAAAATTATTATAGCATAATTTTTCATCGTTTTATAATTTTCTTTTAATGTGGCAAGTTTTTCTTTTCAGTAATTTCAGAACTTAAGTCTCTCGGGAATATTTATATTTCAAGAACGTCTTAACATTTTCTATTAAACTTTAGAATATTTAATGTTATATTAATGAAACGGCCAAACTACACATTTTAAACAAAGCGTAAAGTTTGTAAAGGTTTGTTAGGGCTTGTTGTAGAATTAGGACATATGGGGCAGTCTTTCTTGATTGATTTCGTTTTTATGGTCTCACTTGTTCATTAAAGTATTTTATAGAAATTGCGTGTTATAAGCGAAGACCAAAAACTAAATGAGTAATATGGATTGCATACTAATGTAATAGTTATTCGATATTTGATATTCATCTCGGTATATTATCTGTCTTGTATCTATTTCATCACCGGCCGGCTCCTTGCCTCATTCTAATATCTCATTCACGCATGCGTCACTCTTGTAATATCTCTAATATCAGTTTTAGATCACGTTTGATCTTGTGACCCTTGATTTCGGCTACCGTAAGCACGATTTTTTTGTTTCATTAACAAAATGTATGCTTTCTTCCGTGAATATTAAGTTGAAAATCGTTTGAAGAATATTTAGTAAAAGAAACATTTGATATGTTAACTTCACCATGTAAGATGAAATAAAATAATCTTGTTATAACTATTTGAATAATGATTATACAAATAAACGATAACTTATTTACATTAACCCACTCATGTATAAAATCATTGTTGTACTTATTTATATTTTTGTACGTTTAAGATTCCTAAAGAGCAATTTAAAAAAATTTACCAAAATTAGCACAGATTTTACCTCTAAGGCTTAAACAGGTATCAATTAAAATTTACATTAATTTAACTTACTTAATTCTTTATGAAGTACTCGAGTATAAAAGAAATATTCTGTAATCTCAAGTGAAAATTACCTTAAAAGGAATCGAAGCAACGACCACTTCCAGCATAAACTACGCTTTAAATTATAAAAGTAAATATTTTTATTTCCATAACAGGAAGAAACAACAATGAACTCAAAGTAATTAATATCAGTACGTTCACGTTCATTAAATCCGATCTTTTCGATCGAGATTTCGCAATAAAAATGAAAGCCATTAAGCTAATGAATGGCGAATATGGGGCAACATCCCGCGTACGTAGGAAGTCAGACCAGTTTCTGACTAAAGACCGTGATGAGTCGAGTGATGCATGCAATCGAAACTTGTACACACTGAGTGTTCAAATATCTACGTATTTATAAATACTTTATATTTATATTAATCTTTATTATATATATTATTTATTTTCATGGATAGAAATAAACCTTGTTAAAATTTAAGTTGTTACTTTACTATATTGAATTATTCATTTATCAGCTCTGGTAAGACAAAGTAGTGTTTAGCTCCCATACAAAATGTCGGGAATTTCGGTGGTGAATGGAGTGTCTGAACACTGACTCATTCCTGCTTGCCTGCTTTGCAATATGAAGTAAGAATATATATATTGATATTTTAGAAACTATTCAAACAACAACTTACAATAATTTCATAAGAGTTTGGTAAAAGTTATTTTTCTTAACGGAAATCCTAAAGAAAATGAATTAATTCAGTGCTGATTATTAAGCAAATATACCAGATAAAGAATTCAACTTGTTTAATGTAGGTATTTAAAATAATTCAATCATGCCTAGATTTATCGTGGGAATACCTAAGTGTTCGCCAGACAGTTATTTATTTAACGTCTACTCGTTTTCTATAATAATGCTACATACTAGTAAACTTTACACAAAAGACAATTAAAAAAATGAGTTGAAGTAACATATAAATGTTATATTCTATCTTCAGGCCTGTTGTGGCACAGGGGCACAAAAGTGTGTCTATAAAAACGAAAGGTGTTGGGTTCAATCCCCATCTGAGAATATAGTTACAAATAATATTTTCATTTATTCGCTCCGGTAGCCCGGCAAAGCGTTGCATTGACTTATGCCATTTAACACGTATAGTCTCGAATTAGGCGGAAAGTTTCTAAGTTCCATCAGCCTAACCTGCCATGTGCAGAAAACAGCGTGAAGCTATAAATCCATACAATGATTTATAATGTTAGTACTTGCATGCTCAATATGGTCACAAAAGCTCTATCACTGTTTTTTTTATTTTATTTTAGGCTAATTCAAATTTTAAACTTGTGTGTGTACATGCCCTAAATGTATGGCGCTTTGCAAAGTGCAAGGGCAACATTAATGCACACCCGCACTTAAATACATAAGTTAAGGTTAGCGTTTACAATGTAAACATATTCATATTAAAGTGACATTATTTAGCGATTTCCATTATTTTTACTTCCAGAAGTTCAGTTATCTTTCGCGACACAAAATTCTTATGAAATTACTCCGTACGTCACTATAAAGACGCCATGCTTTCTTTTAAGAAGCTGAAGACGTGCTTGCATTAAAAATATTATCATTACTTTGTTTTCTCTAATAAACTGTTCTTAAATATCGCATGACGTCATTAAATACTTCTATAGTGTACATACTTTTTATTTTTTATTAAAGTATTACCCTAATTTTATAAAGCACCGTTCACTTTAAAATAACTGCTTAATATAAAAATGAAGTAAAGTACTCAACAAAGGTCATATATGAATCATCTCAAAAATATTTTGAAACTAATTTGCCATTTTAGTATCAAGAAATAAATTCTCGTATATATGTTATAACAATACTGTATATTATTTTTATTTTTAATGCTACTGTATCATTAATTTTGTACACAACTTTTGATATGTAAATTTTTGACGTTAATAGAACTATGAACATTTATATTAATATGTAAATTATTATATCACAAAAAAAACAATAAATATCCTTAGACTTCAAAAAGAAGAATTGAACGCTTATTCATGCTTATTCTGCTTTTTGAAATGTGGCATAACACAAAACCAAATTTTTTTATAGTTAATTTCATTTTAAATGAATGCAAATATGTCATTGTTGCACCAAAAATCGAAATATTGTGTACATTATGTATGCTATTAATAACATATGTAGATTAATATACAAATACATGCACTCTTGCAACAGAGAATCATTATTTCCATAGATATAAATATTTAAATTACAAGGTTTAAATAAAATCACCATGTTAGACTAGCCCAGTTGCGAACTCGTTCGCCAATGCAGTACGAGAATGACGTCTGTTAGTATTAAGTGTACATTTATATTAGAAATACATGTTATTTATTATAAATTAATATTCTGAAGTATTTACAATTCTATATTATGAAGTTACTTAACTTTTTTTCTAAAAACCAATTATATCTTTAAATAGCTTAAAAAATAAAACCAGCCAACAACATGAGTATGATTAAGAAAGGAGTAAAGTATACGCATATTTCTAAATGGCCGGTGAAGTTGACATATTATATTGACATAGTAAGAGGTATATCTTAGAAATTAAAAATCAGCAATACGTGTAAAAATAAACATATCTATTAATATTATTATAGCAAAATTCACAAAAGGCAAATACGATTAATATTTTAACAAAGTATAGTAAATCATACTCGTTATTGTATATTCCACGTGCTCACTTTATCTTATATAAATTACTAATGAAAACATATTATTTATGCGCATAGTAAGAACTCTGATCGTGAGTTAAACCCTTATTTGCGTATACATTTTATGTTTAGCTTAGAAGTTTGTGTTATGTAATATAATTCAGCTGTTTTGTTACGAAAACTAAAACTTCTTCATGAGGCCTGTCGTGGCGCAGGAGCCGCGAGTGACTGTTAACGCGACAGTTTGTGGGTTCGATACCCACTCGAGGAAATGAAATATTTAATATGTTCAATTTAAATGTGTAATGTTTTCATTTCTTTATTCTAATAACAAGGCAAACCGCGGCGTTGACTTCCGCCACTCAACATGCAATGCCTTAATTTCGGCACATAGTAGAGGAAAACTGTGTGCCTTTGCACACTGTAGATATCAAAGCCGCACTCTATACCACCCACTTCCCGCCGAATTTGAGATATTGCATGTTGATTGGCGGAACTTAATGGCGTAATCAAATATACTAAACAATAACATATTGTTTTTATTAAAAATTATAATTTTTCAATATTATAATAGACTTAGCTTTATGAAGTTAAGTCAGGTAACTGTATAAAAAACATTTGACAAAAGACTAGGATTATTTATTTATTATTTTTTTATTAAAATTTCAAACTTAATATAAAAGAAATTTTGTAACCAGTGCGCTTTACAGCTTGTTTAGTCGGAACGAATATTTATAATTGCCGTTTGATATCTATAAACTAATAATTATAGAGCTATAAAAATAAATGAAGTAATTAATGATTCTACGTAGCACTTTGCTTCCGTTCTTGCATGACCACACGGCCAATTATTGCATCAATAAAAAACGGTTATTCAAAATCCACCAAAGAATTCTCGTCTTTGTTCGTGAGAAAATAGACATATATTTGCCTAAATTGTCAATTCTATGATGAGAGGAAGTGTCATCAACTTATGAGCTTCTTTAATGTCCAATTTCGAATTTTTGCATCTAATTAACAGTTATCAATGACCCAACCAAAACACCGGTTTAACTAGAAAAGGTCAATGATTGTGAATAATTTAACATATATTTATTTTACGTGAATAAAATTGCCTTATTGTACGTCACGATACGATACGTTACTTTGTTATTGTCTTTATCAGTGTATATAGTTATTTTTATAATAGTAACAAAAGAACATCTATACATACAGGATATTCAACTTATGTTTGAACTTTATGTGTACATTTTGACGTTTACAGCGTTGAGTTCCCCTACTCAACACGCAATGCCTTAAATTCGGCGGAAAGTGGTGAACGGAACGGAGTGTCTTAACACTAGATACCCAGGTTCCCTATGCCTACCCTGCCATGTGTGAATACACCGTAAAGTCGTGACGAATACTTTGTAACAATAAAAACAATGGAGATGAAATCATATTGAAAATAATGATGAATTAATGACAAAGCTTGGTTATATGTACAGTTTTAGTATTCATTACATCTACCGCCCGAAGTTTGTCTAAATATGAAATACAAGAACAAGGTTTATAGTGTATTATTATAAAAACTCAGAAACTTAAAGGCAAGTTATACACGCATGAACATAACAACACGGAAAAAGTATGCAAATACGATGAAGCGTTTCCTTGTTTCATGATAATGGTGAATAATTTTCCCTAAATCAAGTTGTATGAAGTTTATTGCATAATAATAAAAGCAATAAAACTAGGCAAATCGTTTTGTGTTTCCTATATCTGAATCTGGAAACCTATTGATAAGATAATCTGTTCCCATCAAGACACTTCTGTTTCCAATTTTCCGCTGAATTTTAAAGTATTGTATATTGGATGACAGACTTTAACGCCGCACTTTCCATCTTTATCAGAGATATATTTCATATTTCAATGTCCTTCAGTGAACCAACAATAAACCAAAAACCAGTAGTGTCACGTTTACATATTTATATTGATAAAGATAAATTCAGATATTTTCAGATACATATCAAATCCTGCGCGACAAAACCTAGGCTCTTATCGAATAAATTAACCAATTACATTGTAGTACTATTTAATATTAACAATGTAACGTACAAATAATTATTATATTTTTTCTGTATTGGTTAAATTTTCCAACAAGAAAAAACATAAAAACACAATAACTACTATTGAATTTTACCAATAACATAAATACTTAATAACTTAAAAAGGCCGTCCAAACAATAAAGCAACAAAGTATTTTTGCGTAAAATTGAACGCACGCTCATTGAATGTAAGAAGCATACAACACGACTTATCGATGATCCGTCACTTCCAATATAATTAAAGCCTCCTACATAAAACTTTCGTAAAAAGTCGCTTTCGAAAGTAGTAAAAAAATCAAACGGCCCGAATTACAAAAAGGACCCTTCTCCTCATTTCGCCGATCGTAAATGTTACCCAGTTCTTGCAATTACCTCAGATGATATACATTCAGGCACTTTTACATTTTGTTGTTATTCTAAAGACTACTTTTACTTATTCTCATGTCACACTTAATTTTATTATGTAAGTTTGTCAGGCCGACGTGTTGAAATAATTATATTGCGTGTGATAAAATTGTGAAATTCTTATTAATTTATTATACTGAAATGATACGAATGAACGAGTAAACTTTTTAGAGCTTTTAATGTGAATATAAAGTTGTTTGTGAAATGTAATACTAATATATACCACATATTTTAATTATCGATCATAAAAGTTATTTTTACTAGAACAGTTCTATTTTTTTTATCACAGATATTTGAATACCTTAAATGAATTACTAAATTAGTATTCATATTAAATATTTATCATCATTTTGTGTCATATAACAGGTATAGGCTTAAGTATAGGAAAACACCATATAGAAAAACAACAGGTACTTTTAAAGCCTATGTATACATTTATTAACTTTTATTGATTCAAAATTACCAAGTGTCTAAACAGGCCACCAAGATTGGACGAGCATTATAGTAATATAACCAAGAATCGAGGGCAAAATAAACTACATCAAAATTACTATTTGACTCAAGATGGTATGGCTTAATTATTATTATTTTAACGACCACCATCAGCCCACCAAATATCCTTTACACACATAGTCATCTCTAAGTCTCTTATAATAAGAACTATCGCATGACAAAAAAATGCTTTTATCTCATTCCACAATAATTGCAGGTTACATGGTCTACTGTCTATTCAGAGTAGGGTTGTAACTAGTGCCGTAAAGATGAAAATAAAAATCGATTTATTACTTCATAATATATCTATTTTTTATCACAATGAATATAAGTGAATTATTGGTATAACTGTAGGTATTGTTTTTTCTTAATTATAGAAAATGTGTTTTAAAATATCCTACATAAAAAATATACTTTTGCTAAATTTTAATGTTAGATCAAATTTATTTAGTCAAATTAAATTGATACAAAAATAAACTTTATAGAATTACTTTAACACTATTAAGCTCATAAAGAGCTCAAAATGTTTTTAAAATAAAAATGACATATTTGAATATATAACAACCCTAATACGATATCATAATATTGTGTACAAACGAGCACTCGATTTTTAACGGCCTTGCTTAGATTGCATAAGAAGACATGAACAGAAAATTGCTTTTTTGATGATTTATTGACATATTGGCCAAAATAATAAAAAAAAAACATTAAATATTAGTATTGAAAATTATTAAAAATATGCTAAGGTAAACGATTAATCCTAATTTATATTTTATAAAACAATTTGGAAATATAACTTTAATATTTTAACTTCTTCGTTGAGATATTTTTTATTGGCATATAACCATAGCTCCTTAAATAGAATATAATCAAGAATTCCTTATATCTAGCAAAATATGCATAAGCAACAAATATTACTTCCTTTTCTCCGCTCTGGTAAAATTGAGGCATGTAGTGGCGAAAGGACACAAGTATCTGACTGTAGCGCGACAGGTTGTGGGTTCGATTCCCTATGAAAAAAAATTATATATTTTTAATTTTAAATATTAAATATTTTCATTGTTTCACTCTGGTAACAAGACAACGCGCGGCGTTGAGTTCCGCCACTTAACACTTAATGCCTTAAATGCATATCCAGGCAGAAGGGGAGGAATGGAACGGAGAATTTTAACACTAGATTCACAGATTTCTTCTGGTTATCCTATCATGTGCGGGATGCAGTGTGAAGCTGAGTCGGTAAGGTAAAATGTAGTGTTGAATTCGGAATAGGAAAAGATTCCCAAGTTTAGTATCTTTGCATACCCTCCATATTTGAGAAGAAACGTGCAGCTTAAGTAATAGATACGTTAACGCACATACTCACTACGACTGTGAGAATGTTCAATTCAATTTAAAGAGATTACGTTGAAGATCCATTGTACATGGAATATGGATCTTGCTTCACCCTCACCTTAACCTACATTAATAAAGATGAATTCATATATTACACAATGTCATATCAATCTTCAGTGACAATTAATAATCACGGCTCCCATTGCTTTGTATCGGAATCATCGCCTATTGTGTGGTATATGTTACGTATGAGACACACTGTCACTAAGAAGAAATATTAATAAAATTATATTAGCTATACACTACTTATGTATATACTGTAACCAAAAATATGTTGTCAATTTTGACAAATTTAAACTCCATTATATAAATTTTAATTTTATAAATTTCAATAAGCCTTGAGACCACAAATTATATTGTCAATAATAATTTTGATGTAAAAAAACGTTTTACAGAAAATGCGACAAATTATGGATACGACCACCATTGAGGATCTATTTTATATATTATTATTTTATTTTCTTTGCTGTGGTAACTAGGCAAAGCGTGGCGTTGAGTTCCGCCAATCAACATGCAATGCCTCAATTTCAACAGGAAGGTTGGAAAGGAACGGAGTCTCTTAGCATTAGATTTCTAAAATCCCTCATCTCCTTTGTGATGTACAGGGTACAGCGTGAAGATGAAAAAATATAAAGAACATATATTAAAAATAGCATTTCCTAAAAACATTACGTTTTTAAAAAATATTCGAGTTCCTTATCCGTACAGTCCCTGTGTAGTAGCGGTATCTATAGCTTTTTTAATAGCCCAGGCTCATAATACGGCTTGCAAATTGTTTATACCTTTGTTTCGTTTATAGAACGCGATTCATTCATGTACATGACATACAAAAAATATCATTTTATTAAGCAATAGTAATATCATTTATTATGAAAGGCATTGGGTAGAATCAAAATGATTTGTTATGATGGCGTTTTGACATGGTCTAGACATACATATGTATCTTTTGATTTGGTAATAATGATTTTAACATTTTTAGTTCAAGTAAAGATAAGCCAGACCGGGTAAAGGTAAGCAATGTATAATAATGAACTAACAAAGAAAGTAATGTTTCCTTAATATTTATAAAGCTATTGTCGTGAAAGTCTTTTGAGAAACATGTACCCTACATTAAATTTTAATTTGACGTCTTATTTATATAAAAAAAAGGTAAAATACTTAATTTTCACAAACAATAAGATCACCGGAACATTAAAAATAATTTATTTCAGAAGATCGTTAATGGTTTTCGGCTTTACGACGTTAAGTAGTGTGCTAAAATACCGATGTGTCCTTATTTTGTGCAATATGCCCGCTTAATTTACGAGTCAATAAATTTATCTGTTAAATTATAGTTCCATTAAATCTTGAATAAAAAACAATGGCGAAATAGTCTTCATTACTTTTGTACTTTACATTTTTCATTGACTCGTGTATTTACATTTAATAATATCCGCAAATATATTTTAATTATTTCTAGAGATAAACTATCTCGGTGTCACAAATATAACCTGTTGTTTTAGCTATTTTTTATATCTATAGTAGTTGATCAATTTATTAAACTTGAAATATCCATTAAATCCCATGCAATTTATAAGGGTGAAAAAAGAGGAGAAAGAAAAGAAAGAAGAGAAAACGGCTTACGGTTTACTACATAGACATATCGATATAGGCTGTATTCGTAAATTTTCTTCAGCATTAAAAATATACGTTCAACGACAGGTGTAGGTGCGATCCCCTGTCGAAGAAGTCAAATATTTAATATTTTCATTTCTTCGTTCTGGTAACAAGGTAAACTGCGGCGTTGAGTTCCGTCTCTCAACGTGAAATGCGTTGAATTTGGCCTAAAGTTGGGAACAGAAAAAAGTGTCTTCTAGGTTCCCAAGTTCCCACTGACTCCCCTGCTATATGCGGAATACATAGCGTGAAGAAGAAAAAAAATCATAAATTACTAAAGTATAATTACCATCCTAATCAAATGACAATATAGACTTTGTTAATATTAAGCAACAGTTCAAAGATCACGCAATTAATTTCAAAAGTCGATTTCTAGAGTCGGATCTATGCGGATCACGATGCGACTAATTCGGTGGTAATTTTGCAATATTGTCATAGAATAATTGTCAATAGAATAACGCAATAACAAAATCGAAATATTTGGGGGCGCCTGTGAAAATTACGCAAGGACTTTGATAGTCGTGAAGTTCAGATATCACGTTTTTGTATTATAATATATATTTTTTAAAAAATGGCCTAATAATTGAATTGGTTTTGTGTTTGATTGCAAATGGTCATGGCGTTCACGCATTCAATTCCGGTATACGAAATCTTATTGACGATTGTTTTTTTTTTCGTTACAACATAGAAGTGCAAAATAAATATTTTAAAACTAAAATTTATAGATTATAAATTATTTGTTTTATCTGTATTTTTTGTTTTATCGTCATCATTTTTATGTTTCGATTTGTTGCAGAGTACAAAAAACGCCGCCAAACTGTCTACCGCAAATGAGATTATACCCAGCTTCCACGTCCAAGCGCTAATAGGTAAGTAGCCTTAAGTGCATTATAATTTTACAGTGCATCGTAATATTAACAGCATAATGTTGTATAATTTTCTATGTAATGTTCATAAAATAATCATAAAAACTCTATGAATATATGTACAAGTACATATGTTGTTGTCTACCAGAACAAATTTAAAAAAACGATTTTTTTCTATTTTATTAAGCGCGGCGTTCAGTTGCGCCACTCAACACGTAATACCTCAAATTCGGCAGAAAGTGGATAACGGAACGGAGTATCTTAACACTAGGTTCCCAAGTTCCCTCTGCCTACTCTGCCATTTGCAGGTTATAGCGTGAAGCTAAGAAAGTAAGTAACGATTCAAACCTTACCGTGTTTATACACGGGTGAAAAAAACAAGGAACTGTCAAGGGGAAGCAGTTTTTCATATTAATGAGTCCTTATTTATTAAAGAAACGTAGGAACATTTATTATTAATTCGTATTTACGTACCTTCTTTCAGTGTAAGAAGATATTTCACCTCACAATACAACTGAAAGCATGTTTTCTTTAAGATAAAATTAATTCCGTTAATGTAATGCGAAAATAAAGGACGATGGCTACACTTTATAATAGCTTATTATAATAAACGCGGTGGTCTTGCTCCTACACGGTATGACCTAAGGCGATTAGCCGACTACTAGGAGCCGGTATCAGTACTAACATAGTTCAAGCTATGCTTTAGAGCAAAAGGGATTATACATATTTTAATAATTTACATAAGTTTATACATATAATTATTAGGAATGTCAGTAATCAAAAAACAATGGATGCAGTAAGTACAGTATTGTGTGATTTCATGTTGACAAACGTTACTTTGCATGTGGGCAGTGAAAGCGTTTTCTTTAATATATTTCAATAAAATGAATATATTTCTAAATATTTCAATTTATTTGTTCATTCATTCAATTTTTAAATCAAAATACCTAAATCGAAATTAAAATTTATTTTTTATTCTGTATAAGTTTAAAAAAAAGTATTATTTAGTAACAAAAAAAAAATATGATCCTTAAGAAAAAATATAAACTAAATATAGGGAAAACCAAAATTTAACTTATATGAATTCTTCGCTTCCGCCACAAATCATATATTGACCCACGGGCAGATCTAACGTTAACATCGCTTATAGTTGAGACAGTTACTATATTCCGCACGCATAACATACTATGATGTAGTTTAGCAAATGACCGCCGCCTAGAAATTTCCTCTGGTATTTCAATATTTTCCATAAAACCATGCAAATTCGTATAATTTATACAACAATCTTGCCCGTCGGTAGAACACCTTAAGTATGGCCCTTAATAGGAACTCGATGCAAAGTACCCAAATAAGTTCAGTTGCTTCTTGGAAATACTGGAGACTTTCTAAGAAACCTGTGAAAAAAATGTAAATGCACATAGAAGACTTAATTTTAAGCTCCGTCCATGAAATATTCATAACATTTTTTAATTATAGAGATATGTTTATAACACTGCACTGACTTATGTGAATCTAATATTATTACATGAAAAGTGAATAAAAATCTGAGATTGTATATGTTTCTGGGATTTATAAATATATTGAAGGGTTATATTAAATAAAATAAGGCGTTAAATTATGCTACTTAGTAGAAAATGTGTATTAAATTTACATAAATCAAATTGAAATTTAACATGAGACTATCTTTCCAAAATAGGTGAAAAGTGTTAAAATACAATAACTTTTAAAGCAGCAAAGCAAAAAATCTAGTTTCATTAACCATTTACATAGCAAAATACACTATCTATATAAATAAATAGAAGCAATGTTTTATTACATATAATTTAAATTCCTCTTAAAATTTATGCCAGACAATAATTTTGACACACGCCTCGTAATTAACTCTAGTCACGCTAGCAGAAGCAAGTAAGCCAGAACAACTTTTACCTTACACTGAAAAATCGACACTACACCTACAGACACGAAATGGTTGTACCTAGCCGTCTTAGTGCATAAGCATTAAAAATTATAAGTATATAAATATATACTTAAAAATATAAATTAACGTTATCAATTCTCTCGCTTATTAGTTTACTAAAAGTATTTTACAAACTAAATATAATCAAGATCATAAATATTCAAGAATATTTCGCCCTTTTTTTGACCGGAGTATAGAAACCATAATTTATATGTAAAAATTATGGTTTCTAGACTCCGGTCAAAAAAGGGCATCGTTCAGATCCGATTTTTACCCCACAATGCCTGAAATCCAGGAAAAACAAAGTGGCTCGACTATTGGTTTTCTTACATACTTACTATTGGTTTACTTACTTACTTACTATACGCTTGCTGCATTGCGAAGTTAAAAAATGACATACAGAATTAGCTAAACAGGACACGTGAATAAGAAGGCAATGCTGATAAGATGCACTTTAAATAGAAGCTATTTAAATAAGTTACCAAGGCTATCTAAATATGATGTTGCAATCAAATATCAATCGATTGCTATTAAATTGTTCATAAATAAAATATTAAAAGCATACTATATTAAGAGTCTTTATTTATTTATTCTTTTAGAGTAACAAATGATTGTTTCGAAATATTCACACCTTATTGTTGAATAGTTTAGGAAACGGCAAAGAAATTTGACTTGTATATATTCTAACGATGTATAACTACTGTACAGTAATTAATGTTATACAGTGTTTTATGTAAATCAAATAAAAATAATTTAAAACCTACAAAATGTGTTCTATTTCATATGAAATATAAAAAAATATATTTTTTAAGGTCAAATACAATCGTAACAATTGCCTCTTGGACTATATTATACGTACTAAGTAAAAGAAAATAAATAATAAGCAACCGTATTAAGTACATTATTACAAGTGTATCATCAAATACATTAAGCATTATTTTAAGCATGTATAAAGTATATGTAATAACAAGCATTAATGGTATGCAATTTTAAGCAGTCACTTATTTCTTTTCGTTATGTTTATATTACGTGGTTTAGATTAACGCTGTTTCCAGATCACGGCAAGGTAGGCAGAGGGAACTTGAGAACCTAGTGTTAAGACACTCTGCTCCACTTCTGTTCCCAACTTTCCGCCGAATTTGAGGCATTACGCTTCTCTGCAACAGGCCTCTTCTATATAACTATTTATTTTAATTCTTTCTGGATAATTTTGTTTTAATTCTATCTGGATAAAAAAAAACAATATTACAGCTAGGCAGATGATCCGGGCCCAGAATTACAAGTCATTCTGATTGAAGTAAACTTTTTGTACTGCTATCTGCTAAAAATAAAGTAGCCTGTCTTTAAGTTTGAGGGAACTTTAAGTAAGGTAAAATTTGTCACTTTCTGGTATTAAAATACCGTAAATTTCTCTGTATGAATAATTACTTTATTAATTTATTTATTAAGAAGAAATATATATTGATATTTCTTCTTAGTAAATAAATTAATAAAGTAAAGTAAGGTAAATAAACATAGCTCTACTTAAAACAAATATGTCAACGTATTCCTATAATTAACTTTAATCACGCATACATATTGAAAATAGGGAGATTATTTGCAAAATCTGTCGTCATAAAGATATCTTCAAAGGCACAGTCATCTAATATATGCGAAGGGTGTTAAAGCTTATTTATATGTATATCTAATAAATATACAGGTAAATAGCATGCCTTGAACATTGTATGCCGTACATACTTGAGCACTAAAGCAAGCTTTTTATTGCTTTCAGTGAAGAACTATGTAAATTTACATTTAGTTTTGTATACTATACTAAAGTATTACTGTAGGAATTGGCTATATTGTAAGTTTTGTACATAGATTGAAAGTGTTAGTAAACATATAAAATCTTAGTAAACATATCAATTACAAATTTATTACTATATATACCCCGATAATTTAATAATGTCATGTAGATAATATTCGCTTTTGACACAATGTATTTTTTATTTGATAGACAAAATTCAAAATTTCATATTAATTGTAAAAGCGAAAGGTTGTGGGTTCGATGGGGGCTAGAAAGTGGAGAATGTAACGGAGTGTCTTAACACTAGGTTTCTACGTTCCCTCTGCCTACTCTAGCATGTGCGAGATACATCGTGAAAATAATCGTTGAAATATAGCTATAATATTTAATATTTAAAATATTTTGAAATAAAACAAAAATTACAATCATAAAAGAATCAATCAATCATAAAGCCTTAATTCTACTGACATATATATACATATACAATGATCGCACATTTTACTTGATATATTAATATACCTTGAAGGCACTGCATGATCGATCTCAGAGGTGAAAAAACCGATACAGTAACAGTACCCGTTTCACTTTTCTATAAAGGCGTAGCACGCGACCTGCCTTATCAAACAACATTGTGAACTAGCCCACTTTCATCTATGTATCGAAAGCAAGATATCCGCAGTATTTGCGGTTTCATAAAACCGAATATTACGTTTCGTTTATTTTCATTTATAAATAACTTTGAGTCTATTACTAATTTTGTACATCATAGGAGAGTAGGCAGACGAGATCTAGTGTCTAGTAATCTATGATACTCTGCTCTCTTCTCTATTCTTCAAGATGATCTATTCTGCAGTGGCAAATGCAGTGGCAGAATTCAGCGGTGTTCTTGACATTAATTCTGTATGATTAATACATAATGTAATTATTACTGAAACTTTATATTTAATTAGAAAAACAAATATGAAATATGACATGTGTAAAAAGCGTTTATTTAAATAATGTTCTACATATAAAATGTAACCTTTCAATTTTAAATAATTTTCTCTTATTTAAATAGCCTGTCAATGGTTGGCTATTCCTACATTTTACCTAGTACTATGTTAATCTACTCTCCCTTGCCTGCCTTTGTTTATTATATTTAATTTGCATATATCACTCGAGAAGAAATCTTGTAGGTTTATTTAGTACTAGTCTCTCGTTAAGCTGAACTGAACTGAAATTTACAAGGTGTTTTACATGGCAATTCCATTAATGTTACGAACTTTATTATATATTTAAATATTTATTTAAACGATTATTTTTGACGGTAAACTGGACCCGCTGTTTTAATTGACTGAAAGCACAAATAATTTTATAAATATATTATTCAAAAATGATGTTTTGTAAGGTTTTCTATTTAACTAATCCTACTAACATTAAAAATGTGAAAGATGATAGATATTTATCCACTCTCACGCATAAAGTACAAAACGGATATAGGTCAAACTTTACTGTTTTACTTTTGAGGCCTGTCGTGGCGCAGCGGCACAAATGTGTGACTGTAACCGACAGGTTCTGGGTTCGATCCCCGGTCGAGGAAATGAAATATTTAATATTTTCAATTTAAATATTTAATGTTTCATTTCTTCGCTCTGGTAATAAGGCAAAGCGCGGCGTTGAGTTCCGCCACTCAACACGCAATGCCTCAAATCCGGCGGAAAGTGGGGAACGGAAGTAGAACGGAGTGTCTTAACACTAGGTTCCCGGGTTCCCTCTGCCTACCCTGCCTCGTGCGGGATACAGCGTGAAGCTGAGTGAGTGAGTGTCAAACTTTACATTGATATAGGTTAACATAATAACGCATAGACTACAATTTATGTAGATTTAATTATACATTATGTTTAATATAAAAATATATTTAAGGGGGATAATACGTGACAGGAGAGAGACAGGCAAAATGGCTTTAGGATTAAGGATGTAAAAAAATATAATTAACATTAATTATATTTTTTTTACACACGCAAAAAATTAAAGTAATGATATTAATATAATACAATATAAATAAGTAAAATAATAAGATTATTTTGACTAACTTTACTTTTTTTGACTTACATATATTAAAATCAATAAATACTATCCATATGTTTAATTTCCACAAACAGTTCGATGATGCAAATATATTTTCATTAGAAAAATGCCACGTTTAATACATCTGGCATATTTAAGAACATATATTTCCTTTTGAATTAATTAAAATAATTCTACCACCATGTCTTATCGTTAGAGCTAAAGTAAGCTCGACGCGATCCCTTATAAAGTCATTGGAGGCGTCAAAACGCGTCCAGTACAATAAAATATGTGGATATGCAAATGATTAGATAAAAGAAGGTTATAATATGCAAACTTAATGATCCAGACAGAGCTCAGTATAACTTAATGTTAACTGGCTTTGCACTAGACTCTATTACACAGAAGTAAAGCCTAGTTTGAACGTGATACAAAGAATGAATACATTTTACGTAGATGTATTCAATTGAGATAAGCTATAATTTGATTAATATACAAATTGCATTAATTATTTTCTATACCTTCATCAAACTGGGGAACAGAATGGAGTGTCTTAACAATAGGTTCCTAAGTTCCTTCTGCCTATACCGATATGTGCAGGATACACATATTTACATATATATATATATATATATATATATATATATATATATATATATATATATATATATATATATATATATATATATATATATATATATATATATATATATATATATCTCCAAAGTAAAATAATTCTTATATAAATATAAAATAAATAATTCATTAATTTGTGCCAATTTGAACTTATTGTTATCTTTGTAAGTAAAAATATTTATTGTTTAATTTAATACTGTCGTCACATAAATTTTTACTAAAGCTTCTATTTCGCAAATGAAATGATCTGAACCACCCGGAATATATAGGCACAATTTCTCCATGTAATGTCATGTAGATAATAAAATTTCGTATTTAATGTTAATTAATATGTAATCAGACTACATTAGCTATAAAGAGCTGGGCTTTCTACTGTTATTAAACACCGGACGTATTTTTAATTATCTTTCTAAAGCTCTTCGTCGGAATCTTATTTTACAAGCATTATATTATTAGTGGATCTAACTTTAAAACTTAATTATTTATTCATTTTATTATTTTAATTTTGATGTCAAAATTTTGTGCGGCTGGATAATAATTGTTGGCTATATAATAGCCTGCAATAGGCTCAAATACAGCAACTTTCGAATTTTCTCTATTTTTGTGTACAAAAACTTAAAGTATTTTTGCTTTTCTTACACTATTTAAACATAACATAACATAGCTTCACGCTGTATCCCGCACGACGCAGGGTAGGCAGAGGGAACCCGGGAACCTAGTGTCAAGACATTCCGTTGCACTTCCGTTCCCCACTTTCCGCCGAATTTGAGGCATTGCGTGTTGAGTGGCAGAACTCAACGCCGCGCTTTGCCTTATTACCGAAGCGAATAAATGAAACATTAAATATTTAAATTTAAAATATTAAATATTTCATTTTCTCGACTGCGGATCGAACCCAGAACCTGTCGGTTACAGTCACACGCTTGTGCCACTGTGCCACGACAGGCCTCGGACTATTTGAGTATCTCTCAAAATCTATTAATGGTGTATAGTTCAAAGTTTTTCGAAAATCCGTAAACTCATCATTTCACATGTAACTGTTGTCTTTAAGTGTACCCCTGGTACACTCAATACAGCTTAACAGTTGTAGTCCAGTTTCAGAGTAGTTCATTTAAATAAAAATATCCACATAGTATATCCACATAGTGTAATCGACGTAGCTTCCTCTCTCTGCTTGTATTGCATCCTAATAGAGCGTTTAACTGTAATTAATTTATAATTGTTTTCTACTTAGCCATTGCATCCTTTATAATAATTTGTAGTAAGAACTTATTGAACGTATATATTGTCTTATTTCTATTTTTGTTGTTAAAAAAAAATGTCAATATTTTTTGTGAAAGGTTTTTTTTATTAAATATGTTTTCTTTTTAAAATGTACAAACTTTACTATCACATTCTATATCTTTGTCATCTAAATTGAAAGAAAAAGAAAGCGTGTGATTTAATAAACTAAAAGTATCTAAAAAGTTCATTTCATAAATTTTGTGTCTCCAAAAGAAGGCCTATTGGACAATCAAGTAATTTTCGAAGCGAATCGAGACATAGAAATAAAATTATATTAAATCACAGAGCACTCACGCGTAAAGTGGTTACAAAAAGCACTATCGAATTTCCTTTTTATTGATCAGTTTAATGCCGTTTAGTAAAACAGCGAACTACTTTTACCTCCATTTGCTCGAAAACGCTGTAACTGGGCCCTTATTGTATCGTATTATTCAGATAATTCAATAGATTGAAATGTTTAATGCTGTTTTTATATTTAATTTAAACTTTATCTTGAATGAAATTTGTTTACTATTTGGTTTTTATACAAGACTTTAAGACTTTAATAATCAGTCATTGTACATTACTAGAGAATGCATTGTAAATTTCGTCATAGTCAAACAATTGTTCTTCCTTATTATGTAATGCATTCAAGATTTATCTATATTAAAGTTAGTTATTGTCTACTGTTGAATTAAGTAACTGCCTTTGATTAATGCTAACTTACGAGCTTGGCCAAAGTAGCAATTGTGTGTTGAATAGTGAATGTGGATTTTTTGTTAATTTAATAAATTTCCCTCATTTTGAAGAAGATATTGATAGAGAGTAAGAAAAGTAAGAGATATAAAAGAAAAGTAGGGAGAGATCTCGATTGACTTTCGATAATACAGTATGTACAATACTGGAGGAGGGAACATAAAAAGCATGAGGACCCCGGAGAGCATGTATGAAGAGGTTGATGGCAGTGGACGAGGCGTGACAGGTATGCCGAGACCACACTGTTTGACCTCCAGTTTGAGCCATAGCAAACGGGGTTCACGCTGTAGCGTGAAGCTAAAAAAATAATAATTTCGTACATTATCACTCTTATCGTCTTATCAGCTTACTCTATATTCAAAATATTTTTTATTTAACACCGCTAAACATTTTCATCGCCAATTCTTAGCTTAAAATAAAATAAATTTCTTTGATATTAGTTTAAATATACTCTACAAACAACATTCCCGCATTTAATGATCTAATATCTAGAGCAGTTCTCGTAAGTTGAGTGACAGATAAGTGATTGTAGAATTTGTTACCATCGTAAACTTGCTTGTTATCATATTCTACAGAACCACACCTATACACTCGTAATTATGTCCAAGTAATAGCAACGTCGATTTCACAAATAAATAATTAGATCTTGTTAGCAGACAACCTGTAGTTTTCATTCATCCTATTCTTATTTAAAATCAAAAAGCAATCTAGCTCGCTCATAATTATTAGTTAGTATAATCTTTTATATTTTACATGCAATATCAATAAATAACTGGTTATGAAGTTTATTAAATCAAAGTTGAGCGTAAAAATATGTACGTTATATCTATAGAGCATGGGGTCGTATATCAACTATATAATAACGAACGATTTACATTGAGATACTAGTCTATTCAACTATTGTGAATAGTGGAAATATTATATCTTGAATATCATTAAAATGTTTTATAAGCTAGATTTAATAAATGGGGTGAAAGATAGGAGCACTGACTATTGTGCATGTAATTGGGAAATTCAATTTTGCATAAGATAAGTGATTATATAATTGTTTACAGCAGTGGGGCAGTATACTTGTATAACTGTAAACGCGTTGGTTATGGATTCAATCCGTAATCAGGGGAATTTATTTTCCTGGCCTGGTAGACAAAAGCATATCTCTAAAATTAGACACACAATAAAGAACTGAGTTTCTAACAATAAGCTTCTGAGTACTTTGCTATTCTATGTATGTATATCATAACTTATGTAATATAATTATAAAGTGCTTCGTACGTATATATATAAAATACCAAAATTCTAGCCATCATGCATATCGTATATAATCGTAGATTATATTATAAATTATTAAGCAAAAAACAACAAATCAGACGGAGCACTTATTACGGCGGTGGCACGCGCTGCAACATCAATTATCGGGTCGTGAGCGCTCCCGCACTACTGTCGGTTTAAATAAAAGTGCCTATACATTGCTGAGTGGCGTAATAGTAAATGTTAGCCGAAAGGTCTTCGATTCAAACGAAACGGACTTCGCGTGACGCCCCGGTGATTCATCAATTTTATCTAGATTATAAGCAATCCAGAAAATGTTTCGCAAGAATTTAAAATTTATGTATATGTACATTTAAGTCTGTTTATTAAGTCTTTGTTAATAGATAAGGTATATATTATATTTTAAAAAAAAGGCAAACTTATACAAATACAAAAAGATTGTAAAATATTTAGCTTATGTTTTTCTGAAGAAATTATAGCTTAAAGTTATTTCTTATTACATGTAATTTTTAATAGTAACTTATATAACAATATACTTATATAAATTACGAAGTAAATTTATACAGGTTTTCATATTAATTTTATATTTGCACAGTCACAGAGGATATATGCTTATCAATCATTGTGTTATAATTTTCAAATGTAATACTTTTATAAATATAAAAAGAAAGCATTGTTACAAAAAATCATAACTAATTTAGCAAAAGTATAGTAAAATTTACTCCTAACCAACACAGAATAACCGTAAATGATCGACGTAGCTACTATAGAAGCGTGCATTCAACCACGCTCTCTGGTCGTGACTTAGTAATGTGCGAAGTGGCACGCGCCGACATGTCACGTCACGGAGATGAAAGAGCTGAACTGGTGGCTGGGCTTTTTCTTTAAAAAATAATTTTACAATTTTTTTCAACATCTATTTTCTAAAATATATGTAGTACCTATAACCAAACCTGTGAAAAAGAAAGACTAGAGAAACGTAATATATATTCACCGGAAATTATATTTTAAAAATGAATGAATTTTAAAATTTTTAGGGAATCTGGCACCCTATATTAAGACCATTCCCATTAGAACATAATCGTCCTCTTCTTTCCACCGAATTGAAAGTCGAAATAACTTAGTAACTATTAAATATATCATTTTTTTTTTTAAATCTACCTTTTGACCTCTACAATACATTATAATAATAGTCAACATGAGATTTATATCAGATTGAGAACATAGAGTTTTGCCACTGAGCTCTCCCTGCATGCCTAATATGAAAAGAGCAGTACGTAGAAAATACGTAGTAATAGTAGTACCTGCCTACTTAGTCTTCTGTCGCATCCGTCACATTTTCGCTTTCCTAACAATAGCCTTGATCACGCAGAAGTCAATTATTTCGCTTTCGCTTCCTCCGCTGTGACGACAGGCCCTTGTTTTGGAACTAGTGACGCGAAAACTTTTGATTCCTTTGTGATTTTACGCACTAATTTGTAAAAATACTTGTACTTGTTGAGGTCTGTCGTGGTGCAGCGGCACAAGCATAAGATCGACTATAAATGTGGCAGACGGTGGGTTCTATTCCCATTCGACAAAAGCAATACAGCATAGCCTTCCGGCCCTTATCACGCAATGCTCCAAACTCGGCCAAAACCTAGGAACAGAAGTGTCTTAAAGAAAACGGAGTGTAAAACACTCCGTTGCACCACTAGATTCCCAAGTGCCCTCTGCCTGATCTTAAAATACACATGAATGCTGGAATGTTGAATTGTATTAAATTTTGAATGACTAAGATCATCGAACTGTACTTATTTTGTCAATTCTATGATGCTATGGCAATTTTCTGTAATACTGTCAATATTATCTTATAATTCAGTATATAACTATATATAATTTTGAATTTTGGGCAGTATTAGTAATACTAAGAATTTATTATCTTTCCCGTAATTTACTTACTGCGCTAATGAAAAAGCTAAATAGGTATTTAAACTAAAATATTAGTGCTCTAGTTCAACCAAGAAATAAAAATAGTCTGTTGTATAACTATTGTAAATATCAAAGCTAACATTAATTTATGACTCATATGTACTTAACGATGCCCACGAGCGATGCATTATTTGAACAAGATACAGCAATTTATCTCATACAAGATCACTAGTTTTCCTTGTCATCTCATGTGGTCTAGAAACATTTGACGGCATAATGAAATAATTTCTAAAATTGAACCAAATGTCATTTTATATCTCTCCATATAATTATTTATTATTTTATAACTACTCAGCAAAAAATACTTGTTTTTAATCATTTTAATGGCACAGTATATAATAATATGTTAAAACTTCTTACCATAAGGTAAATCTTGTAAATATCGGCAAATAAACAAAAATATGATATATAATGATACACAAGCGTGGGACGTGGGACTGTAAACGCGACAAGTTGATACTTTGATTACCACTCAATGAAATGACAAACTTAATACTTTCTTATCCTAGATCTGGTATATGAGGCAAAGCAAGGCGATGAAATCATCCATACCAGCAGAATTTGACGGAAAATGGAGAAAACGAAAGTGTTTTAATGTAAATGAATTATCTACAAGGTAGTTAAGTATTAACAAATGTATATACTCGTATATATCTTCTACAATGCATTTTAGAACTGAAGTTAACGCAAAATGACACAAGAAATAAACGGAGCTACTAACTTTTTATAGGCAAAATTGTAGCAAAACATTTCTAAGTCAAAACACGTCTCAGAATAGTTATTGCGAAGATTTCATGTGGGAAAATAACATAATCTCACTTTCTTTCATAAAAAATAGCTTTTTATTGTACAATGACAGTAATTGCGAGTAAGATGACAAAGTTGTTTTTATTTACGCTACTTGTGACTTTAAAATATAACACAAGAATTAGTAGTGTTAGAAATTATGTAAATGTAAGTAGTGAATTTGATTTTACTTATGATTCAAACAGCAAGTTTAATGGTTACTTAATATTTGTACACCTTTCTGAACAATACCGATAAAGTGAATAGCGGAACTGTGTCCTTTTGGACAAAAGTAAAAATAATAAAATACTTTTCCTTCTCATTTTTATCATGTTCTATGATGTCAATAATAATCAGGTGTAAAAATTAGACACTGTCCCACAGATATCTTTATAGAAATTTAAATATTTAATATTATCATTGCTTCACTCTAGTAACAAGGCAAAGCCGGGCGCTATCAGCGTTCCGCTACTCAATACATAATGCCTCAAATTCGGCGGAAAAAGGGTAACAGAACCGAGTGTCTTAACACTAAGTTTCTAAGTTGTCTCTGCCTACCCTGCCTTATGGGATACAGCGTGAAGCTGAGTAAGTCAGCTTGACATACCAATATACATATTCTTAACTAAGTTCATACCTACCACCACGTAGTAGTTTAGTAGTAGTGTTTTAACGGTTTATTACATTATATACATTGATACTACTATATAATGCAGCTAAAACGTTACTCGTTTCAAAGTAGTAGAATTATTGTGATCACTAGCTACAATTTACCCAAAAACGGACAAAAATAATGAGAATTAAGAAATTAAACACTCAAAAAAACCATTTCGGCAAGGTCATCGACATATTAAGTAAAGTTATCGCTTAAAACTTTTACGATTTTAATTTTTTAGATAAAAATTTTATAAGCAACTATTATATGTTGTTTTTATTATAATATGGTTTTACACTAAGTATCAATAATGACTTTATTTTTATTTTTGTGGATAACTTTATAAATCAACTTGCCGCAGTAAAACAATGACTGATGGGAAAACGATAGCCGTTTTCAATGTTGTGGGTTCCATTCTGAATCGGTACAAATATTTTTTATATCCCCACAAGACAAAGGTTGATATAAAAGTTTTCTCTTCATCTGTATAAAGCCTGAATCTGAAAATCAAACTGTGGATATTAACCGTAGCGCACGTTTGATATACAGTTTTTATGGTGCGAAAAATGTTAGACAGTTACTTCTTTTTAAGTGTCTACGTGTGATCGCTGCCGTGTACTTCTTAGAAATACGTGCGTGAGAAAATAACGTTCTGTCACCTTTGACATAAACACTCTGAATGACCACTTAGTTTAAAAAAAGATGGAACTTTATTATTTTTTTATAATGTATATTCACTTCTTTGAAGTTCCTGTCAAAAATAAATATTATTCATATTTCCGGCTGAGTTCGTTGATATCTTTTCTATGACACATTATATTTTTATGTACATTTCATCATTTTACTTGCAAACTGTAAGTTTTATATTTATTTAGTTTGTACCGTAATTTTAAGCATCAACTTTGTAAAGATTGCTTAGCAATTGTAAGATATTACTACAATAATATAAATATATTATTTAAATGACTTTATGTTTACAAACTTTTACTAGCCATCTCATAATGAAATCTGTAAGCAATAAATACGCCGATAGCATGACGTGACACAAACAGCAATGTGAAGCTGGAACGTGGTATTATCTAAAACGGGACGCCTACTTTCATTCGATCGAGTTTTCTCAACTAGTTCTAACTTCTAGTCACATCACTTAAAGCGAACTGTCGTTTTCAATCGCAGAACCGGTGATGATTCTTCTCATCAAATTGCAGGTGTTGGCCAGTGAAAATATTCCCACATTTTCTCGGGATATCGGCGATCATAATATGAATTAGGGTAAATTATTGGTTGCCGTCGCTCAAGGCTTCTAATAACTAGTTATTTGTGAGTTTTCTCTAGAAGTTACGCGCCATTACCTATTGCCCATATCATTTATGAATGTCTGTGTCAAATTTCATTTCTATTAAATATAAAATGAGACAATAATTATTGTAATATTTTCCATCTATTATCGATAAAAATATCATTTTTTTATATTTTTCTTTTCTTTTATTTATATTGCTTTATATAAGAACAGTAAAGTAATTTAAAAACAATACAAAAATCAGATACAATATGATATCGCAACGATGGTATAACAATTTTGTGAACACATAACTAGCATTTCTAACGTCCATTTTATTACTAAGCAAGTCTACTATGTTCGCTCGTCATCATAATCATAAAGAGAAATGTGATAAGTAATAATATTTTAATTACACAGTGATACAGATGACATAAAATTAATTAGCGAAAGCGTTATAATTATAATGAAGCATTAGGTAACATATTTTAGTATAAATGTATACATATATGTTGCGTAAATCGATGATAATGTTTTCACATTTTCTAAAGCTATTTAACATTCCAATGTGTAACAAGTTCATCATAATTAAAGATCATAAATATAAATATTTCTTTGAGTGATATCTATTTGAATTTGTTAAAGTGACTGTATTACCATGAACAACTACAAAATTATAGCTTTTCTTTTAGAAAAACTAATTATATATTAACTTTTTTACTGAAATTAACTTTGTTCTTTACTATTCCGAAATATATTTTTGCAATTAATATAAGGTTCAATAAATAATAATATAGATAGTTATTTAGTACTGTATATGAAACAAGTAATATATCTCTCAAGCCACGACCGTCTCGTGCCTGAGGCATTGACAAACTGAAGCAAACAGCGCAGTACATTCTATGAAAATAAATACACCAGATAATAGATTTTTCAATGTCACTTGCCAATTGCCACCAGTAATCACTTCTCCAAATAATAAACGTTAAAATTAGAAAGTTATATTATATAAAACAATTAAAATTTCTAAATTATAAACACCCAGAAGAATGTTATATATTATAAACACTTAACAAAAAAAAATATCAATTCTACTTTTAATCTTATAAATAATAACGTAAAATTGACACGCAAGCATAATTAAAATAGTATCAACTTTAATATTAGTGTATATAAAGTTATCTGGACTCCATGATACAATGGCTACAGGCGCAAGCACGAAACTCGTATTTGCACAAAGCGGAGCCGCGCACCGCCCTCAGCTATCGAATGTCATTTCACAGCTTAACATTAGTCGCATCATGACAGACACACAATTCTACCATTTCCTTTATACTATTGTGAAATTTAATCTTAACAGGGTTTAGACCACACGCACCAAAATACTGTTACATATACGCAATTAAAATTTTCTTGCAGTCAAAATTCACTTAAAGTAGTAATTATGTTATTTAATATCTTAAAATATGTTGTTTTTTTTAAGTACAGTCTATATTATTTTTCTATAGCGTTTCGGGACGCCACAATTAACCTTACTTAATAATAAACTATGCAAGAAAGGCAAATATTTCGAGCAGCATTCTAAAATTCCCGTCAAATAGTTACGATCTAGTTATCCGATACGATCTGAATATAGAAACACCGCGATACTAGGAACGACTATTCAATTATACGTGAATAGCTCTTTCACAAATATTTATTCACAAAGCAGCATTAAAGTTAATAGTTTATAATAAATATAAAATCGATTAAATTCGCCTCAGCAGAACTACATTTATCATGATCGCTACGTTCTTACGCATCAGTCGATGAATATTTAATGCACCATGTCCATTACATCCATTGATATAACACCATATCGAGTGTGTTACACACTAAATACCTCTACTCGATCGCACTCGATGCTTATTTTAGAATTGATGAATGGATTTATCTTAGAACTCTTCGCTTAAAAACCGATAGCTGTTTTCGCTCGTATTTTTGTATAGCATCATCAAGATACTCGTTAACATCCAAATGCGTTTAATGTAGTAGATGTAACTACCTTAAATGAAAACATTAACATAGCAAAATTGGCTAAAACATACACGTTGAAATCGAGTTTCGTTATTTAGTTAGACATAGCCTCTCGCCGCGTCGCTATCTAGGCGTATAATGCATTAAATGTTCTGCATTAATGCTGTGCGTGGGCCGGTCCGTCCACATTTCTATGATGAATCGGTCCCCGGCGCCGGCACGTTACGAAAATTCGCCTCAATTTACATATAGATACGATCCCGTGACATATTCAAGCCTGAACTATCGACGGTTCGCGGTATTGTATTGTTGTTACAGGAAATATTTATTGACCACTGAACTAGCGGTTATAAAGGCCGAATCGATTTATATAAGTGAAGGAAAGCGGTCTCAACTATCATAACATTTTATATGTGTATAACTTATATAATATCAATTTGATAGCGAAAATAATAAAAATGAAATACCCATTTAATTAGATATCAGAACGGTTTTCAAAATATCATGGTCAGCCAATTATTCATAATAACAAGCAGCAAGCACCAGAAGCCGCACGCAATCAACAAAAACAAAGAACCGTAAAGCTCGTGACCTCATCAAATAAATGTAATCAAAGACAATGCGTCCAGGCGGTCAAATGTTATCCCTGCGTTGCGAAACATTAAAGGCATTAGAATGTCATGTGGTAAAGAATGGCCCACTGGGTGATTGATGGTGCGCGGGCGCGTAGGCGGTGCGGCGCGCGCGCTGAAAACACTCGCTAAATTACACCATGCCATGTCAGCTGTGATTGGATAATTTTAGTTGTACTCTCGCTGTAAGTATGAATATCTTGCTATTGTTTAGACTAGCTCATTATTTAGAAACGTAATTTATTACATGTGATATAGAAAACATTGTTTAATTATATTAAGCTTTGTAATTCTAATGGCAGGCACCATGTGAAACGTTATTTATTATTGATGCATACTCTATTTTATTATTAGACGTAACGCTGAGCCGCACGCGCTGCGCACGCGCCGCTAATGACTTACTGGTCGATTCTGCGTTGTAGCTGCACACAAATCATCGTAATTTTATTTTCTATTTTAACATTTTAAAGTTATGTGTTTTTTTTGTATTTATTATTATAAAACATATAACAATTTATAAACATTTATTTTTTTTATAGACCCACATAATTCTGAAGTAACAAAGTACGCTCCTTTGCCGTGAATGTGTATGTAGTGTATCTGTTTATTAATACTTTTTAAATGGAATGTTATGAATTAAGTTTGAATGCTAGAAGTATTATATTATAAATATTAAATAATTATTAGATTGGTTGTGATAATAATATCTCTATGTATATGTATATATATATATATATATATATATATATATATATATATATATATATATATATATATATATATATATATATATCTCTATGTATATGTACAATTTCGGTAAATAAAAAATGTATAAAAAAACATAACTTCCTACTCAACTACATCTAGATCATAATGATATTATTAATATTAATAAAATTTTAAACGGTTCTCACTAAAAACAGTAACACTTTTTTAGTTTTTATTTTTAATTATTTATCAAATTAAGGAAACAAATTACGCGGTAGCAAATCGAATACTGGCTGTGAATATTATATCGATTGAAATGAGTTCAGTTCCTGCTTTAATAATAGATAATAATCTAGTATTTCAAATTATATAGAATAAGGCTCTTATTACTAAAGCCGTTAGAGCTCATAAACTTTCGTTTGTGAGGCTTCTTACATTAATAAGTTGACTAATGTATACATCTGAAGAAGCTGTGTAATTAAGAACGGTGCTTAGGGGCATGGCGAGACAAATGAGATATGCGGTCATATTAAAAACATATTGTAAATTATTTTACTTTATACGAATATTACTTTGGGTGTTAATTTAATAACGTATTATTTTGTAAAGATTTATAGTTTTAAGTTCTCACATGTTTTTAATGATTTTTCTTTATGATATTATTAATAAATAACATTTATATGTTAATTAAGAGCTCAAGAACCAATGTACTGTTGTAGTGATTCTTAAGCATCATCACCTATAAAACAATATTATTATGTATGTGAAATTATTAGATAATTTATCTGCATTCTAAGTCAATGTCAAATCTTTACTTTAGTGACACAATTAGCTTTCAACATCAAACAGATATCTACAATCGGTCCCGCCTCAGTCCCTTTACATAAAGGCATGCCCACAATCATATTTAAGAGCAAAGCACGCAACGAAACGCAAGAGGGTAATAAAATGAGCGTTCCAGTGGACACTAGACATTTACCGCATTGATGTACTGCCGCATCAGTTTCAGGTTAGATGGCGACTAAGATTTACTATTTTGTAAGTCATGCAAGCGATTTAAACGTATTTTGCTGTTATGGTGCATGTTACAAGCAGAATGTTTATTTTTTGTATGTGAATTTTATATACTTTTTTACGATATTAAAGTATCATATAAAACAATATTTATTAACTTCAAAAGACTTTCCCTTCAATTTTTGTATGTTAATTAATACACACAAATATACTTAATTAATTAAAGTTATTAAGGTTTATTTTTAGCAATGTGTTACAAATTATGATTATCTGTAATAGCGAATCTTGTTCTAAAATATTAATAGCATAGTGACGATTCTAAAGAGTTCCGTGGTATATTATTTAACTGATTGTGATGTATGACTGGATCGTGCGCATAATAGCCAGCTAAATTCCGTCTGAAAGAGCTTTTGTGAATTTAATTCAAGTAACTCATGCTCGCAATTCGTGCTATGTATTTACAAGAATGTATAAGTAAAACATATAACAGATATTTTAGTAAGTTTTTTTTAATTACAGGAATTGTTAAATAAAAAAAATATTTTAAAAAAATGTTTAACATTAAATAATTAAATATTAATTGCTTCTGTAAGATTTAAACTTAGCGTATCGAAGTGGTTATAATAAATGAAAAACAGATTTTGTACTCGATGTGACATGGCCTATCATTGTTAGGTACTATAAATAACTTTATGTTAAGCGAAGTTCAAATATGTGCACTATCGTAGGCTATATTATTTTATGTTGCAAATAGGACCTCATAACTTTTCATCTGAACCTCATAAAATCTCATTGCCACGACCACCTATCTGACTAGGCTTTGTAACTTTACACTTATTACGGAACCAAAGGACAGATTGGTATCGACGTAAAATAGTCTTTATGATATTTTAAATCAAGTGAGACCTTTGTTCCGTGGGTGGTAAGGGCTATAAAGGTCATAATTGGCTAATAAGTAAAATTAATCTGGTCAGCAATCACAATCGTAGACCGCTAGGTAAGTATTAGAGATCTGTTAGGGTTGCATCATTTGGAAAAAGGAAATAATTTAAAATGACATTAATATAAATCATTATATACATATATATTAAAAATGAAAATAAAATTTATGCATCTTTTTAGCAAACTCATTTACATAATATACTTATATATCGTAATATTTCAATCGTGCTATTATGCTCTCGTAAACTTACAATAATAAAGGCGTATATCATGGAAGTCAATGTAGTTACAGGTTTAAATATTCTGTTTCGTCGTCTTCCTTGACATTTATTAAAAAACTCATTTCAAAACGTCATATGAACTTTATTGCAAGATAATTTGGACAAGTACGATCGGTGGTAAAAAGAGCGATGCGTCCCAAATGTGTCGACTTGAGTAATTGTGGTAGTGTTTTGCTTCTTATGATCAAACGTAGGCGCCAAGCCATGCTATACCGTATAATATACAACCAATAATAACTTAATTTTTAAAATCATGGTTGGTGATACATTTAAATAAATTGAAGCCAATGTTGCCAAATAGTATATATATATACCAAAGAAACACAGTACATAAATACAATTATCTATTAACAATTGACATATATGTACATATATATAACACATTTATAAAATTTATTTCATTATTAATCATAAAAAAATGTACCAAGTATTGTGATATAATTGTTTTGTATTCATTTATATTAATTATTATTTATAATAAATTATTTTATTTATTTTTATATAATTAACCAAGTGGAAGTAGATTTGTGGCAACCCTACATATAATGAATCAGGAGGCGTAAGACGACGCTTCGGCAGAACTTTTTGACCGCCTGACGATATTTCAACTAGACAGAAATTTTCATACATCCAATGAATGATTTATTACAGCATTGAATACGATGTCTTTATTTAGTAGCTTCAGGCGGGTCGTGAGTAGGAGTGTTTTGGATGACCCAAAAGAATTTTTAAAAGGAGAATCCGGATGAAGCAATAAATCAAAATTCTTTGTATGCCTCTCGATACAATTCCTTTTGCACTCCATACATTTATCATTATGATCGCACTGTCTGGTTTTTTAAGAGTGAAAATTTAACATGTCTTGACGGAGAAATGCTTTGCTTTGATTATTGCTCCTTATTTATATTCATATTCATTTAGCTTGGATTACGCCTGTCTGTTAGCTGTCCGATTTTGATTTTTGCTTAAATGTAATGTTATGAATTTGCCTGTGGTGGCGCAGAGAAAAAGCGTGGAGCTACAGTAAACGCTACAGGTTGTGGGTTATATACTCACTCAAAAAAATAAAATATTTAATATGTTTAAATTCAATATTCATTTTCTTATTTCTCCACTCTGGTAACAAGGCAAAGCGCGACGTTGAGCTCCGCCACTCAACACGAAATGTCTCAAATTCGGCAGAATGTGGGGAACGGAAAAGAGTTAACACTAGGTTCCCAAGTTTCCTCTGCCTACCCTGCCAAGTGCGGGATACAGAGTAAAGCTGGGGCATTTATATTAACTTTATTAACTAGCTGTATTATTTACTATACACATACACATACATATTTTTTCTATAAAAAGCAACATTTTCTGTTGGAGATTATATTTTTTTCCTTGCAAACTACAACTAAACAGGGGCAAAAGATATTTTTAAGTGTAAAAGAATTTTTCGATAGACTTACATTATTGCAAATTCATTCAAATATATATGTTAATAGTGCTTAAAGCAATATCAGATGATCTAAATCGTGAGCAGTCGAATAAGTGTTTGCTCAAATACGAGGAAGGGTTCGCTATACCTATAACATATCACTTTCCTATTGGCTCTAGTTATGTCAATAACGGTCAGCGTAATAGAAACGTATCGAGTGTTATTTCACAAAACAATAGCCAACTGTAACAACAAGGAAGCTGTATCAACTCATCGAGAATAAGGTCGTACGAAAAGGACAGACAAGACAGTACTAAAGCACCATTTCTGATGTGATAAATGTTACAAATACAGATATGCAGTGGTAATAACAATAAAAAACTATACAACGATTTTTTTGTTATAGTACCTGATTTGTATATTCATTTTCAGTATTATTAAGTATAGAATTTTATATCAAGAAGAGAGAGAGAGAGAATTTTATGATGGTTCTTTTATAAGCGTTTATTTTTTATAGCATTTAATATAAATTTTATTGACACATTAGTTAAAAATTGATTTTACGTATTTTAATTTTTACATTATAAGTAAATACTATTAAAAAATAGTAAAAAATATTACACACGCTTATTTGAATGTAAATTCATGCTGTCTTTATAGTTTTTAAGTCTTTACTTAGTGGACACAGGGCAGTGTCGCAAAATGCACCGTTGTGCCTTGCGGCCTGCTTGCATACTTTCACCGCCCGCTTCCCGATAGCTTAAAGCACTCGTTAAAACTACTTACAGATATTACTAGGATATATACCATTACAAACAAACACACTTATATAGAGAAGTTGTGCCGAATTTTTGGAAAAAACTATTTTTGGTTTTGAATACAAATTGCAAACTATTCACTAATTGGTGCAACGAAACAAAAACAGATCTCTTGTTTTGCAAAACTTAAAACCAGTAACATAAAGATTACATGCCAAAGCTTCTCTCTAGCAGCTCGAGGCTATTCTTATTTACACAGGTCCATTTGTATGACTAGATACGCAATTTACAAGCCCAACTACCCATTATTGTAAGTTACACAATTGTGTTTATTACAAATTGTTTTTCCTTTCTTTTTACCAAGTAAAGGTAAAAGATAACATAGAAAATAAGAATTTAACAAATTAGCAACTAATAATTATAATAAGTATATTATACTCTAGATAAAATCTGAAAATTTAAATTATGCAAGATTATTAAAGTCTTAATAACACTAAAGTACCAAAATAACCTCTCTTCACGTTAATAAACCTCCCATTTAACGCGATTCACTTTTTGCGTACTTTCTTTCTTCAAGTTTATAGTGCGATAAAACTGTTGGCAACTTCTGCGATGTTACTGGAATTTCTCGAAATGTGATATTTGCGCAAATGACCAGAGTATCGTAGCGCGGATTTCGTATCAATGTCACGTTATGAAGCGTCCACATCGTTTGTTACGACGCCCGCGGAAGGCGCGTGACATTTGTCGAAGGCTTTCAACATCTTTATACAATTATATATGAGCTAAAATACACCATTGTGTATACCAAAGTTATCTTTTTTATTATATTTAGTGACTATAACAATGTTTTTATTCATTTTTTTTTCAATATAAGGTAAAGTGAAGAATATTTTGTTACCTAAAATGTATATGATATTTATCGGAAGTACTAACTAAGTAAGTACTTTATATAACATTTTTGAGCTCATTGTAATCGGGGACTATCGTCTTTTTGCCTTTTGGACTTTATACCTTATAAAATGATAATTTATATCTAAATAAAGTACTGTTGTACTGTGAAACTGAACAAGAAACAATTATTTTTCAATAAAAACGTTTCATATTACAAGCAACGTAATTATTAAATTGGGCTAAGTATAAAAAACCTGCAGAGTTTTAGTAATTCTTGTCAATTTTAATGTCGGTATAAATTAACAGAAAATTAGTAGATTACGTACAGCGACCTCGACTTTCAAAGGAGCGATACGTTCATAAAATTTGTAATGCATATTAACATGACCAAAATTGAAACAAAATCGATACATTTAATTACACTCATATGGAACTTGATCTTATGAGTATTTTAGTTCTACTCTTATCATTATTGGCTTCTTGCGGAAATAACATTAGCATACTAAATGTAATGTGTATTTTACCAACATTTTGTTGATATTAGGTATAACATTGATATAATTTTATTGTTATATTTTTTTTAATTTTAAGAAATATATATTTTTTTACATTGTAGTAGTAATTTGACTAATTGTATTTATGAAATATCAACCTTTCATAATTTTCATTTATTTTCCATTTTTGACAAAGACTGATATATGATTTAAGCGCATGATTTAAGCATAATCCGAAAAAGCGAACCTACCACACTGTATTCCGCACATGGCAGGGCAGGTAGATGGGAACAGGGGAACCCAGCGGTAAGGATCTCCGTTCTATTCCCCACTTTTTGCCAAATTTGAGGTATTGCGTGTTACGTGAAGGAACTCAACGCTCCAATTTGCTTTATTACCAGAACAAACAAAACAAAATGAGAATATTAAATATTTAATTTCTTCGGATGGGAATCAAATCCACGACCTGTTAAGTTTACAGTCACACGTTTGTGCCCCTGCGCCACAACAGATCTCAAATATCTGGATCCGATATTCGATTCCTTTAAATATGCAATACGTGATGTCCAAATATTATCAAAATGTCGACCAAATCATTCGAATCATCCATCAATCTAGGTAATAACATAAATTGGAGCCACCAATGTTATGTTTACAATATACTTCAATCATACTGGTTTAGGAGTTATTCGTTGATTTATAACTGGCTAAGTAGAAACTGGATGCCGTTTCCGGCGCGTTGGCCTCCCGTCTTGTGTCGTTAACTGCATTTACATACAAATCATTGAATGAATTTGTTTGTATGTAAAATACAACTATTTGTTAAGGCTTTCTAATAGCTTGTTTAAATAGGTGTTGTTGTCAGATAATTTTTGTTATAATTTATGAGGATTGAATTCATGAAAAGTTTAAATTTAAATTGCTAATTGGTAGTCATACCAATTTTATTAACTTAAATGTTATATTAATTGTATTTTTCTAATTATACGAAATAAATATATTTTTGAAACAAAGCAATAATTTAAAAATACAGCAAAAAAAGTTAATGTTATGAATAAAAAAGAAAAAGCACATCCACAAACATTTACATTACACTTAACGGAATGTGATCTAATTTAATTTTTATGGCGACTTACAATCGATTCATTGGTATAATAAGCGACGGCAATAATTTTAGGAAGACTTCATCGGATATGATAATAAATTTTATTGTAACTAAATAATACTTAGGCTTCTCTAAGTCTAAGTTGTAAATGGCTTTTTACTTGTTTGTAAACGCCGACTTTTGTATTTGATATACATTATATTCTCTTATAATACTTTGAAATACGATAACATCAAATTAATATATGAAAATACAATTTAAATTTACATAAATATGCTATAGAAAAATGGTTTTCATCATTCTTTATTGTGCGTGTGTGTAGACTTGAACGAGAAAAAAGATTTTTTTTTGGAACGCCTTAGAGAAAGAACCACAACAATAACAACAACAACACAATTATATATGTTTAGTATAGAATATATAAAAAAGTGTATATAGATAAGTATTTTATGTATCAAATTTTCATTCATTCATATCATATTTCTCAATAAATAAATAATAAGAAAAGAGCACAAAACTGTATGTGAAATTTTGCGTAGTATTGAAATTTAGCTTGTTACCTTTATCATACCACTGATGCCGACAAGGATTACTATTATTGATATTAAATATAATTATATTTCTTTACCATCCGTGTTAAGGCGGAAAATGGGAAAGAAATGTTTTAACAATAGGTTCCCATGTTCCTTCTACTCTGCTATGTACGGGATTGCGTGAAGCTAAAATGATATCGTTTATCACTTATATATAACAAGGCAAATTTTGAAATTTATGTTTATTGCTGTTGATCCTCACTACTTTTGTATGTAAAAAAATCAGCGACGTCCAAATTGTCATTTATACAGCACGTTAAATCATCGACTTAATTATTGTGAATACTCTCTAATTAGAGTACTTCTTATTTTTCTTAAATATAGCCGTTTCATAATAATAACTATGGCAAGTAAAGTCGATTTTATAGTATAATTAGGTGTCATATTGTTTATTTAGTTTCCTTGTGGTATAATCAAATATTCATATTGCGTCTTTATTATTTCTTATACCGATATAAAGCTAACAATTTGAAAGTTTATTATATTTTATTAAATATTTAATTTCCAATATTATAACCATAACTATACGTAAAGACATATATTATATATTATAACTATATTTAACAATCACAAAATTTCATGTATTTAGAATTTTATACATTTCTAAGTAAAAATCAATAAATGAAGCATCTTTAACTCAAATATTTATGTACGTATCTATTCGCTCGCTGTATACTTCCGGCCTCGCCGGATGCCTCTTATTGACATACAAAATTATTTTAAACTTAAATTCAACCATGCAAATTTCACCTCCGTCCGCAGTTATTTTAATTATTATCACCTTACATTAAGTAAGTAATTGCCCTTTTAAATCACACTCGTTTTAACAATCAATAACGCGTGTCACAATTTAAAAAACCAATTAAATTAGACCTAAAACCAAGATTGATAATTAGGCGTTTTACTTCTGTATTTTTAAATTTTGCATACGAGTAAAATTTGAACGCATAAAAGTAAATATTCATTCGAGTGAAAAAGTTAATGATAGCTATAAATTTAAAGGGTTCCTGTTTTGGCCTCGAGTCTCCTTAACGAGGCTGAATTAAAAACAATGGGTGGCCGATGTCTCTTAATTGAATTGTTCCATAACATTTTACTGCTTCTCTTACACGTCATAAGACGTGTTATTGTTTATTTATGTATGTTTAAATATGAAAATTTGTACTTCATATTTATTTATGGCTTATTTAAAGAAAAAGTTTTAAAGCTTTATATCGCATATAACTCAATTGAATTTAGGACACTCCATACTCTGCAATCTTTTTACTTAGCTTTTATATTTAAACAACCATAATGAAATATAATATTATGTAATATGTATAATATTATATATAAATATATATATATATATATATATATATATATATATATATATATATATATATATATATAATCAACGGAAAGATTCCATTTCTTTTTACATAATATTATATTTTAATTATAAGAAATTTATGAGATTGATTTTAATTACAACACAGTAGTCATTAATACAATCCTCATATAAATTGAAGAAATTTATTATTATTAAAATTTCTTTTTATTGGCCTTTTATTTATTATTTTAAATTTAGTAGAAGTATTTAATTATCATTACGGCGCAGTGGACGTGTTAATGCAATAATTACGCGTCCGGTTCCCACTCGAGTGACTGAAATAATATCCATTCACTACTCTGGTAAGAGAAAAGAGAATTAAGCGTATCAATTAATATATTAGGTTCTCCGTTCTCTATATAGAGGCTTAAGTGTGAAGCTATAAAATAAAAAAACAATACATATTGTACCAACAATAATTATTATATTATTTTGTTTCAGGTAACGTGAAATTCATTTCGCCTACATGTGTTCAACTTCCACAAGTATTTTTTAAACCATTATATATTTCTTTATGCCATCTTTTTATTATTCAGACTTTACTTAAAACAATATCAAAATATATATAATTTAATTAAATAAAACTACAAAGTCTAAAGTGATCACTAAGCCATTAAGAATACATTGAAAGTTAATAAGGAGATTCACCGTTACGGCTTTTACTGATACCTACACAGTAACGAGGTGCGACGATTAACACCGGTTTATTTAGTGATGGGCAATTTCAATATAAATAACATTTATTATCATATTATTAACAAAGTTCACAATTATGAATAATATTAAGAACTTAAATTTAGACTCAAGATGATAAAATAAAACATACTTTGTTTATTTTTATTTTTTTAACTTCTCTTTGTATTTTGCACATGTTGAAGGTAGGGTGAGAAAAGTTCGAAACACAGAGTTGAGATACTTTGTTTCCATTTAGTGTGAAATTATTTATCGAACCCACAACATGTCGTTTTTACAGTCTGTGGCTTACAAGCGTGCAGGCCTCTTTGTTTTATGTCTAATGTTTTTTTGCATTATTTATATGAACATAAAATAATTATGTTCATAAAAATATTTTTCTGAACTCGATCTCTCTCTCGTTCTCTCTACACTATTAATTAAACAATTGTATCTAACGTAAATAAAAATAAATAATATACACTAATATTATCAATTTCATCGTCAATATAAATTCATTGGACAAAGTACTTCCCTGCGAATCGGAGTAAACCTAAAAACGGTCAAGACGTACATGTAAAACAAGAGTGAGATAATGATGTGCTTCCCAGACTTCAGGCAAGAAGCGCCGCCTACTTATCTGCCTACTTTGCATAGCGCAAGCGCAGCACTATTAAATTGAAATGGGTGGCCTAATGGTTAGTACTGAAGATCTTGAACTAGAGGTCGCGAGTTCAAAGCCAAGCAAACCTGAGATTTCAAATGTATTAACAACTCGTCTTGTGTATTTTAAAAGATAATTTTTTGATATTTAAAGTATGCAATGCACTGAAACAGATTAAAGTAATAATTATTTTATATATAAATTTATCGAA
Source organism: Eueides isabella (assembly GCA_019049475.1). Taxonomy (NCBI): domain Eukaryota; kingdom Metazoa; phylum Arthropoda; class Insecta; order Lepidoptera; family Nymphalidae; genus Eueides; species Eueides isabella. The sequence goes on along the minus strand of CM032399.1, from coordinate 7,988,570 downwards.
ATATAAAGATTACCTATTCGTGGGCAGCGTTTTATATATATATATATATATATATATATATATATATATATATATATATATATATATATATATATATATATATAATATATATATATATATATATATATATATATATATATATATATATATATATATATATATATATATATATATATATATATATAAACATATATATATAAACAGTAGACATGACCTACACGTAATTAAATAATAGCTCATTATTTCATTTAATAGATTTTCCTTTTTTGCCAAATTAATTTACTGCGTACTTCAAAAAACGTCAAGGACATTACACATTACATAACAGATCCTAAAGCGTAATTACCTAACTGTATTTAACAAGTCGTTTCCGCCAATAAAAAATAGCATGAATAATGAATAAATGAATGAACATATTTGGAGCATAATCAATAATTTCAAAGCTATTAGATTTTAGACTTTAAAGCAGGAAGTTAACTGGTTCTAGTTTAATCTTAATTTAGTATAGTAATCGTGGCCAGCAGCGGATATTATTAATTATAACCTATTGCTAACAGTTTATATCGCACTCCACTAATAAGTTAGCTACTTTTCGCTACCTAAAAGGCCTTATATTAATTAAATCTTGTAAGAAATTTTAATTGGTTATCAATATTATCTTCTTTATCAGAAAAATTAACATATCAATATTTGAATAAAGTTTATTTAACAGCTAATTTAAGATGATATTATATTGAAAATTCGCATAAGTAAATATATTGAAAGTAACTTAAGGCTGGACTTCATCATAAAGTATACGATACAGTAGCCTCAACAGGCAATAATTAATAGTCCTGTGTTTAGCATATCCATTTAATATCGCATAAACATAATAAATAGACAAGTAGCGTCGTAAACACGAACATCAAGCATAAAGTCTAACTGATTCATCGAAACTGTTCCAACGTCGCCTACAGAGGATACTAGCGAATGCTAATATATGCCCTGCCCTTCTGACGATAAACTTGTTTCAAATGTCTGTATAATTTATTACTAAATTATGAAGACTTTTTGAATCATCAATATTAAATCTAAAGAAATAATAATTAAGAATAGAACATGAAAAAATAAATAATACATTTTATGTTAAAACATAAATATCTCTGAGGCTCCTTACAAAAACATTTCTTTGATGTGATGAATGTCATTGATAAATTCAAGTTAATAAAAACCTTCGATACCATAAACCACGCCAATTAATACAATTTGTTGTTTTCTTCTTTATATGATAAGTATTTTCCATACTGGGTAACACAATGCCCGGACAAAAGCTCAGAATGATTGGTTAGCTTTGTAACGTTCTTCACGCAACGTGTCGGTAACAATACGGTCGGCCGATCAGATATTAATTAAAGCAGCTCTTGTTTAAACGTCCAACCAGGCCCGACGTTTTTACGAAGCCTTAATGAAGTCCATACATGGCACAAGCAACCGCTCCAGAATTTGCATTGATCTTCAGAGGAAATTCTTGTAGCGATTTTTGGAACTCGCGAACCTTGTTGAACAGTTGTATTGAAAGAATACTTCGTTAACTAACCAGTATGATATCACAATATATTTAATAATAATTTAAAAATTATGCGTAAAATAAAATGAAATAATTTTGTTATTGTTTCAGTTTTTTACTCCATGTTACTGGTTTCATATAATTCGCTAAATTATTATATATAAGCCTGCTAAGTATATATTTTTATAGTATGTAAATGTATACTTTGCAGGCCGGCAGAAGAGGGAAACTAGGAACGTTCCTATTTTCCCTCTGCCGGCGTTAGTTGTAAGTGACAAGACATCCGTTGCCTACTTTCCTGTGAATTCTTGAGTTTTTAATGGCGGAACTCAACACCACGCATTGTAACGATGCAACGCATGCAGAGAAGCGAAACAAAAAAGAGTCTCCAACTCCTCCGAGTGGGAATCGTGTTGCGTTTACAGTCATACAGACGGCCTTGCAAATAATTTGAATACTAGATTAATTGATAATGTAAATAGATCGTTACGATCTGAACTAGTCTATTTAGTATTATATTATACCGATCAATACATAATTGACTTTAAGTCAAACGATCTTTATCTAATAGATAATTTAATACAAATACTTAAGATTGATACTATGAATATATGAATGACTAAGAATTTTGCGTTTTTCGATTTACGCTTTATATGAACAAAATGGATAAAACGAAAAACTAAGAGAGTGGACGAATGCACATTCAAAATGGACCTTATAAAGATTTCTTATAGATTATATGATATCAATCAAATCACTATTATATGTATTGCCAATAATAGTGCGATTATAACAAAATACATTTTCTTATATACCTGAAATAAATCTTTGTCGAAAATTAGAATAAAGGCGAGATACAGTTACCTAACTAGTTAGTTTCAGTCGTACTCACTTTGACTCAACACACTCTTTCTCAGCTTTCACGTTGTATCCTGCACATGGCAGGGTTGGCAGAGGGAACCTTGAAACCTAGTGTTAAGACACTCCGCTCCACTTCCGTTCCCCACTTTCCGCCGAATTTGAGTCATTGCATGTTGAGTGGCGAAACTCATCGCAGCTTTTGCCTTGCACCAGAGCGAAGAAATAAAAACATTAAATATTTAAATTGAAAATATTAAATATTTCATGTCCTCGTGTGGGGATTGAACCCACAACCTGTCGGTTACAGTCACACGCTTGTGCCGCTGCGCTACGACAGGCATTCACTTTGACGGTCCATATATATTGCGTAAAGGTTTCAAAAATGACAGCAACATCCTTTAAAACAAAAGTGCAAATGCGGCAATATTAATAACAAGACTTATACACGTGGGTTGAGTAGTTGTAATACCAAAAGTTGCTAAATGCAATTTATATGAAATGTATACGATATATTATTCGGACCAACATTATATATATTATAATTTTGAGTAGGATTTAACTTTTTCATTAAATATATTACTCTAAAAAGGTTTCATTTTAAAACGATATCAGTTCTAACGTAAGTTTAAGGCGCAGAATGCTCAACGGGCATTTGCAACGTTTGTAATTTCGTTTCATTACCTAGTATTAAACTATTATGACTGATCGATTTAACCTTTACCTAAAAACCATGCCACAAGATTAATATCTCGAGTCGCCATATCATCGACTTAAGTAGTTTACACGATAACAAATTCATATTTAATATTTATTCTAGAATCATTCAATTCATATTTAATATTTATTTAAATAAATGTAACATGCGTTATTGGTGTACTTAAATACAACATTACATCTAATTCTAAATTAATGAACGTAGAATATATAGACAATTAATATACGTAGAATAAGCTTTTTTATTTATATGAAATAGTTTAAAACATAATAAGATCTAAGATTTTCGTAATAATTGTACATTTTAAATAAAACAAATTTAACCGGATTAATAGCTTATATTGAATATTGAACATTCTTGAAAAGCCAATGTGTGTATGGGTAGACAACGTCTACCCATCTCCTACCACTTGAACTACTGCAAAATAGTCGTAAAACATCTTAAAACATATATTAATAAATTCGGCTACGGTTATTCACACGTGTGTTTTCATGTCCATCGTATCAAGTTTCGTCAAAAAGCATTAGCACTTAACAAAGCTCGTCCATATCATCCCGAGGAATCGCCAGACATTTCACTGTAATGCCAAGGCTCACGGAATTAATGTGGGTGCCAACTGCCATTGTGCTTGCCTATTGTCAATTAGTATTGGAAATATTGAAATGCTGCCGCTACATCGGTAGGTCAGCTATTTTTGTAGGACAGTCCCGTAAATCACTTAAGTCATCAATCAGATAACAGATTGTTAGTGGCATACGTTGCGGAATATTGAATACGAGTAGGTATGTGTGTATGATAAAAAAGTGGCCATTTATTTTGTAAATGCCATCTTCCCTTTTGACGTAACATTTGTATATGCTATTGTTAGTGGTTTATTGTAGTATCGTATGTCGTTACATTAATCGATATTGTTTTACTTTCGATTTATAGAACAATCGATTCAAACTTCGTAGTATTAATAATAAGCGTACAATACATTTTAACATAGATTGAATCAAAACAAATATAATCATTAATCAAAAGCCATGAGATATTATTAATTTCAGTTTAATTCTCTGAAGAATTGATTTGATGCATACTATACTTTTTACAATGTACATTTTTGATCTACAATTATTGATTTATATTTACTTAAAAGCTATTGTTATACTCTCACTTTCCTACTCTAATACAAGAGCACAGTATTGGTATACGAGACCTAAGATGTGACATAAAGTGGAGAACAGTAGAAATAAAATGTTACGTTCCTTTTGTCTACACAGTGAAAGATGCTTGCTGTAGCTTGGTGATTCGTGTAGCAAAAGAATAAAAAAAAACTAAGAAATAACTTGAATTCTTTACAATTTCCACAGTCAATTTGTAAGATGCGTTTAATTGAATCAGATCGAATATTCTTCCAGTCATATATGATAGGTTTGATGGATGATGCATAGCAATCTTGACCTATATCGTACAGTTATAACCCTATGTCACTTGCTTCTTGCAAGTAGGATAATGATAGTCCGGTAGACCAATTGTGTTATCATGGCTTGTAAGGTCGATTGCCTATAATGAAGCCGATTAACAGGTGGAATGGTACACTTGCAGTATAATTTTGTATCTATTATTTTGCACCATAAGCTAAACGATTAATACTAAATGTAGAGTATGAAATATGGATTTTTCTATTATATTGTTTTATCTCTTTGAAACTTGTAAAAATACAATTTTGAAGAGTTCAATAAATTTAAATTAAATTGATATTTGTTTATATTATAATTTGAAAACTAAAACCTCGTTTAAAACAAATACTGCTTATTCATTATATAAAAGAGTAAAAGAGTATATTAACTTAATACGCGATACAAACCTTCAATAAGAAATTGATATTATAATATCAAACTATAAAAAAAATACATAATTGATTGATTAATGATGTATACGTAAATCTAATTTAAATATTCAACCTTATTAATTAATACACTAAGTCAACCGTACTGTACAAATATATACATATTGTTAGCTATTTTATTTAAAGACCCCACATATTGTCTCGACCAGTTTCTTGCCGTGCACCTGTTATTGCATAAAATGAAGTTAACTAGAACACCGCTAGTCTATAGATATATCCGACCAGATGGACTTCGTGTGTCAATACCTTTTAAATAATGAAAATAAAATAGTTTATGTTTTCTGTGTGATTTATGCTGATTATATTTATTATAATTAATTAATTACTTTACGTAGGTAATTTGTTAAACACGATTAAGTATTTTAATTAATTATAATTAATTTGTTAACCTGATCTTCTTAATGTGCTGAATATGTCATAAGCCATGTTTCTTCTATAGAAAGTTATATGTAATTATATATTTTCTTTACTTAGTACGGACAGAAAAGCCTAGAAAAATACCTGTGCTAATTGAAAGCATGAAAAGCATCAAAGGTATTTTGAAACAGTGGTATCAATTGTAAGTTGATATAACTAATCCAAAAAGTAGTTCCTGTAGACCTATGGATATGAAATTTAGCACGAAGTTAGAACCTCAATGCGATGACTCTACAATTTAAACTGAATGTGTTCATGTGAAGACGTTGCGTTCTCAAATATCTATTTAACTAAAAATATCTATTTATTATTAAACAAAGACAAACATACAAACAATCTCTGTTAGACGTATATAACGTATATTGTGAAATAATATCATGTTTAAAATAATATGCTCTTTAAACAAATAAACGTTTTGCTCTCTTTGCGCTCAGATGCTTTAATGAAATACAATTATGACGGTGGGTATGACCACTGATAAGCGAGCTATTGAGTCATTTACATACATGTCCAATTAGGTATTCAAAAGTACGCAGATATTATATATATTCAGGTATACGTGTATGTAAGCCAATAATATAATTCATTGTAATTTCCTTAGAATGGCGTTACTGCGAGTTCAATTTTTGTTAGAAAAACCTTTTATTTAGCTAAATTTCTTTTATATAACATTGATGTTAAAAATAATAAAATAAACGTAATAATTAAAACTAATACGTAAAACATCCCAATACATTTTAAAACCTGTTGTAGAACATAGGCTACTAGCTTTTGTCTGTAAAGGAGACAGATTGTGAGCTGGGTTCCCAGACGAGGAAATGAAATTTATAATATTACCTGACGCGTGCGACGTGAGTTTAGTAAGAAGCAATCCATTGACTTCAGCAAAAAATTTGGGATTTAATGGGGGTGACATAACATTAGGTTCCCATGTTCCCTCTGCCTACCTTGTTGTTATTTTATTGGTTTTTTATTAACTATTAATTAAAGTTTAGATTTTTAATTAAAAAAATTAAAGTATGTATGTTTATTAAAAAGTACAAAACTACCCTTGTAAATTGTCTTTAAAAATTATTTTACTGATTTTTATTATTTATTGCTTATTGTTTCTGTAGGTGGAAATTAAAGAATAGTATGGCATTTTATCGCTTTCCTGCCTACCCTACCATACGAAGCGAAAAATGTTGGATGTCATAAAAAAAATATTAGTTTTATAACTGAACTAATTAGATAATATTTTAAAATAAAACAAAACAGCTATAATAACAGTAAACTTAATTGTCACAAAAAAATAGCGGGACTGTAATAATTATGAATTTTATATGTATTCAATTATTGCAAAAATTGCTTGTGCCATTAATAGACGAAGAGACGCGATAAAGAAACTTGTTAGCCCTCAACGTCCTTGAAGTTGTTAGAAGAATATTGCTTTAATGTATATCAATTTTGTTTTAATTCGATTCATTTAAATTACTACAGTAATAAAATTAATTGCGACGTCTTCCTGTGCACTAACACAAACTTATAGAGTGGATTTTTTTGCTCAACACGCATTGAATCTGATTTGGGCGGAAAGCGAAGAACTGTACATATAGTATTTCTTTATTTCTTTATTTTTGTTTAAAATAATATAATTATTTGCCAACTGTATTGAGGTTAAAATAGACACTTATTTAAGCATTCTTTCCTATGATAGCATAGATATGCAATAAGTATATTTAAAATTAAAATTGTACATAAACAATATTTCAAATATTTTAAATGAAACACTTTTAACCGGATTAATCGCGTATTGTTAAACATGTTTTTTGGAAACCTGCCGTTTCGAACACTTTATAGTAGTCCGTGGTCACGAGTAGACTAGATTTCAAATATTTTGTAACATTAATAGCTATAATTATAAAAAATACTAATAAAGCTGGTTAAGTAGTGAAATACATACAATATTTACTTTATAAGTACCATAATGTTCACCATAAAATTTATACCTTCATTTTCTATATTCTCGTTGTAAAAGTTTGATTATATTATGATATCATTATATGCGTTAGTAGTTTGCGAGCAATGGTTATGTTATATCGATAAATGATATAATACAGATTATGTCATAAATTATCTCCTATAATATTAACCATATTAAAGTTGTTTATTTTTTTAGTATTTATAAATCTAAGAGTTTTAGTGAGAAAGTATTTTCCCAGTCGGACAGTGGAAAAAGCGAAAAGAAATAATGCAACCAGTGTTCTATTCTATAGAACCATACCAGGAAGAAAAAGCTTAGTGAATTTCATATCCAAATTTTACTTTCCTTAAAGTACTCGTATTTTATTTATTCTTTAATAACTTCATATGCCGCACTAACGTTATAGAAGATTTGCTCGACTAGCAAGCTCCTAATATCATAAATGAAGAACAAACAGAACTTAAAATGTTTTATGAATATTAATAATAAAATGAAGTACTAATGATAAAATTACTTACTTCATATTTCAATGGAGACTACATAAGCTACACTACGTATTCTTCTACGTATCTTGCATTTGCAGTTAAAATTGAACATGCCAAATTATTATTATCTTATCATTTAAGCATTGAAATTATTAAAATACTCTTTAATTGGCTTTGTGACACTTTAAAAAAATACTATATACATACTTATAAATGTATTTCATACACAATTAATCGTATCTTATAGTGCGGGGTCAATTCTACACAGAATCCTCTGTAACAATGCTAACTGGTTCATTAACATAACACTATAAGTAGAACAAATAGAAGGCTGAGATACCTTGATATCAATATAATGTTAGGAGTATGTTATCCGTACAGTTATTTTCTATTAAGCTTTATAATCTTTAAGAATTATTTTGGAAAAATAAGTTAAGTAACTGAGGTCTTTCGTGCGACTGTACCGCGTTAGGTTGCGGAGTCGATCCCAGTCAAAGAAATGATATATTTAATATATTCATTTCTTATTTTTGGTAACAGAGCAAAGCGTCACGTTGAGGTCCACCATTTAACAAGCAATACTCTCCCAGTGGAAAGTGGACAATGGACACTAATTTCCCAAGTTACCCCACAATGTGGGGAATACAACGTGAAGCTAGAAAAAAAAAAGATTAGGGCTTTCTTGGATCAGGGTATGGGGTGATATAATATTACAACAGAAAATCTAGGTAGGTAGACATAGTTAATAGTAAATTATAGTAATTTAGTAACCTCTCCTACTGGATACTTAAAAAGTATTTTCAATAAATAATACAAGGTTATGTAAAACTAAATTAGTTTTTTTGTGAAATGTTGAACACAGAATAAAAATGTGTATTAAAAAAAATTAATAAACTATTTCTTATACATACAAATACTACCTTTTTTAATAGACTAGCAACATATATTACGTATAGGTAGGTATGGTACGGTCTACCAGGTAGAACGTACCATAGTTACTGGTTAGCATTACATATAGGTAGACTCTACCTATATGTAATGCCAACCGGTAAACATGCACTACCTCTTGTTAATTAAAAAATAACAGATTAAATTGTAATACCTGCTCAACATAGGCGTTAATATTAATACCTGCGAACTTGACAGATATTTGATTTATAAATGCAATTTTATTTTTCTCTATGAACATCAATCTACGCCCTATAAGGCCTAGCGGACAAGCAACAACAGGACAAAACATGCAATTATTAGTATAAGTATCAATAAAATATGTTTGTGATATTCTTTATAGAATTTTATATGATTTTAATTAACAATTTTAATTAATAACGTGACGTAATATTTCAAAAGTTATTTTTGAGGTATGTTTCCTACTTTACTTCTTGAATTATGTTGATATTTTAAATATAAATATTTAATTATATAATCAAAACCGATAATCTTGCAATCATTTGATGATAACGTCATAAATTTTATGTTATATTAAAAAATAAAACGGCACAAATTGTATTGTGTTTACTTAAATATAAATATGTTTATATGTAATGTTATGAAAGCAGCTCTATGAGCCTTCCAACTTACGAGTAAAATCACATTTTTATTTTATAAACGAAAGTTTATGATTTAAAAAATAAACTATCTCTAATCATTTCATATTTTGGGCAAAAGCTATGTTTTATAATTTATCATGACTTTAACAGCTAATAAAAAAATATAAGTGACAGATTTCACTTTCGCCCGTCGTAAATATTTGATAATTATTTTAGATCAAAATTTACTGGGCAAGATTACATGGATCAAAATATGTCACTGTATTTTGGAACTTATCTTGTTAGTTTTACAAACTATAATTGCTTGGACAAATAGCTTTGATAATAATAAGGTGGAGTGTATTGGAACATGTAGTATGATATAATTAGTGACACTTGCAACATCCGGTCGCCATTGCCACTCGAGATATGTCCAATACAGCAAGATTTCTTAATAAGACTCGTAGATTATCTAAAGCAATACCTAATTAATATAGTATTTAGTGGCAATAAAGTTGTAGTTTTCATCAATAAAATTAGGTATCTGATTACATTATATCACTAACCATTGCGTTATTTTACATACATTAATTGCATAAAACAAATTGTTACAATCAAAATTCTACATTAAACATGATAAAAACGTGTGTGTATATATATATATATATATATATATATATATATATATATATATATATATATATATATATATATATATATATATATATATATATACACATATACATATATACATCTGGTACAATGACAATTATTCACACTGAATTAAGTAATATTTTTTTGTACCGACGCTGTTATACAGCAGCAAAACAGGTCTATTTGTTGAATGTGTGGAGTTCGTTGGATCAAAGAAAGATCTGAGGTGGTTTGGGCACGTCTAGCGAAATGGCAAAAAAGATCTATGAAAGAAAAATGAGTGGTAAAAGAGGTAGGAGGAGACCTCGGTTGCCCTTCGAAAACAAAGTATCTACGATACTGGATGGTCACATAAAAAGTATGAGACACCCCGGAGAGCATATATGCAGAGGTTGATTATACTTTTTATAGGACACAATTTAATTAGGGTGTATACAATTAGCCAAAAAAATATTTACCGCTAAAATTACATTAAAAAAATATATATTTTCTAAAAATAATAGAAATCGTTGAAGTCACTTATACGTAATTAAAAGTTACATGATTTACGAATGATCTAGTTCTGTCATTTGTATTCAATTGAGATTAGCTGCTTTCGTTATCAAATATCTACCTACTCATAAACCTGTTTTAATAATAATATAAAACTTGAACACTTTAATGAAATCTTCTTGTATGCATTTTTTATTCGGAATTCCTTATACTTAGACCTTCGAAAGATTTTAATAAATTCTAGGAAATTTTGTAATCATTTACGACCGTAATTATTTATTTACGTTTCATGATATTTATTTGTTGATTGATAAACGTTAGGAAGAGTGGAATTATTTTAAATAATTTATATTTTTTTCTTCTATACGTATGTAAATCATTCTCAATTGATCATTTTATATTCTTGTCTGTGTATGTTGTGCAAGATTTATATATTTATGTTTATAGAAGCTTGATGAGAACGTATGATCTAGAGCATAAATATTGACTGGTTAATCGTTTTCTATAAAAAAAATCTTTCCCAAGTGTAAATGTGGAATAACACTTTAAATAAGTATATAGTACGTATTTAAGTAAAGTAGAAAACGTTTCGGTATTTCTGTTATAACTAAAAAGTAACATAATCGTAATAAAACTCATTTTATATAAAAAAATATACATCTTAACCACCTCCAACCACGTTTATTAACAGATCCAAACAACTGTGCTACAGGGAAATAATAACCTTAACATATATTACGATATTCCGCCAACATGGCACGCGACACTTCCGCAATTTATTAAGGGTATGTCTAATAAAATCTAGTACTCCAACGGGCCTCTTGATAAAGAAGTACCGCCCACGTACTGCGTTGGCGAAATGTCGTGTTTGCTCCGAGATACCTATACCAAGCGTTCCGTATCAACCTGCGAACAAATGACGAGCTTTAATTTTATATATCAGTAAATAGACCAAGCTTATATATATTTTTTTGGTTTCTTAATATATTTTTTATATTAAGTTCTGTTTATTTACAAATAATCAAGCATTTTTTACCACTAATAAGGCATGTGTGTCCAATAATGAGCGCCTCAAGAAACTCTCATAAGACTGGTACGAGTTATTAATATGATAACATTAATAGAATTTTCATTTATTAACGCATAAGGCATGCCTTCAAGAAACCTGTAGGAATTTATATCGAGAAAACGTGTTTCGATTTACAATTAAGCAAGTATTAATAGAAATTGTAAGTTAACATAGTAATATTTTTATAAACGATCAATAACATTTTTTTTATATCACATAGTAAATGTTAAAAAAACACAACTGTAGATGTAACATTTAAACAATTTTAAAAGTTATGATTTTTAATATATCATTCATTTAAAGTCACATCTTAAATCAATCTTAAAAAAATCCTTATCAACCTTGTACAAGTGGTGTTTTAATGGAAAAAACATAAAAATAAACACAAGATAGACATACGGAACAATTGTGTCACAATTTTTTTGCTGGCACATAAAATACCTTACCCTACGCAGATTCCGAGATCTGTAATCAGAGTCCCATACATCATTTTAATACTGGACATGTCGCCGCAAATCCGAATCACCAATGCAAATGTGCCAGGTTTCCCGCCTTCATTCTAATACTGCAGAACTATTTATGATGCAACTCATGCTATCTACCTTGTGCAATTTTGTAAAGATTATGCTGAATAAATAATGAAAACGCATTATTATAGCTGTAGTTGACTAATGATCATTGTTCACCCAATAGTATTTACTATACAGATTCTCTATTCATTGAAGATTACGTGAAATCTCTAAGATAGAGGCCACAATTTTAATATTTAGTTTAGTAACATAATTATAATAGAAATATATTCTTACATTTTAAAATAATGACAGATGGCCGTGTAACTGTTGGCGGGACATATTGCGTAGTAATTAATCGCCATCTAGGTTAAAATAGACAAAAATCAAGCGTAAGCTAAAAATCTGAATTTAATCTTATTTATTAAAGAGATAAGCCAATATATATTACTATATTATTCATTATACAATTAAGTAATTTATAAAAAATATATTATTCTTAATGATTTTTACCTTTAATGTTTTGTAAGTTATTGCAATTATCTTTATCAGATCTCGTCTAATGATATACTTTGATATTTAAAGCATCCATATTTTTGCAATTTACAAGTAGATGGCTTTAATGTACACTTTTCAACCTTGTGTTTATTGCGTCTGTACATATAAGTATGAAGCGTACACGATCTATACATGTGTAAGGAAATGATATTATACATTTTTATATCTATTCTATTATCTAACATTAATTTGAAATATATTCGATTAATTGTTATTTACGTATAATTTTAGCAAAAAAACAATCTTTTTTATTATACTTAATATCTACGTAGTAACATGTAATTTATACGCTGTTTGCCCTCGTATCTAATTTAGTAATTTTTAAGTCCAACTTTAGCAACTATGTATATACAACAAATAATCAATTCCTTGTTTTCGTAGCCGATAAACGTCTTCTATTAGGCAAAGTTTCTGTTATATGATATATTCTCAAATATTTTTTGTGTTTTGATAAAATAAATATGTATATTTTTGCTCTTTTTGAAGACGTTAACCGTTAAACTTAACCGTATAAAACCGTTGAATTGAAATGAACATGATAAATACGCTATAATATGGAGAATATTTTTACATAGCTATTATGGGAATCTAAAAGTGGCGTCAATTTACATGATTTTGCTTAAATCTATGAAACTGCCAATGGTAAGTGTTGCTAGCTGGTGCTTAGATTTAACGATACCGATAATTAGAGCGACGTAGCTATATTTCTTACTGAACAACTATAACTTGGAAACTACAGAAGAATTCTCTACTCTTAACGTTATAAAACAGTTTATTAATGAAGTAAATACGTTTAGAAAACAACACCTAGGCTGCTTTCCTTTTAACGAGTGCTAGAGAATTTAGGATTTTTATGACTAGATCAAGAGATGTTTATTGTGTTTGTTATTATGTATACTTGAATTTATTATAAATGTTTCTATATCTATCGGTGTTAAAGGAAACCTGGTTTTAAGAAAATTAATATATATATATATATATATATATATATATATATATATATATATATATATATATATATATATATATATATATATATATATATATATATATATATATATATATATATATATATATATATATATATATATATATATATATATATATATATATACACGGCGCAGCGGCATATGCGTGTGACAGGTTCTGAGTTCAATCCCCAGTCGAGAGAATATTTTTTTTTATATTTTTAATTTAAATATTTAATGTTTCATTTCTTCGCTCTGGAAATAAGGCGTTGAGTACCGCCACTCAACACGCAATGCCTCAAATTCGGCGGAAAGTGGGGAACGGAAGTGTTATTTGAAGATATTTAAGCTCCTAGACTATATTTATATCTAGTATATAAATCATAACTAAACACGAAAATTACCAGAATAGTATGTATGTAACTAATTTTTTTATCATTCTCAAGCATTAAAAAAAACACAGCCTATTCAGTTAAAGATATTTATTTCTCATACAGAGTTCAAACATACAGTAATGTCATATCATACCATACAGTGATCGACACGACGCGTTTCCTAAAATAGTGATGTGAAATAAATCAAAGATTGTAGTTGTCGATATCGATCTAAAAACAAGCGTGTGAATCTCCTGCGGCCTCCATCCTATGAGAGAGTATGTGGACTATTTGTGACAAATGAGGCTTTACGATTTGTATTACCTAATGCTTTTGCAACAAACTTAAAAACATTGGTACAGTAAAATGTATACCTAAGGAAATTGTATGTGAATAAATTCGTATCTCATACATTTTTTTACCAAACTGGGAGATTTTATGAGATTTATTAGTGCCAACGATGGCTTATGTTTCTGCGTGTATCCAATTTATAGAAATACATATATTTTTTATCTATTTTTATTTTTATTTAATACATTTAGCTGGAGATTACTGGTTTAATGTAATTTTAATTCGTATCTTATATAGGTAATTATTTTTATAGACTATTAACAAAAACTATTAAAATGAATCACAAAATTCTTAAATCAATTGAAATTAAGACAAATAAATGGAAAATTTAGAAGAATATGACCATATATGGTCATATTCTATAATATTGCATATTATGTGTATCATGTCAGATACGAATTGAACCCACATATTAAAACAACAAGTGACAATTCCTCAGATGTTATAAAATTTGCATTGCTAATGCCATTAATTTGAAATATTACGCTATCGACTACAAATTGCAATAATTACCAACGTAAACGTAATGAAAATTCCTTATATGCTGAGTTTTTAATAAATAAATATCAACCTACGAGTGTTTTTATCGTTAGTACATCCTACCACCCATATGTTCCACGCTGGCGACCATGCAAGACGCGTATCATTGGCGGCTCACTTCACTCGCTAGACCTCTTTATATCACACAAGCCAGTATACACTTTATTATCCTGTCACTGTGTACTAATTTAGTATGAACAGAAGCGAAGTCTACACTTGAAAGAGTTGATTGATGGGCAAACGCAGTAAGTCACGATACCTAAACGCTTATTTGTGATGATAGATTTATGAATAGAATTAAGTAACGTTTGACCCTTTGCAACTGGAATTTGTCATTTTATAACTTGTTTCTAACAATGTATTAATGCTTCTGTAAATGATAATGTTCTTGTGTAATACAAAACGTTTATACTTGTCATTTATTTATTAAAAATATTTAAATATTAAATGTATTTCCGACATAATTCAAATTACATTATTAACATACGTAAATACTGAGAAATAGTAAACACACTGTTTACACGGAATGGAATCGTTGTTTATTAAATTACGATGTCTCATTTCAATTCACACCTCACCTTCAATATAAAAGCTAAATTATTATTAGCTTATCAGAAACACATAAAATGGCTTATGGACAGTACGCTCGAACATTTCGATAAATAGATTCTACTACATAGAATACGTATCGGTAATTTAACGAGATTACACAATAAGGTGGGACGAGTTGACGAGCCTATTCGAAATGCATAAAAGCCTACAAAAGTCAACGGCGGACCGTTTAGAGTGGCGTCCGCGGTAACGAATAAACGATTCAAATGCTAATATATCACAAGGCGGCGCGGTGTGATGGCGCTCATTGGCCACACTATTTACATTAACATACATAACCATGTTAGCTCCGCCTACCACGCGGTACGTCACGACGCTTCCGAACGCTAATTACGAGTAATTAGTGTATCGTGACTACAGTTTGTATATCATCAAATCTGTTCTAAATATCATACTCTGGTCGGTTCAGCAGTCAAGAGATCGAAAGTAGCTAAATCATTGTTATTACCAACAGTCCGATAAACTTCCACGTTTGTACAACGCAAGGATCATTCTACATGGAAAAATATACAAAATAAAAACAATATATTACAATACAATAATTTAAACATAAAATAATATATATACACTGTACATTATTAATCTGTATAGTGTTTAAAAAATACGTTAAAATTGTTAATAAATATATAAGTCAAATAGATATAAAATGTTAAATAGCAACATTTTTTTATTTGTCCGAAGCCTCGATAGCTTAGTACGGAACAGTGTTACAAATCATAAGCAAGCGACACTGGCCTCACGAGCATACCAAATAAGGTTCCCGAGAAGTCGATAGCTGACATTGCTCAAAGGATTTATGTCGTCTCCTTTCGGCACAAATTAGCGGCGTGTTTGATCGTAGGCGTCAACCAACAAATTTGCGACATTGTTCTTTAGGTATCATAACTGTTACAAAATCTTACCATACATGCCATTGCAATAGTAAAAGGAATAACTTACACAACATGAAAATACATTACAGTGCTATATCGTGGCGCAGAGTGCGACTGTAAATGCGACAGTTTGTGGGTTCGAAATAAAATGTTTAATATTATCATTTTATCGCTGAAGAAACAAGATAAACGCGGAGATGAGATGTGCCACTCAAGTCGCATTAGCCTTAAATTCGACGAAAATGAGGACAGGAGAAGAAAAAATACCATGAGATGTAGATGCAATAGTAGTTTCTATTGAGATAAATTAAATATTATTTTAAAGCCTGAGAATTTTTATTTACTTCAATGCAAAATGGATTTCATTTTTTTTTTTTTGAAACTACACAATTTTCACCATACAAACAAACATCTCACGATTAGCGTTACCTACTAAATGTACGCCCGGGTTTTGTTCACGTGTCAGTAGGAATAACGACGCGTGGGTATTATACGTAACTGATCAATCATACCATTAAAGTTGTTTACTGAAAGTACTGTGACTTTTACATGCTAAGTTAAAAAGTGGAACATGTGAAAGGGACAAAATTGTGTAACACAACTTGCTTTCATGTAAAAAAATAATTATACAAATAAGGAATTAGTCAACCTACCCCGGCTTGGCCTAGGTGATCTTAAGATTATTATTATACAGTACAATTTTACGAATAATAAAATACATTACTGAATACATTGGAAATGTATTTTATTA
This sequence comes from Eueides isabella, assembly GCA_019049475.1. Lineage (NCBI taxonomy): Eukaryota > Metazoa > Arthropoda > Insecta > Lepidoptera > Nymphalidae > Eueides > Eueides isabella. Next base: position 7,971,413 of record CM032399.1, on the reverse strand, counting down.
TTCGTAAAATTGTACTTACCTCTTCGTAAAGCACCCAATAAAGTATCGCCAATAATTAATTTAAAAATCATCGTTTCTGAATCAATTGCTCTAGTTTCGATGTCGCAAGTCTGTGGGTGTGCGTCGAAGGCGAGCGTAGGAGCGTCTATCAGATGGTCACCCCGCACCGGTCGTCATTTCGCAATTTTATTACGATTTACCTTTACAACATCCTTATTCTCTTATCTTTTTACTGTTCATAATATTGGACGACTTATATAAACAGTCGTAGATGTTTTCTAAGTATTTGGATTAAAATATTTGTATTAGAATTTAAAAACACATAGAATAAAATCTATATAGATGTCACTGGTTATTTTAATAACTTAATTCTAGTTTTTTACTCATGTCGTTATTTGTTTGTTACAGGTCGGTGGCGCACGAGCCCGATGAGCGCGTGCGCGGCGGCCGCCATGCGCGAAAAGCACGCGGCGCCGCGCCGCCTAGCCTCGCCGCCGTCCTCGCCTCTCGAGCGACATCCCAGCCCTCTCGGCTCACCCCGCGCTGATGAACCTCTGGACCTCAGGGTCACGCACAAGCGTCCACCACGATTAGAAGATGAAAATTGTAACCTTATCACTCAGTCACCGCCGCCGCCGCCGCACCCTACGCACCCGGCTCATCCAGCGCATCCAGCGTTACTGCAATTTTGCCGTCGATTACCGCTGGCGCTACCAGCGTCGTTTGGACGTTATCCCTTCTTGCCTGCCGCGGCTGCAACTCTGCTGGCACCCGGTGCTCCAAGAGCACCTCCGGTTCCTCAAAACGCCGGAGTTAACAGAGCACGTGACCGATATACATGCTCATACTGTGGCAAAGCGTTCCCGCGTAGTGCTAACCTGACGAGACACTTACGGACGCATACAGGTGAACAGCCTTACCGGTGCAAGTACTGTGAAAGATCATTCTCCATATCATCAAACTTGCAAAGACATGTGCGGAACATTCATAACAAAGAGAGACCTTTTCGGTGTCGTCATTGCGATCGTTGTTTTGGACAACAAACGAATCTGGACAGGCATTTAAAGAAACATGAAGCAGAAAACGGTGATGATAATCGCCGGAGATCGCCGGAAGAGACCTACTTCGAAGAAATCAGGTCATTTATGGGACGAGTGGCGCCAGCGCGCCGCGCAGCTACGGCCGCTAGCGTAGCGGACCATACCTGATAGTGAACTCAAGATATAATTCAATATACAATATCTGGTCGATACATCCAAATGACTCTTATGTGTAATTACAACTATATGTCATTGACTCTGAGATTTGACACCTAATTGAACAATGAGCCGCGTCGTATCTGTTAAAAGTTCTTATTTTATACTCCATTCTGTAATGATGTTAATATAAAATAGCGTGTTGAATGAGTTTTTTTTTGGATGGTCACTAAACACATTTTTAAATATGTATTCCTAATCGTTACCTTTGTATCTTTGTTCACAAATGTAAGAGTAACATTGTGTCGGCTCGACGATTTTAAAGTGATATGTCTTTAGCGTGGATTCCGACTTCATACTATTTTTTTATAATATCAAATATCATGCATGCATTAAACAATAATACTTTTTAGTAGTTAGTGCAAGTTAATGTAAATTCAAGATTAGCATAAAATAAAGTCGGATACCACGTTACACTTTACAATGTAAATATATGTATGAAATTATTGTTCAAAGTAGTTTAGTTAGAACGCGTACCGAATTTTTACTACCGATAAAGTTATACGATCTAGAATCTATCTTTATTCTATGTGCATAAATACGTAAATAAGTATCTTTATAAGTGATCAGAGTGTTCGCTATTTTAGATTTAGTTATTAACTAGAATTGTATGGATGTAATTAGGTTTGTATAGTTTTTGTAAATTTCGCTTCATTTGACGTTATTGTATATGTTAGTGTTATAGTCTAAAAGGAAACGCCGGTTACCAATAAACATATGACTTGTTGCTTATTGATGAAATAAATATTTTTATAAAATGTTAGAAAAATAGCATGAAATGATATTATGATCAGTGAAGAATTTTATACTGTGTGTTGCGTAAATTATTTAGTTATAAGAGCGAAGCCACAGAGTACGATTATTATGGTTTTTATGATTTGGACGTTCATCGCCCTGTTTGTTATGTTTAAAAATATTACGAAAATTAGAAGATAATTTTATTTCTGAGATTTTATATAGAAAATTATATACATATTATAATATACAGATTATTTTGTAAAACTGTAAACAAACGATTCTTTGTACTAAATTAGGATAAAACATCTGTGATTTTATTTATTACTTGGCTGCAATTGGATCCGTGTATATTGTTATATCAAATATGTTGACGGAAGTCTTTCAAAGAACTAATGTAAACGTTCCTTTAAGTATAGATAGATCTCTATTATTGTTACGAGTATAAAAAGTATTGTATGTTTGGTTTTGTTCTTTTTTATACGTTTTAGCTATTTTTTCTTTTTATTCTTTTCTTATTTTCACCCCATAAAATGGATAAATTCAAATTGTCATAAATTTAAATACCTGATTTTTTTAAATTTTTCTGATCTACTTTCTTTATTATATCAATTTCATGCGCAAAGCGTATAACTATTATGAATTACTTTTTCTGTTATACGATAGCCATTGAAGCAATGATTTTATTTAAAGTTATTTTTATATCTAATCTATATAAAATATAGTTTTTTCTTGTTAATTATGGTACAAAAATTTAAAATGTTACATTTCTTAAGATTTGAAAATATTTCTCTACCTACCCACAATCCTGAGTCAGTGTTACCTTAATAATAAAACAATTTGCCATGTCCTTATTCTATAGTATACTCGTACCAAATCATATCGTTAAGCATATAAGAGATGCTATTTAACTTATCACTAGATTGTGTAAGTAATAGAGATTATTACCTTTGTCGTTTTATACTTTTGATACCTATTAGGCGTTTGAAGGTCACCGATTACCTTGTCAAAATAAAATGAAATAAATAACATTAAATCAATTTGTGTATTTTATTCCACATCCTTCTATATTTTATTTACTTCAATACATAAAACGCTGAGTAAAAACTACAGTTTAACACAAGAGATTTTATAACCGAGAGAAATTTGTTGTTTGTCTATTGGGTACTATACCTGGGACGAGTGAATGTAAATAACCTAAATTCATAATATATGAAACAATAAATAATGAAGAAAATTGAATAGATTTAAAAAATATATTACAAAGTAAATGCTATAATAACGAGGCATAGCGTAAGGGGCAGAAGCGTGTGACTTTAAAAGCGACAGAGGTTTCTATTGTGGTTCGATCCCCGCTCAAGGAAATGTTTTCTTTTCGCTCCGGTAACAAGACAAAGCCCAGGCATGAGTTTTACCACTCAACACTTATATAATAATGATTTTTATTATTCAAATATATAAAAAGATATAAGCTTAGGATTGTTGGTCCAAATACAATAATAAAATTCTAGCGCAAACATTTATGTCCATGCCTAGGGCATTTTAGCGCTCCGCCTTATGAGCGGCTTCGCTTTTACGATATGATTAAGCTTTATTGCCAATAATTTGAGAGAAACAAACCTCCCAGATCTATTGTGATTGTATAAACGAGCAATTGAATTTATAATACTAATTAGACCTTCATATGATTTTGGAATGTTCTCTGACCGTTACGATGTTTGCTATTTAAATTAATAGGAATGTGACATTGTGGCGTAAGTTTAAAGGTTGTGAGTTCGATCGCCACTCGTGGGAATAGACTATTTTTTATATCCTCAATCTGGTAAAATAATTAGAACTGCGGCGTTGAGTTCCGTCATCCAACACGCAACATCATATTGGAAGTTACGCAAATTAGAGCAGAATGGCAAGTCCTAGGGCCTGACTAAGTAGCACAACTACTTACGTTCTTATTGCATATCCTTCTATCTGCGGGATAAACCGTGAAGCTAATAGAGAAATACAAATATTTTATATTTTAACACTCAGAATTAACATTTGTTCCGTTCTTTGATGATATTCATTAATTTCTATTATATACAATGTGTAATCACATATTAATGTGGTAAACCCTGATTCATAATATACCGTAAATTCCTTTTTTTTTTTATTTAACAAGAGTAAGTGAGTTGGTTATCTGTAAATATCACATTATGGCGATAGAGTTTATGTCAATTAAATTATTAGATACATTCACAGATTATGAGTTTCAGCCTGGTGACAGACGGGCAGAATCTATTAAGACTAGACCTGTTACTAAATAGGGCCTCGTTTTGCCCTACCCTAGTACAGAAGTCTAAAAAAATTGTAAAAGTAGAGATTCATTTTATTTATAAAGGAATTTCAACGCTATACAACTTTAAAGACAATGAATAGTTGCATTACAGAAGAAATTATGAACCGCTACTTAAACCCATGAAGATATTAAAATACACAAGTTATATAATTTCAAATGAACGTTATCAGAAACTGATAAGTTTAATTACATAATAAATTTTATTAAGTAAGCGCCGCCCTATTCTAGTCGATTTCCAGCAACAAAGTATAGGTTTCATTATGTATAGTACCTTACGTAGGAATCGTTTCCAAATAGTATGGTGTAAGTTATGAAAGGTGAGCCCTAGAAGAATTGAGACAATAAAATGACACTTTTGACTTAAACTTTTCCTGAATAATTTTGAAAATAAATAGGCTATACTAAACATAAATTTAAAAAGCGTAACGGTATTGCAGAGGCGCGGGTTCAAATCCTGCTTCGATCAAAAAAAAAATTATACACTTTTTAAATTTAAGTTTAGTATTTTCTGTCCTAAGTGTGGAATAACACTTTAAAACATAGTAAAAATTATAAATAGGCTGTTTAAATTACATTCTTTTTCCTTTTTAATTTGGCTTTTTGTTATTTGTATTTTATGAAAATATCTAAATCCGTTTATAGATGATTAATTTAATAAAAATTATATAATTATAGGACTTATTTTATAGTTTAATTATTCTTATCGCTTATCACAAAATTATACAAAATAATGTGTTTCTTATGTAAAGTCATTTTAATAATCGGAAATCGACCCGCGTACCGCTTATCAATAGAGACTTGGCTAGAAATGGTTGTTCTGGGTGGGGCAGATTGCACAACGATGACACGGCCGGGCGGCTTGTTAGCGGCGCGTGCGCGTGCCACCGTTGCGTTGCGTTGCGATATTTATTGCTTATTGAAAAACTGTCGAACGCTTTCGCAGAATTATGACTTTTGTGGTCGACAGTCGACACCCTCTATTTTTTGCAATCCTCTCTAAATTGCAGCAATCGCAGCCCGCCAATTATAAATGCTATATCCGTTTTTAGAAACCGCGAACAAAAAATCGATATACATGTAACGACTGTTACGCTTACTGTATCCACTGAAACCAGTGTTACATCTGCGGTGAAAGCAATGCAGAGTAAAATATTGTAATCGCCGATTTAATGAGCTTCTTATTAATTCAATAATGACATTTACTGCAGACATAATTATAAAATGTACAAGTAATGTATATTATGAAAGGTCGCCCCGAATCCGTACAGATAAGATGTAACCAGCGAAGCCGACCAGTCTATGGTCAGTTGCGTGATTTGGAGAGCAAACTTGCGGTGACATGTTACCATGGATATAGAATATTCAGAAATACGTTTGTTTTTTAAGCACGCATTTAATTTTGTTTGTGCATGTGTGCACAAACAAAATAAATATTTCCATATACATTAGAAAAGAATCGTTAGCTTCACGCTTTATCCCGTACATGGGAAGGTAGGCAGAGGGAACTTGGAAACCTAGTGTCAAGACACTCTGTTCCGCTCCCCTAATTAAACACTGGGGAGCAAAACAAAATTAAAGAAAAAAATAAAAATAAAAAGAATAGATTATATAACAACAAAAACACGATAGAACAATAGTAATAAATAATAAAAATACTTAACACCCAACATTTTAAGATTTTGGTACAGAGTTGAGTTTGGTGTGTTTTAATAGGCAACCGAGCTTCATAACTAAGTTTTGTGCGGAACTAAAAGTAAACTATTTTTTTTCTCTATACAATAAGTTTTTTAAAAATTAAAATACCTACATTTTTTTAAGTAATAAACATTATAATTTCAAAACTTAGTTTTAACCTTCGAATACACATACATTTAAATGTAAACATTTTAATGATGCTGGAGACGCTTAAAAATATGTATATATTATACAATTAGTATGTCTGTCTCTGAATGTCTATAATAATTGCTAAGTTCAAAATACCAGTCAAGTGCAAGTCGGACTTGCCCACTGCGGTTTTCATCAATTCCAGGATTCCAACGCGAAGTACTTACAACTTATAAAAGACGACAAACTACTTTTATACGTTTGCTAGTATATAATACACTTATTAAATGAACAAAAAATATAACTTTGTAATTAAATACAATATTTTTTTCTGTAACTTTAACAAAACTTTCTATTTTTCTGTTTTTTTTTTCTTTATTTATAAACATATATGAAAGACATAATAATCACATCCAGTATTTCTACACTCAACATCTGCGACATAAAACAGGTGACCGATCCATCACCTGTGCTCAACGACGTGGCTAATTAAAGGAAAGCAAGGTCGGTTAAACCAGACTAGCACCCACTCTAGTTCACAAAAACAACGACGTTACGCAACGCAAACGGTTTCTCCTCCTGCGTAATTGTAGAGTGAACTGTCACTTTTGTATTTGTGTACACGCGGCTTTGCTTGTAAAAATAAACGCTTAAATTTTGTAGTTCGAGAACGTTTCGTTGTAGACGTGGCCATTGTGAGTCCGAGTCTCATTCAGAGAAAATAAATATTCTCATTCCATCGCTCTGGTATAAAAAAACATAACAAATATGTCGGAAATTGGGCAGAAAGTAAAGATAGAAGTGCCTACGCTAGATTACGTCTACCCTGCCATAAAAATACATAAATAGAGCGTAAATAAAAAAAATACATTCGTAGCGTAGAGGTAGGAGGTAGGTATGTTTATTCGGTTATTAAAGATCGTAAAATGATTTTTTTTTGTTTTAGTCAAGGGATGTATGCTTATACTTAGATAAACATTTTAGCTGTAAAGTACTTAAGCCACTAATTTTAAATAATAAACTAACATAAGAATGGTAATTTTCGTTTAAATATAATAAAAGAAGCCATTGCGTTGTCATATACACAATACTTAGCTTATCAGAAAGTATATACTCATAACCCAAATAAATGTAAAAAGTAATTTTAATTAACAGAAATTCACTTAAAAAACTCTACTTAAACAGAAACTAAAATTATGACCTGATTCACGAGAGTCATCTTACCGTTCTCTTAAGCTTTCTGCCGTAAAATTTTTGAAACTAAAAGACCAACTGATAACAAAATAAAGTAATTTTATAAATAAATTTAATGCATTATATTTATCTATATGGATGAATCCACCTTACATTAAGTATCTGTTTTGCAATATCAAAGTAAAAAAACCTCCTATCTTATCAACACGATGCTAAATGTTGTCTAATGCAATATCATGGCACCTCTGCGCAAGATTTTTTGCTGGCATTATAAATACTGGCAATAAAAAGTCCACGTTTTTACGTTTCTTTTATGTTTAAATTTACCTTAATAAAATTGAATCACATTGCAATTTTTTTCAAATTCCTATTCTTAAATTATTTACGCAAAAGCTTTATTTATAAAATATGGTATCAGCAACTTTTGATAATAAAAACAACATCAACTTTTTAGCAACAGCAAATTTTAAATATTTATTCAAATGTTATTTTAGCGTTAACAGTTTGTCGGCCTCCTATATGTGTATGTTTTAATTATGCGGATATAACGCCATACATTAATCTAAAATAGAATTTATGTGTAATTTATAACTTAATTAGGGGTTAGCTCACGTGAATAACATTCATATTTACTACAGTAACACAAGTACTACCATATCAACCTCACTATTCATATAAAAAAACATATTTTCTTGACAAAAACAAAACCATTGCAAATATAACTGCAAACAACACTATATTTATATGCAAATATATGCTCTTATAACTTTCCATCTCAATTATTGAAATGATCGTGAAAGCATATGTCGATAAATGCCTTACTTTAAAACGATGCACCGCGTTATGGCTCATTTAAAAGCAGTTATGAACTGAGAACGTCTTGATAACTGAATAAAGCGGTACACTGCATCGAATTACATATATCGATAATTATATGTTAAGCGTTATCGTGAAGTCACAGACAATTGTGCGTAATTCTATACAGTATTGCTAAATTATATAGCCCTCTCTCAGCGTTCGTACCTTGTATCGTCCCCCTATAACCAGTTTAATTAAAATAAGATGTTTTCCTTATAAGCAATATCTACTTTTTTAAATTCAGGTACATACATATATACATGTGTGTATTTATGAAATTTACTTTTCTTACAGTATTGAACGATGTGATTTAAATAAGTTAATAGGTACATGGAGTTCGTTTATTTGCGTTTCTTTACTCTTGCATACAATATAGACCTGTTGTGGCGCAGAGGCATAATGGTTCTACTGAAAACGCGATAAGTTGTAAGTTCAACTTACACTTCTTACTTACTTCTTTACTCGAGAAAATTAAATATAATGTTTGTTTCATTTCTTTGTTCTGGTAACAAGGAATGCGTGGCATTGAGTTCCGCCACTTAACACGCAATGCCATCAGAATTCGGTTATTATGGACACGAAGTGCCTTAACACTACGCTCCCAAGTTTTATTTGCCTATCCTGACAAGTGCATAAAATGTCATGTCATATTGATACAGAATCAAGCATAAAAATCTTCTATGAATTTGAGATATTACGTTACGTACGTATACTCAGTGCGAAAATATGAGAAAAAATGGAAAATTAATTTCCTTATTAATGATTCGTTTTTAATTAATAATAAGAAGATTATTATCACAATAATAAAAAAAACATTATATTTATCCCTCATCAATATACGAGTAAGTCCCGAACATTCACCTCAAACAGCAAAAACGTTACGAAACGATATCAAATTCCTCAATAATGAGCTCCTTCGGAAGCCTCGAATGCCTTGTACCGTCCGCCATCTGATTAATTAGCAGACGTATGTGCGAAATGTGCAGCCGCACTTTTTACTTTCTTACCTTATCGTGGGTGATCTATATATTTCAGCTATTTGTTAGCAATGCTCGTACAAAAGTTGTTGCTTGTTCAATGCAAATAAGTTCGGCATTATTTGCAAATTCTTTTAAATGAGATAACATTTTTTTGATGCATCAGAAAAAATATAATTTTATTTAAAAAAAAACTGATATTTAGTTAAAATATAAAATATCCAAAACATATTAGAAGTGCGGTATATATTTGTTATCAAAGTGGATATACCCTTGCAATTTACATACTAAACAACCAAGAATGCTTAACAATATATTCTATCTGTATATATAAAGATTAATGCCTGACGTAGCGCAGGCCACAAGCGTGTGACTGTAAATCTGATAGGTTATAGGTTCGATTCCAACATGAAGAAATGAAATAGTTCACTTTTTCAAATCAAATATTTAATGTTTTCATTTCTTCAGTGTGGTAACAAGGTGAAGAGGCCCCTCTTTGCCTTGCTTCCACATTACTTCCCAATATCTGAATCCAGCGCCTCAAATTTGGCGAAAATAGGGAACGGAATGAAGTGTCTAAAAACTAAGTTTCCAAGGTTACCCTGCCATGTGCGGGATGCAGCGTGAAATTGAAAAAGGTATATAGAAAAATCGTGCAGTGCGTAGTAGTATTTTTTTTGTCGCTACTGAAAATTTTTAGAAAAACTTTTTTAAATTAATCTTATTTAGATCTAGTGATGATATAGTAATATGATTATTTTACAAGCATCAAACTATGAAATTAACTTTTGTATATAAATAAAAATTGTACAATGTTTAATAGTAACAGTAGTAGATATCTAACCGTAATATAAATTCAACCTGGTTTTTTTTTTCATTTTTCTACTAAATATAAGCAACCAATATGTATAACACAATCGACGCGGTACGTGACAGTTAAAACGGCCAGTACACTAACCTCAACGTTTTCACTCTCTATGCCATCCCGCTAGGTTTTCTAGATACAGTTTTTCATTGAGCCGCCACAACTAGACTAGTTTCACTGATTAGTCAAACGTACAGCTTTTTATATGTACTAAGCAATTATATTTTAGAACCTAAAAAATTAATCGATTTTAAATAAATCAAGCACTTGGGCCATCATTTGACGAAATTTGTAGCAATATTTTGTGTGAAATATAGTATTTTGTTTTTAATTCATTACTAACTAGTGGTCTAATTCTTGTTAAATGTTTATGATTGTGTTTTAGAATCAGTAGATATAGTAGAAAACATTCTGAATGTAATAAAAAAAATGTGTAATTGGGGTTCGTTTTATAAGACAACAGTCCGTTTATTGACTGACAATTCTAAAATATCGAACAAATTAAGGAAAATGTGGAAATTTATTTATATTTTTGTTCTTTAACAAAATTATTTTACACATAGATTTTAGTAATATATATTTTCAGAACCTAAATAAATAGTAGAGGCTTGTCATGGAGAGGCACAAGCGAACCCCATTAGAGATAATGAAATCTTTAATATTTTGTAATCTGCTTTACGCCACTAAACACTCAGAATGCTTCAAATTAAGCGGAAGTGGGAAACGGAATGGAGTATTTTAACTCTAGGTTTCCACGTTCTCTGCCTATCATGCCATATTGGGGGTACAGCATGAAATTGAAACGAAAACAAGATAGTTATTTCATACAAAATGAACGCATGCAGAGACAAACCTAATTTTATTAAGTTTTATAAGTTCTTATTGACTGACAATCCTAAAATTAGTTCGGAACCCTCTATAGGCAATTTTATCCGACTCAGTATTCATATAGCTAAATTAAGATACAAACTTGTTCTGTTTATTGTTATGCAAAATTTATACTTATGCCAAAATATATATCGGGCGATTTTTAAATAAATAGCTGTTAATAATACAACATTTTAAAAAAACCAAGGATCACACTTAAAACGAGTTATAAATTACATAATTTATAAACTTAATTATGCTTCGTTTCAACGCAGTTAAAGTTTACTTATAATATACAATTTGACATAATAAAACAACCTTCGATTAAAGAACTTATCCTTTCATTTTAACACTTACGATGTCAGGTGACTTTCTCGCCTCGCCTTAAAATATAACAGTTAAATATTTATTTACAAAAAAAAATCGCCATCCACTAAATAATTATTAAATTTAATATTTTCTTTCATGTTCATTTAGCACTTTTAAAGATGTAACTCATACTTAAAAGTTAAAAGCTTAAGTTACGTGATACTATTTAATAATTAAATGCCATTAGGCCACTTATCTACTATGAGGTTTAATTACAAATGTTTTCAACGTCCCGATTCGTAATAAGCCAAATTTTAAATTGTAAAATAATCCCGACGCAAAAAATATTTACTTAATGTGATCCAAATGCTTGTAGCTCTTACTGCTTATTTGTTTTTCCTAAATAAATCATACTAAAACCGCGTTCTACCGCGTTTAACAAACTTTTGATTAATGGAAACTGCACTCAAATCGGTTCATCAGTTCAGAAGCCACAGACAAACACGAAGTCAGACATGTCAAACTTATTAACAGCACCATGAAGGCAATTTTAAATATAGAATATATTAATATGAATATAAAATATATAAAATAATATATAAACGAAGAATTAAAAATTATATTAAACACTTAAGAGAACACTTTGAACTTTGAGGCGTGGGAAAGACTTAAACGCGTCCACAGCTCTAAAGAGGATGAACAGCATTAATTTCTTTTTCTTTTCAATCTACAGGTCAAAGAAAATATTAAAGAGACATGTATTTCATTTAGTTGCATATCCACATATATAAATAAGCGTTTCATTTGACCATTCAAAATGTATTGTCTGGTTTTTTCAGAAATTTGAAACTAACTGACTACCGTTAGCTTTCCTCTGTTCATCATACACATTCATCACAAAAATGTAAAATAGATTTTTACTGTATATACAATTTTAAACATACATTTATATTTAGAAAATCAGTAAATACCCTTTTTTACATTAACAAAATATCAGTACGTAAAATATTTCTCTGTAGATGTCTCAATATTAACACCTTAGGTATAAAGAACGAACAATTCCAGGCAAAATAGCCGATGAATTATTTAATAGTACAATTACTTACTACGAATACATAGAAGTGATAAATAAATCATTGAGTGGATTCACAGTAACGCTCGCGGAATCAGAAAGATTTATCTAACAATAAATATGTTATGCACAAAGAGAAAATTCTTAATAGAATAACGATGAGTGATGTATTTTAATAACATTTTTTATAAATTTTGTTAGAAAAGTTTTTTTTTTTTGGATTAGCATAAATATAAAGTCATATATGTCTTATTAAATACCTCCATCAGATACACCATCAGAATGCAATTCTTACTTAAAAGTATAAACCGTATGTAGATATTAAGTGTTATTTTTTTGCATCACATTGTATTCCTCGTATAGAATAGTTTTACAGAGAGTGTCAAGACACTCTGTTCTCTGTTTTGTACTGTATATAAGCATGGAGATAACACACAAAGCTAACAGCCTTACAATCTTTTACTGCAACAATATCTTCTAATTATTTTTTATTAATTTTGATATGTTACAAATATGTATGATTAAACTCATAATTACTATACTAGATGTGTCTTTCACAACATTGTGGTAAAGTAACCAATAAATCTTTTATTCATTCTTCAACCACAAATTTGATGTCGTAAAGCCAAGTAGATCAACTCCACGAAGAATTATAGAAATTAAATGTATCATACGTTAGGTACGTATGATACATTTAATATATCGAATACTAACGTATTGACTGGTTTTTAAGTCATTACTAATAAACCATACGAGAAATGGGCATGCCATACTAGCTACACTTTCAGACCACTTTTTCTTTCGTGGTATTTACTGTCGACAATCGATATTAAGATGTCTTACAAGATAATCGCTTGAAAAATTTTTAAATACTTTCATATGTGTAATGTATAAATGACAGATAAAAAACAACTTTACATGTTTTCTCGTATAGCAAGGTAAGGTAGGCAGAGGCAAACTAATGTCAAAATTTCCGCAAAATTTTGAAGCCACAGCAGGATGAAGGTAAAAAAATGACGCCGAACTTAATGACATTGACAAATCATTATATTTTTCCTATTATAATTTCAATAGAACCAAAACTTCGATACTATAGACAACAAGCATAAATCTTGGACTATCTGATTAATAAACGACATATAATAAATTCTCAATACCTGACTCCATGCACTTACGCAACATTACAATTACAATCTATAAAAAAAATAATATTCCTTGAGTATGATATTACTTTATTATTTGATAAGCATCTAAACCCATTAAATTAGATATTTCAAATTCTTCATCTCTCAAACGGGGAACTAATTCATTTTAAAGTAAATGTCAGATTGGTATTTATATGCGTGTTTTGCATTAGTGAACTGAATTGTAATCGCGAAGTCGTACATTGAATGTAAGTGAAAAGAGAAGCTGTGGTAAGGGAAGGAACGCCCACGAGGTCACGGGAGGTACACGTCTTAATTTAATCATTATCAGCCACGACAATCAGAAGCATAAATATTACTGTGCGTGTTTTTTCTTGCACATATAAAGTAGGTACCTACTTGCCAAGAAATCTGTTTTATAACCATTAAAGTGCAGATCACACAGTAGCAAAAAATGGAACAAGAAACCAGTTACGTACCTGTTTTTTTTTTCTCTTTGTAACTCAATAGCATTTAAAATTTATTTTTATTAACGCTAATGATAATTTGCCATTCAAGTATTTGTAAAGTATCTATACAAGCAATTAATTAAAGTAAGTGCTAATACTTGTCACACATAGTTAAATTTTCAGCTTTATTTAAATTATGAAACACCTAATAATTTTGAAATGGAGAGTAACAGTAATAATACATTTTTTTTTATATTTGTCTGTTTTAATATTAAGTTATACTATTTTTTATTAATAGCAAAATGAAAGAACAATAATTTATAAAATATTTTATTTTATAAACTCATACAACTCCCACGCATAGCAGAGCCTGGAATCCACAAGATCACAAAGGAAACTGGGAATCTATTGTTAAGTACATTCAAATTAAGACAATCTTTTCTCCATTTTTCGCTGAATTCTTGACACATTGCGTGAGCAAGTCATCAAGGTGCTTAACGCCGCGCTTTGCCTCGTTATCAGAATAAAAAAATATAAATATTAAATATTTCATTCCTCATAGTGAGGATCCCACAACCGTCGCGTTTAAAATCACTCAATTGTGCCCCAGCACCACAACAGCCTAAAAGACGAGAAAGTGTAAATAAAATAATCAATAGTTATCATATGTACTTCTTTCCATGTCATAAAACCTGAAAGGTATATCTTACGGTATTCGTGACCGGCTCTACTGATGTTGTACGCTCGGTAGGCGCATATTTATACATTCAAACACGGCATCAATCATTCTAATGAGCTAGGGCCAGTATACTGCATGGCTCCAAAGTGCCGCTGGTGCGAGCCATCACTTGGCATAGTGTAGCCTTTTGCCCATTTTTATCTATCGATTTAAAATTAAAACGAAAATTATTCTTGTAGCTATTAAAAAGTATATAAGTTGCTTGTAGGTTTGCTATGTTTTGTAATAGATAATAAGGTTAATTTCGTCTATAATGCTACCGACAGAAATTAAATTATGAATATATAATAATATTTTCATAAGGATTTCATTAGCTGCACAAAAAACAACTTAAAGTAGTACGTACGCACAAAAGAAAGTACCATTATTATCGATACACATAATACTAAATCGATATCGATGATACAAAGAAGGCAATAAACCCTTTTAACAGCAGTGATATTCAACTAACAAGTTTAGCAATGAAGGAAAGAAAGCTGCCTGGAGCGTCCGGCGCTATTCACAAATTGGCACGAGCTAGGCACGCGTTCTCTTTACAATCTGAATAAGCTTTTCATTCCAACAGATTTAATCAATTTTAAACTGTATTTGAGTTGATATAAAAGCTACTTTTGCTTTAAGAAAATTTGTTACTTATAACATATAGACTGCAGTGATAGATTACAGAGATTGAATGGTGCAGTGCAATGATATCACGGAGCCATTAGTTGAAGCAAAAAGGATGGAATTCTTTTGATCGTATCGTATCTATTTTCTTTGGATTTAAATACTGCTGAAAGGAAATAAGAAAGGTTACATTTTATCAGTCTACTTTAAATGAGAGTTATTATTTATTTGTCGTAATCTATGTTTAAATTGCTAAAAAAGTATACCTATTTTGTATCAATGTCACTGTCACTAAGCCTCTTATAATTGCAATATGTTATTAATAGTAAGAAAATTATACCTATTTAAGACTTTCACTATATAATAACATATCTCTGATACAGTTTTCTCAAGGTTGCTCCTATGAAACGTAGATACAAAGTATAATTCTTTACGCCGAGCCGTCAACATTCAATTACGCTAATCATCTCGTCAAGCCGCGGGCGCACTTCGCAACGACGTCGAAACGGCAAGAGGTATTAATTTTTCTAGAATAATTAGTAGAACGTGAGAGGGACATTAGATGGAAATTACACAAACCGTTTATTGTACTGTTGATGACAATATTAATCATACTACACAGGATTAATTAATGATGCCTTAACTAAGCAAGCCAATTGGTAAGAGGTAGTTAATTAAGAAAATGTTTTTAAATGTAATATTTTTTGCATTATTACGTACGAACATAAACATCTCAAATTGACACACCTTACCTATTGACTAGTGTAACGTTTTGTTTTTTTTTAAAAGAAAATGAGTAGTGTAATCTTTAATTGCTTTGATATTTGGATACTTGGATTTGCTAAAACGTATTTAAATAAATGATTTCTTTGTAAAAGAAAAACTATGTTACTTCTCAAATATTTTTCTTACTATAGTGATAAGCTGCTACTAACTCATTTTAAGCTGTTTTTGAGCCCTTCATAAGACAAAACTCAAAACAACTAATCTACATATATTACATTTAGCACTTATTAAATCTCCATAGCATTTTATATATAAAATTTCAACATTTAAGTTTTCTTTATACAGAAAAAAATCTAGAAGAGATGTAATAATTCATATTTTAGTAATAATGATTATCTCGATAGTTCTATAAAACAAAAAAAATGTTAAGTTTACACCGGTCACCAAACGTTAGGTCCAGTATATCCATATAAAATCATTCCTACATAACGTTTCCAAGATCTAATAACTATTATGTTAATGTCATATAAAAAAACTGTTATAATTGAATTATAACATACGTTGTGACAAAGTAAACAAAAATATGTTAGATATCTACTTATTTTAAAACTACTTTATATATTAATATAAATTGCCAGCAAGCATGCATGTAAGTTATCTTTTATAACCCTTGTCTGTATAATAAGATTTAATTATAAAGCTACAAGCCCTTTAACATGAACATAAAATAACACTTTACACATTGCTTGTTTTTTTTTTTAAATACTTCCATATGAGAGGATATATTGATTTCCGCAATTTAATCATACCATATAAAATGAGTTTTGAAAGTTCAAATTATTTAAAAACTAGACACATTCTATGTGACGAGGTAGCTCTAAACGCAAGAACTGCGTGCTACGCAGAAAAGAAGTTTCGTAAGACGTTGAGGATATTTATAATTTTATATTTTCGAAGGCAAAAAGGACAAAAAGTATCAATACTCTCTGATCTTCATTATAATAAATTTAAATTTATTTGCATTAAAAATGTATTATAGAGGACTCTAGTGGCCCAGCAGCTCAAGCTTGTAACTGTAAACGTGACAGGTTGTAAGTTCGATCTCCCACTCAAGGAAATTAAATATTTATTATTTTCATTTCATCCCTCTAGTAAGGGGCCGTCCATTAATCACGTAAGGTTCGAAAAGGGGGAAGGGGCTTGGCGGAAATCACGAAATATCACAAGGGGATAAGGGGGGTACAGTAAGATATCACGTGTATATATAGGTAAGTAATTACTAAGTATAAACTTCACCACGAATCACCAAGGGGGACCAAATCATCATCTCATGAATGGACGGCCAAATTAAAATTATACACATGCACATTATAAGGTAAGTAACGGATAAAGTACAATAATATAAAACTACAGTCGTAGTCCTGTTAGTTGGTGTTATACAAATGCAATTTCTCTAATATATTTAAACATAAAAAGCACAGGTACGTAATTAAAGTAACTCTTTAAGCAATTATTAAATTATTCATGCGTCGTTATTTTAATTAGCTCGTGATGTTCGAGATTATCTCGAGCGGCTCGTGAAAGTTTATTCCCTTATATTTAATAGGAATTGACTTTAGTTGTAAAATTATTACTTTTGTGTGTAAAATATAATTACAATACACTTTTTTATAACAAAAAACGAGTGTGGTTAAAATTTTGAAACTCAATGGTGCTATTTGTTTTATCAGAACAGAAAAAATGCAAGTATAATAATTTCTCTGAAAAATAATATTTTAGCTTCACACTGTACCCCCCCGCATGGCAAGGTAGACAGAGGTAACTTGTAAACCCAGTGTTAAGACACTCCGTTACATTCCCCGGTTTCCGCCGGCAGGGTAGGCAGAGGGAACATGGGAACCTAGTATTAAAACAATCCGTTCCACTTCACTTCCGTTCCTATTAACAAGGAAATTAAATTTCCTCGAGTGTGATTCGAGCCCACAATGTGTCGTCCTTACACTCGCAGGCTTATTCCCCACACCACGACAGGCCTTCTTCAAATATTTATATAAAGATTTTAAATAAAGAAATAATATATTTAATGAAACAGGTGTTGTGACATCGTCGTATAATATATACCTTTTTAATTGTAATTCTCGTTTCTCTAAATGACCATATCTTAAAATCATCAATCTTGACATTATGCGTAACACGCAAATGCTTTCAACTCGATCGTATTTTGCAAAGATAAGCACAATGTAACTGTGTTCAACTTATTTTCATCTTAAAAAATATTTAGTAAATAATACGGTTACTGATTCGATCCCCCACTCGAGGAAACGAAATATTTTCAAATTGAATATTTTGTTTTTATAAAAAATAAAAACAAAATATTCAATTTGAAAATTTTTCGTTTTCTCGAATGGGGATCGAATCAGTTCTTTCTCGTCTTTTTGGTAACAGGGCAGGGCGCAGTGTTAAGTTCCGCCACTTAATAATACACAATGCCTCAACTTCGACGGAAAGCGTGGAGCAGATCGGAGTATCTTTACAGTAGGTTTCTAGGTGTGAAGCTGAAAGAAACTAAATTATACACCATAATATAAAAATATAGGTCATAAATTTTATCATAAATTAAGGATTATATATTTTAATTAGGTAACACACCTCATAATTACGTAAATTAATATGAATCGCTTACAATAGTGACTATTTTATTCTCTCTTGTAAAAGTTAACGCATAAGTTTTTAATTTAAAGTTTTTCATCTCCTTTTATAGGTGTAATTGTTTTCTTTTTCTTAACATTCTAATAAATGTTCAACTTCTCACCAAGTGGCACAATAACTAATTGAAGCAGTTCACAGAACAAGCCTAAGTAAGCAATTTCAATAATCGTATTTAAAAATCAATAGCCATTACAAGTCGTTTATGGTAACAATTTTATATTTTACAATAAAAAAATATAAACAGAATAATATAAAATTTAACAAGTTCACACCAAATTAGGATGTTTTAAATTCTTATTAAGCCTTACACAGGTTATTGTTACTTTTGTTAAATATAATTTTGTAGCATTTAATTATAATAACTGAAACAAGCCTCTTATAAATGAATATATTTATTGCAAATTTACATATTAAAATAAAACTTCGGTCATTGCTGAGCTTCCACCAAATTACATACAACGAATAAGGCGAATTACTTTATATTAAAAAGAGAAGTCGATGTTGTTACGTGGCACGTCACTCGTCAGCTTCTTCCGGAGCCTCAGGACTGTCTGGGACTACCTGCCCACCTTAATGATGTCAAAAGGCTACATAATGTGTTACCCTTAAACGGAGCTTGGAGTTCGTTACTGTCGTGTCATTCTCAGTGACATCTCACTGCCCACAGACGCTACTTTCATACAAACCGACAAAATAAAATATCGCCTCATTATGATATAAAATAAAGCCTGTTTTGCCGAGCACTTATTACGAGGTGAAATTTTAGCAAGATTTTTGTAGAACGGCCTTAAACACCTTTACCGTAATAAAACGATTTTATGCTAAAAGTGCAATGTAGTGACATGTATAACTCAGTGTCCTCTCGAAACAAACATTGTAATAAAAACAGTTTTCTTATGACCGATGAATCAGATTCAGGCGAGAGGGATGACCTCGCGACAACCTCCAATGCCTCTTAAAATTAATTTCGTTGTATTTAGAAACAGAAGATTGCAAACATGTCAAACAATACCGAGACTTAACGTAGCTCCGATAGAGTCAGTCAGTCAGACAGAGGCAGTCAAAGCTAATTCTACTATAATCTATCTCGACTGATAAGGTCGTACTTTCTAGATTATGTCGCTGGAACAACCTTGGTCTTTTTTGTCAATAAAAAATGTGTTGTATCAAGTAATAAATAAGCACGTCGCCCAATTACGGGTACATTTTACGCAATTCGGTAATTAATCTTTCAGGTACAATTTATTTAAATATTTCGAGTACTCACTTACTGTGCAATGCCACAATAATGTGTTTTATAATTAACAAATATAAATTAAATCTAATTAATATCACGCAGCGCATTTTGAACTGATGTCATTGTATGTAAAACGTTTTATTTCTCTTAATTCTGAATGAACAAAGCAATGAATTGAGTGAGCCGCACACGCGTTGGCCTACCATACCTTATAATTAGACGATATCAATTCGATGCGATAGCGTGGCGGTCTCTTACGAAACACGTCCAGCTTCTAAAGGACCATATTGATCACTCAAGTCCACTAAAATATACTATAATCGTGACAACATTACACAAAACTCTCCTCTTTTTTTAATTTAATAGAGATCAAACTTGTATGTGCTCCAATTTACATTAGGACCTTATTTAGCACTAACAAATATTCACCACTCTTAGAACACAAACTTAAATGCCCCAATTTTAAGTAATCAATTAACATCTTTATTTCTGTTGGGGTAAGATTTATTTTTGTTGCACTAAGAACAAGATATGCGACCTTTAGATCAATTTGTTAAATGAAATATGCGTTAGAATCAGGATGCTGTAACAGTCCGGACGCAGGTCTAATTACCGCCGCCACTCAATATTGCAAAATGAACGAAGCTTATTCTGAAGTATACCCTTCGGCTATTACGCCCGGGCTATTGTTACACGAAACACATTTAAAGCGCTGCATAGTGTCTTATAATGACCTGGGTGTGCCAGTTCATGAGCTACCGATGCCGATTAATGCAACATAATAAACAATGTAATACTTATCTCCATCTGCGCCTCAAAACAATTTCTAATTAATCTCAGACACAGTTCCAATCAATAAATAGCTATTATGAAAGTTAAATTACAATGCAATGCACGAAACGAAAACTAATTTTACGAGGACAAGTTTAAATAAGTAAATTATTGGTGCATTAATTTATTTGAATGATAAGTTATCCCCTTTAATTAAGGTGGAATGTTTTATAGATGCTATAATAGATTTTTATGGAGACATAACTTGAAGTTGGTCGCATAAAATTAGCCGCGTGCAAGTGCAGTGCACGACTACATTAATGTACAATATCAACATTACGGGAATTAATAATGTTATATATAAATCTGCCATTGATGAACATATGGTGGCTTGCACTATCAAATTGACCTTAAAACTAGGGTGCTTTAAGTGTCTACCATATAATTATTTTATTTGCAATATATTTGATCATTTCAATAAACCTATATATGGTAGTCATATATTCGAACTATGTTATAGATAAAATCTAACACAAAGATTGCTCTAACCAATATAGAATACGATATATCTGTTCTAATAACAATATTCTTATTGTCCGACGAGGGCTGCTCGACCTGTCCGACCATCCCTATATGTCGATCTGTCTGTGGCACCGTAGCTGCTAAATAAATAAATGAAATATAACTATTTTATATTATAATTATAACAAAACTAAATTAGTAATATCAAATAGCTTAGTTTTGTATGATATCCTAAAAACAGTAAATTACGTTAAAATCTATTTTATCTATAGAAACGTATGTATGTCGTGGCTTGTCGTACCAAAGGGACTCAATCGTGCGACTGTAAGCACTACAGTTCGTAGGTTCGATCTCCACTCGAGAAACTGAAATGTTAATATTTTCACTTTCATTTCTTCGCTCTGATTACAAGAGCTCATTGCCTCCAATATTTGGTAAATTATGAAGAGGAAGTGTCTTATCACCGGGTTACCACGTTACCGTTGCATACCTTGCTATGTGCATGATGTAGAATTAAGCTAAAAAAAGAAACATTCATAAATACAATACAAAAATACAATATTTTTTTAAATAAATTCTCCCCAGGGATAATATTGATATCAATACATCCCGTTCCGTCTATAACATACATGCGGTTGTGTTGATATAGAACTCATTATTTAAGTTATTGACAAAGTAAAGACTAATTAGATGCCTCTTTAAAAGGTTAACTATTAACTACAATGCAACTAACATCACAATATTATAGACAGTACTTATTTATTAGGAAAGTCCTTGTCAATCACTTATGTGGAACAAATGATTAGTCGAGACGCGCAAGTACCGGTAATGACAGGAAACAGAACCTCAATGCCTCTCGTAAAATTGATATGATATTGGAAATTCACAAGGTCGCCCGCACTACCATTGGTCTTGATTGTATCTATTGATGCCAATAACTAATCATTGGTTATTAAAATTGCTATTTAAAGTAGGTTAGATATACAGTAAGACTATGTACAGAAGCTAAACGTTTTTTACAAGCTTTTATTTGTTAGCTAAATTGGATTTTTCATATAATCAATATTACATATGTTAATTAATTAATGCCCGTGGCGCAGCGGCACAAGAGTGTGACTGTAACCGACAGGTTCTGGGTTCGATCCCCAGTCGAGGAAATGAAATATTTAATATTTTCAATTTAAATATTTAATGTTTCATTTCTTCGCTCTGGTAATAAGGCAAAGCGCGGCGTTGAGTTCCGCCACTCAACACGCAATGCCTCAAATTCGGCGGAAAGTGGGGAACGGAAGTGGAACGGAGTGTCATAACACTAGGTTTCACTTCCGTTCCCTCTGCCTACCCTGCCTAATGCGGGATACAGCGTTAAGCTGAAAAAAAAATTAATTAATGTTATTTTTTGTTCTATCGATATACTCGTATAATATGGATTGTAAGACTAATATTGGCGTAATAATTTTGTGCTCAAATGGCACGATCGAAACCCCATAATTAAAGAACTATACTTACAATCAAAATACAAGTCACAAAAAAAAAACATCTAAAAAGCTCGAAAATAAATTAAATAATATTTATATTTTTTAAATTTCATAACTTTACAGACAGTATGGTCTTACTATCCGTATTCTTTTTCATATATTTTTTATCTTCCCGTTTTATACCACACGTTCGTATCGTTTTAGCCAGAGTGAATGGGCAGTGTTAGTACACTCTGTTCCCATTAAGACACTTCCGTTCCGCCGAATTATGTGTTGACTGACGGAACTCAATACCACACGTTGTTACCAGAGCGAAGATATTAACTAAACTGTCATGTTTGGGATCCTGCGCCATAACAAGTCTGGATGAAACCTATTATGGCGCAGGACCACAACATTATTATTATTATTATATTTTCTAACATTTAAAAAGTTCAGTTTTTATCTAAATACCTAACAATAACGAAGCATTTCAAGTATAATTTCTTTAGAAATATAAAATATTGTCACACACATGATATACACCGAATGGCACAATAAGACAAGTTCAGCTGCGCACGACAAACCAGTGGATCCTAATTTTACCTCGATCTCAGTCTCGGGAGTTCCCCCGACTGTCGACTGGTCAGAAAAAATCTGATCCTTACCAAAAAATGCATTTAAACGAAGATAAAGTGAAAAACGTTACGATGTCTTCTTTTTCAATTCCCTGGTATATTATAATAATAAAATGCTATAAACTTGTGTTATAACTACAACGAAGATTATAAAGAGTTTTCATAATTATTGAATCAAGTATTACTATTATTAGAATCCGCACTTCGAAAGATAAAAACAGAACCAGTATATGTTGGATCACTAATTATATCTGTTTGCATGTCTATGCGTGTGTACCATTTACCTTGAGATCGCGCTGAAGTGTTAATTAAAATAATATGAAATGAGAAATATTAATTGGATAAAACTTAGCTCCTAAATAAGCGCAATCAAAAGATATGCTTATTGCATTCTGTATGAAACTCACTGCGTAAAGTTTATGAAATTTGTCTAGAAGTGACAATTTACAAAAATACCGAAAAACTATAATACCGAAAAAATACTACTACTAAAATCATGTAAAGTTTATTTTTGTTCACAAAATTATGTTTGTCCACTTTTCAGTCACGTTCCCGTTTTGTATCTACTAATTTCATGATTGTAGGTATAATTATGTATTTAGTACGGAACCTTCAGTTGGCGATACTGACTCGTTCACATTTCTATTTCAACACAAAAGTCTATTTAAAATGATTTTGTTTGATATCAAAATTTTTACTAAAGCATCTACTATGCTATTATAACATAATATAAATTACATTTTTTGCTCCACTTCTTCGAAGCAATCTATATATACTTGTTCATCAGTCGCGCATAATCTTCTCTTCCCGCAACGTGATACCCGATATGATTTTCGGAGAAATACATGCTCTGATGTGCGCAAATTATTTCTGACGGAATGTAAAAATAATAAGGTTCGACATGTTCGAGATACGTCGTCAGTTGCACGATTATCGGTTCATGGTGAAATTGTACCCCAATTGTGACTTATTTCATATAAAAGTACCATATACTTTATTGTATATATACACAAATGTACTTAGTATTTTTAATACGCCAGAAACATCATTCAAAAGAATTCAACGATACTGATGTTTGTTGGTCATAAAAAGTTACGAGAAATTATTACTAAATGAAATGTAAAAAAATATAAAAGATTTCATAATTTCATAATTCATTTAAATTAGTTTAAAATTCATTTAAAAAAGTAAAATATTTTCAAATTAAATGTTTGATGTTTTTATTTCTTCCTCCTGGCAGTAAAGCGCGGCGTAAATTGCCTGCACTCAACATACAATGGGTTATATACTGCTGATAGTTGGAGTGTCTTGACACTAGGTTTCCAAGTACAATCTGCCTTCCCTACCATGAGCGGAGTGAAGCTGAAAAAAAATGTACATTCTATTTTTTTATATATTAAAAAATATAACTGAATAAATACTATAGTATAAATTTATGTAATTTCTCGGTGAAAAATAATATATATCCTACATTATAATTATTGAAGTTTAAAACATTGTATAAAACATAAAAATACAAAAAATATGTCATTATTGTGTTTAAATTATAGGTAAGTCATATATTATGTTAAAAAAGGCTTACATTACTTATTTGGCTTAAATGCCTCAGGGGTACTTTTTACAACGTTCTCACGTACATCATACGGTTTCCATTAAACTTTTTCACGCGAAAGTAGCTTATTAAATAATAAAGAGAGCATTATGTAAAATCGAGCAGTGATGGGACGAGAAAGGCTTGGCACGGAGAGCACGCGCACCATAAGCGTAATTTATAACTACATTTAACGAAGATCTTGCTGGACGACTTACAATATTAATATTGGCGTCCGCATCATTAAGAAATTCCTTTTATTGCAACTTAAATAAGTCCGTTTGCGATCACCCTTGTTAAAGGAGGCTACCTTTCTCCAAGGTAGCGACGTCGCCCTTCTTTTAAAGCAATTTAATGTTCGATCAATTTAATCGAAGCCCGACAAAAGAAACTGTTATCTGCTGTACTCTATAAACTTGATATTTGTGTCTGTTCAAGTAAAAAAATATAAAAAAGTAACAAATTTAAAGCATTGCTTAATGAACTTTACATTTTTTTTTATTTACACGTTTAAGAAACTTTAGAAACTTTGACTTTTGTGAAGTGTACAAGAGCAGTCATATATATTTATAGCACTTATGTAAGAAAAAAAGGTGTCAAGCTGTTAAACAGTAATACGATTTAATCGTACACATTTATCATAATGTTTTTTAACTTCAATGTAATCTTCCTTGTATCAACTACGCATTATAATAAATTACACATTGTCAGACAAACTTGTTTGACCGCATGCTGCCCTTGAATCGTAACTAAGTGACACCTTACAATATCTCACTCCCACAAAATAGAGCTTATCAAGTCGTAACATCTCTTATTAATTGTGTCAATGAATATTTAAAGTAAGTGATGCATGACTAACAAAATAAAGGCGGGCGCAACCTTCGGGTGTTGTCGACAAAACCTTACTCCAAACTCTTTTAAGTTTTACTGATTCGCACCTTACATATGAAGAATATTTAATCATCCGTTTTTTTTTTGGTTTTAATAGAACGGGCCGCCGCTATATCTTAGATATTTTTTTTTTATGGAAAAGACAAGGCAAACGAGCGTACGGGTCACCTGATGGTGAGTGATCACCGTCGCCCACGGCCCCGTGTAACACCAGGGGAGCTACAGGTGAGTTGCCGGCCTTTGAGGTGTAGGTAGACGCGCTTTTTGAAGGTACCCATGTCGTATCGACCTGGAAATACTGCCGCGGGTAGGCCGTTCCAGAGATGTATGGTGCGTGGAAGGAAATTCCTACAAAACCGCACAGTAGTAGAGTGTAGACATGTTAGATATTTCGCAATGCAATAGGTAAATCTACCTAGTTACGTGTCCTGTTTATAGTATTAATACTTTACAAAGTATTAAGCTTAAAATATAACTTTGATTTATGTTCTTTAAAATCCAACTCACCAGCTTAACATGACATCATGACAGCGTTACTTACAAGCCGGCAACATATTACGTAAACTACCAAAATTTTATGAAAATCAAAAGTTGATTATTCCGCTCTCGTCTCAAACAAGAGCAAGTTGCTCTAATAATTGCGTTCGAAACAAGTCCAGTTATATAAGGCAATGTTGTACTAAAGCTTATAAGTAATAAATGTACGTTATGTGCTCGTAAACGTTGTTGAGTATAAAAAAATCACTGACATTTTATAATAAGTACAAATATAGATTCATTTTGTAAAAAAAATACACCTTTATGATTTTGAGTTTCAATAAAGATACTAGATATTTTTAGTTAATGTTATATAAGTTAGATAATTAACAGATTCAAATACATTATCTCATGTCAGTCATGGCAAGCCTCCCAAGTAAATAATTCGGACCACTCCTGGCCGCTGTCGGACTTCCCACACTTTTCGTAAATGATGCGAACGGTTCGTGGAATTTGGAAATTTTTAACATTTGTGTATCGCTGGTATGGTTTTAAGACTGAAGTGCATATTTGTCTCCAGAAAATTCCAGCCATGAGAAGTTTCCTGAATTCGAATAAGTAATGATATCGTTGTAACATGAACAAAATTTAAATGACGACTAATGTTATTTAACGTTTTAAATAAAAAAAAATATTTTGAAATTTATTTAAAATGAAGCAATAAGCAGAGCGTCTCCTTATTTATTTACGTATCCCTCGCATTTTGTAGCACAGACTGAGACCATTTAGTAAGAGACAACTCTTTTTTCTATTATCTGCTCCAATGTCCAATACATTGAGTAGTGAATGGTGGAACATATTTTATTTAATCAACCATTTCTATTTAAAGATAAATTTCCAAACAAAAAAAAAAAAAACTCATATGATGCTTATTTCGATATCAGTGTCACAATTTAATATTATTTTTTTTTAGCTAATTTTCACGTCTAAGACCATATGAATTTTTCTAATTAACTATTAAATATTCATGAATAGCGAATAAAAATAATTCCTAATGAAAAATATTACTTTAGCGGCTTATTAGTGAAATATAACTTTGCATCCAGCAAGTATCGAAAGTAAACCTATATAAAATAACTGTATCACCATTGAAATTAAAACCTTTATATATTATAAAGAGATGCACACTGTCGAGGCTTAATTAACGAACGTCCATCGGCGTCTCGGATTAAAAGATCCGTTTTGATATTGATTGATGCCGCGAGACGCACTTGTTTACGGCTTTACTTAATCTCCTGTAAGCCGTTCCAACCTTTAAAATCAGAGCAAAACGGGATTAGGACTGACAAGTATGATTGATGAAAGCCCACTGATGGTCTTTTAAAACCGACACTTCAATTCCTTTAATATTTTGATAATTACTTGCGGTTAAGTCGTAATGCAATTATTATTCATACATACACTTTTGTACTGTGGCGTGTATTAAAGAAAACTTCAAGTATGGATATTTTATTTAATTTTCTTTTTTTTCTACTTATCAATAATCTATTTGTTTAGGTAGAGATTTGTTTATATCATAATTATAATAATACATCAAAAGTATTTAAACTCACCACAGAAAAAAAACATGATATAACATACAGATTGTGCAAAGGCAGTCTTATTACTAATAGCAATCTCTCCCAGACAACCCTTGAGGAGAGGAGATAAATTATACAAACACTTGGGCTTGTGCAAAGAACATTAAGAAGATTTAAGAAAAAAACAAAATTATAACAACTATCATAATTCTAGCATATATATATATATATATATATATATATATATATATATATATATATATATATATATATATATATATATATATATATATATATATACGTATATATATATATATATATATATATATATATATACGTACGTATATATACGTATATATATATATATATATATATATATATATATATATATATATATACATATATATATATATATATATATATATATATATATATATATATATATATATATATATATATATATATATACATACGTACATACATACATACATACATACATACATACAAACATGCACAACACAACAATGTATACCTAACAAATTCATATTTTCATATTTAATCTAATTCTTCGAACATTTTTACCGAACCGAACCGAACCGGGACCGAACAATGCCAGTAGACCAAACTGCCTGAGCACGTTCATCTTCATGCTCATCCTGACATAGTACCATTTTGCGTATCTCTTCATTAGGTATACGATCAGCTTATCCGACCGCGTTTATCCTAGAAATATATTGCATCTTCACAGTATTCATCTGACTTACGTTTTACTTCTGTATAACAGCGGCGGTATCAATACTGCATTATGTACCACCAAAGTGCAGTGTGCACATCGTGCAGCTGTACTGACATTTCGCTGTCTCATCAATGCATCTAAGGTACCGTTAACTCTTTTACTTGCAGAAATACGTCTTTTCACATCCATTTCATATCTTCCATCTCTACTAAACACACTTTCTAGCCATACTTTTAATGCACGTATACAAGTTTTACTACGAAAAATCGTTTGATCACGTTACACATCAGCGTCAGCGATATTTTAAAGGATTTATAAAAAATAAAGAGATTTTAATAAAGAAGGGTCATCTGCAAATAGAACAATATTACATAGGTTCTTAGCATAAAAAGGCATATCTAAAGTTAATCAATTAATAAGAGGGGACTAAAAATAGATCCTTGTGGAATGCCCATCCATAGAATTTAACCAGGTGATTAAACATTATTTATGTCAACCTTCTTTATTCTTTGGTTCAAATATGACATAAAGTCAAGATCAGCATCCAGTACAACGTAATGATATAGTTTTAGTAGCCAAGATTCGTGATCTACACTGTCAAATCCTTTAGATAAATAACAGAATACTCCATTGGCATTCTGTGACTCCTTTATTGTGACATGAATGTGCTTTAGAAGTGCAGCATCCAACTCTAATCTAATCTCTCTCAAATTCGACAAAAAATACGGAACGGAACAGTATATCTTAACAATAGCTTCTTAATTTACCTATGATTACTCTCTAATTGCGGAATACAACGTGAAGGTAAAAAAATACAAGGTACAGTAAGCATTATTAGATATAACAGTATTAATACTTTAAAAGACATGTTACATTAATCACCAGTTTATTTCAAATTGAGGCTTTTGAACACTTCATTCACTTTATCTGGTGGTGGGTTTTCCAGTATCAATACTGCTTCTGAAGGAGATGGTAGCAATGCACGTGATATGGGAACAACAATTTCTGAAAGAAATATTTCAAAAGTATAGGCCACTTCTAAGTGTGAATCTAAAGTTAGGTTAATTAACTTTATGTTCAATAGGCTCAGTAGATAGCTCTAAATTTCCCAGTTGCAGTTGTTATAGCATACCCTGTATTTAAAAATTTTAACCCCTATATACCAATAGAAACTAAGCTTATTTATTTTTTTTTTAGAAATATCGTCAAACTTGGTTAACGAGTGATTTGAAAATTTTGCTATAAAATGATGCGGATATAATTTCATTATTACAACGTATATTTTTTTCGAACTCTACATTTGGATCGATTAATTTTATCGTCAGTGCGTGGTCTAATAATATACTGGTAACATTCTTTGACTATGTTGTCAGTTAACAAGAACATTTAACTATAGCGATCCGAACTCAGATTAATTATAATTAGTTTTACAAGAATTTCATAATGAAAACATAACCTATATTAGTTGCGCATGTATTTCTTTATCAAATTATTTGAACAAAAACCAAAACAACGGAGATTTTACTCACACACTATTAAAGATTCGAACATAAATCATTAAGAATATCCCCCATTTTCTCTTCAAACAAAACAGAATAAAACATATAAATAAAACAAAATACTAACCAAAAACTACAAATATGAAAGTAAAGCTTTCGCAAACAAGTACTATGTAAAAGCACAAAACCATAAAAGAATATTGCCTCTATCGCAATATAAGACATACACATTTACAAACCAGGGCGAAGCTTTGAAATGTGGCAATGTAGATCCCGTCACATTAATGGCATGTTGGTAGCAAGACTTAGGAGGTAGGAAAAGAATATCGACAATTCATCTCGATTTGTCTACAGGTCACGGATGAGGTGCACTGTCGTGACTACGACCGATGTAGGTGCCCGTACGGTGGCTGCAAATCAAACAATTTTCAGTTATTCGCCTTTTAAATCATTCTGTATGAAATAACAGTAATGTTTCTTGATATTTTTTGTCATTATAGGATATGTGAGAAAAAATATTATGAGCAATTTACTATAATATACTATATTGGAAAGTTATGACATATTCAAGAAATTATGAAAAACATAAAACCCGTAATGACGCAAAGGCATAAGGGTGTGACCATATTCAATTGCATGTGCTTAAAATAATAATTTTCACTTTGTAAAATAGTCAAATTAATTAAAAAAATTAAATAATTTTTACCTTTAATAATAAAGAATTATTTCTAGTTCGACGTTACAAGTAATGTAAATCCAATATTGATGGTGGTATCAAATATCGCAGAAATTTCATCCCATTATTTATTATCTATTCATCACAGACGATCTCCGTTAGCTGCTCAATAGCTACAATAAACCACCGAATGTTATAAAGCTTAGATTCATACTAAGAAATATAAGCTTTAAAATTCTAGATACAAAGCTCATTATTGTAATTGGTTTTGAAAATTAACGTGATTTAAGGAACCATATATTCTGTCAACAACGATTATATGGACCTGTAGATGAACAAATAGGTTTATTGGCTACTACAGTCGTAAAATCTGAAGATTTATCAAACGTAACGGTACTTTGAATACGAAAATAATAGCATGAAAAGCATAAATAATATATTTTTTAAATTATTATACTACTGTAGGTACTTATTGTAATTAATAAGTTTGCTTACATAATGAGAGTAAAAAGATTTTCTATATTTATATAATTTAAAAGGATCCATCCTGGTTTAATAAATTTTAGCAAAATACATATACATTGACCTGAAAAAAGATTTCTACAAAACGAAGCGAAAAAAATACTATTAACTTTGATACGACCTTAACTCAGATCAACATTGGTATTGACTCTTTG
This sequence comes from Eueides isabella, assembly GCA_019049475.1. Taxonomy (NCBI): domain Eukaryota; kingdom Metazoa; phylum Arthropoda; class Insecta; order Lepidoptera; family Nymphalidae; genus Eueides; species Eueides isabella. Next base: position 7,939,995 of record CM032399.1, on the reverse strand, counting down.
TGTTAAAATATGTGGTGATTGGTTTTTATGGTAATTTGTTCCAGCTGTAAAAAGTGTATGTCAACGATTGTGCTTATAATAAAAATAGCGGCGTCTGGTTGTGCAAGTCACATCTCGCAGGATCCGTCGCCAAGGCCTTGCGCAGTCGTGCGAGACTCTACGTGAACTCGGCGAACTAAAAATGAAATTGAATCAGAATACTCTTTCACGTAACACCGTTTGACTGATTCAATTAAGCCTCCCACTGATTTTTCTCTAACAATATAAACGTGAACTTTACTTTTACAATTTTTCAACTATTTTGCTACGTAACGACCAACGTTTGAGCACTATTCAGCATAACGAAAACGCGCTATTTCCCAATAATACAATTATTCAATAATTCATACGCAAATTCTAGTAATTTCAATAAACAAAATATGTTGTTAAAGATACTCAAATTGATTCGAGAAGGGAAAGTGGAAATGAAATGTTATAGATACCCGCCAGCAAGACGAATATAATAAAATTGTTAAATTATACAAATTAATATAAATCAAATTATGTTATCATAAATAAAAGTATATTTACAACTTAGATATAAATAAGAGTAAAACAAAACCGCTACTCATATAAATAAAATAAAGAGACACGCAGCATTATATTTGACTTTTAATAATTTCCTTCATATGATCATAAAATATATTTGTTCCATAAAAATATAATAAAAGCGCTTCTTTTACAGCACATGCCTTGAACTTAAGAAAATTATTAAAACAAGTGGTTCAAGATGATATGCAATATTCAATTGCCATAAAACAACAGGAAACTATATAAAAGACAAGTAACATAAAAGCAAGATTTTTCTTAAAAAATATAAAATAAATAATTATTATTTAAATTTGTAACTATTGTTATTACCATGTCGAGGCCCCGATGGCGCAGTTCGATAGCAGTTGATAGTTAGTTAGTTAATGGTTATGAGTTCAATCGCCACTCGGGGGAATTGATTATGGTATTCAATAAACTAGATGCCTTTGCTATGCCTACTATGCTATGCCGAATAAAAATGGAAGATATTTTAAGCCTCAAAATATCTTAACTTGTGAAATATTTAAGTTGCACTCTTTTTTTTTATTTCAGATAATTATTTTTAAACAAATAAAATTATAGTCATGTCATAAATAAAATTGTATTTCATAACGTTCCTTGTTAACACACTGAAAATCTTCTTTTTAATAAATTAATCGAAAAGAAAAAGTTGACAAAAATATGCTCAAATGATTTCCGTATAGCAGCATTAAAGAGCCACAATAAAAATATTAATAATTTATTAAAAAAGTATTGAGAAATATATTAAATGTCCTTCTCCGAAGTCTATTAAGCTTGGTCACATGAATAATCATAAAATTATGATGAATCATAGTATGCAGAAATCGACTGCTTGACAAGGTCAGGGTGGGAGTACAGCCTTTTAAAAAGCTGAGAGAATATTTGCATCGTAATAATATTGCAATTGATTGCGTTTCAAATATAAAAAAATAATCAATGCAATACAAGAGTCTGTTTATTTTAGCAATTAACGATATGACCTTGCTACAATGTGTTCCTCATCTAGAAGTAATTAGACAAAATATGCAACGTTAATATTCTTGTCAAGTGTACGACATAAACGCCTTGACGCACTTAATTTGTCTACTACTAAATGCAATAGTTTTAAACCTCACCAATGGAACATTTGTATTTAAAACATATGAGCACATATGACAAAGATATTTCCCCTGACTTATTTAACAAAGGCGTTGTATTCGATTAGTGGCTTGGCCAATGTCTTTAAAGTAAGTATAAAATTACAACCTAAGAAAAATTGGCGGAAAGTGGGGAACGGAAGTGGAACGGAGTGTGTTTACACTAGGTTCCCGGGTTCCCTCTGCCTACCCTACCTCGTGCGGGATACAGCGTGAAGCTAAAAAAAAACAAAAAAAAAAAAAAAAAAAAAAATAAAAAAAAAGAGAAAAATTACAATTTGGTGCACTAACATTTTAGGACACAATAACAGAAATTAATTAATCACATCTTTTTGACTGTGCCTTAATATTCTGGTATAAAAACATTTTATTAGCGTCAAGCACAAAAAAATATTTCTCAAAATTAGGTAAGCGGTAGACGCTACCATTACTCCATGAACATTTCTTACTTTATCATCCTTTTAAAATTGCATTATAAAACTTCAAATTAATTAAAGTTTGAGGAAAATGTAACCTAAAGTTGTGTGCTATAAATGGGTGCAATTCACTTTCAATTAGATTGACGGTGCTTTTTATTATCACTTTTTGTAATCAAAGACGGATAACCTTGAAAACGCGGAAGACATTTCGAAGAATATTTTTTGGTACCACTCAGTTGCTTTACACCTCAGGACAAATCTAATTCTTTGTTCAATTTGGTGAAATCGATTATCGGAGCAATTCATGTGTAAAGGCTCTTCAGATCAGATCGGATTCTACAATTGGTTGATTAAACCCATTCTATATTTATACGTAAAAATAACAACCAAAAAGTTAAATCACGAAATCATGCTGTCGCTATTTTATACTATTTTCACATTTTGATAAAAAAAAAGATAAAGTTGCTGGTAGACTTTTCCATTTTGACTCAACTGCAAGTAAGTTTTAATGTGAAAAGTAAGAATTACTTTAAAATATAATATACTCTCTGAATTGTAATTAGTATACTAAGCTTCCAAGCAAATCACTACATCATTCTTAAATGAAATATCAAAATTAGTTTTGATATATAATATTTCATTTAAGAATATTAATTTATGCCAAAAAATTAAAAACATGTTTTTCAGTTTTTCTCTAAACTCTCTCTCTTAAATCTACTACACGCAATTGAAACTAGATACCATTCATCAATTCTAGATGCTCAACTTGGTAATTATTATAGAAATAGAAATATAAATTGTTTAGTAACAATTCAGTAACATTCAATATGTGTTAATATAAAAAAATGGTCAAGTGCGAGTCGGAGTCGCCAAGCGAGAGTCCTGTTCCAATTTCAGGATAATAGACCAACGGAAGTAAAATTTATAAAATTTATAAAGTTGACACTTAAGTTTGCGGCAGCACGCACTCTTTTTATAGGAAGTGAACTACAATTTTAGGTTTGTAATCGTTTTTATCTATAATATAAGTAGAAATTTCAATTTGTCTAATTTTAGTTTTTTTTATACTACGTGTTCTCACTTCTTACCAGATATCATAATTGTAGATCTACGGTAAATGCCCTATAGTTTTTGATTATGTGGCGAATAAAGTGGACAAATTTAAGTGTGCCAGTGTATATACTCATTTTGTATGAAACAAATTACAACTATAAGCTTTAAATGATTTTTTCTATGAAATACTTAAGAATTCTGCTATATAGTAAGTTATAATTTCATGCTACGTTTTATAACTGCATGTCCATGGTTAATTTACATTACTTTTTGATTACGCGATGAATTTCATACAAAATACAGGAAATGGATGTATAAATAAACGTATCGTTTCATTACTTACTTATAGAAGCTTGAGATACGACAGTAAATCTTAATATTTGATACCAATTCCTCCACTCTAATGCTTAAACATGAGCTTATTATAAATACTCTCGACAGACGGACAACGAAGTAATTCTGTAAGTGTCCCGTTTTTTTCATCTGAAGTACAGAATGCTAAAAACCAAACATTTTGTTTTTATTTTTTTATCAAAATAGATATTTTTATGATTTAAATGCAATTTATAAACCTACAATGAAACATACGTTAATGTACTAGTTACTAGTTAGTTGATTTCCTTCGCAAATTCACTCTACTCAGCTTCACGCTGTGTCACGCACATTACAGAGTTGACTTGAGAACCTGGTGTTAAGACACACTGCTCCACTGCCGTTCCCCACTTTCCGCCGAATTTGAAGATTATATTTCCTCGAGTGGGGATTGAACTCACAACTTGTCGATTACAGTCACGTTGGTGCCACAGCGCCACGACTGGTTTCAAATCTATCAACAAAATTAACTGACTCAACTAACTTAGCTAAATTGACAAATGTATCATTGATTCTTTTCAAAGATTACTTAGAAACTGGACTTTAATCTAGCCTATTACGAGCTACGCAAGTAATGACGACCTCAATTCACTTTATACAAATTTGTAATTAACATAGTCAAAAAATATTCCAATTTCACGCAATTCGAGCTTCTTGATAGGCCTATTATATTAACTATTGAGTAGATAGTCGACATTACCACGTACAGTTCTACTGTAAGTAGTGACTTTGATGTTAGTTTTTTTTGCTAATCGTACATTGATTCGGTCACCTTGCACTTTCGATTTCATATTACAAGTTTCAAATAGATCGAGTACCAGCATAATAGGCCCGCTTTCCATACAATAACATCGTAATATTGTATAAAAATTGATATTCGACGCAGTTTTTTTATGCAGATTGCTAAATATTGATGATTTATATAAGACTGGTTTCGCGGTGTTTATTATTTTTATGTAACTACTTTTTTATGTCAATCATATTATTCAGAGTTGAATTCAGTTCTGCAAGATTATATTTTTGAAACTGAAACTTAAAAGCAATTTCGAATATATATTTTTTTGTTTTACTAAAATCAATTTAATAGTCATGTCATATTTTTTCGCATGTATTACTACAACATTGAAAAAGTAACGCTGGTTATTATATAAAATATTCAATTTGATATTGCTATGTTATATAAAAATATATAGCTTTAAATTTTTTCGATGCAATATATAACAATTTTATCTTTTAAGTTATTCATATAAGCAATAATATTAATTTGCGCTTTAATTTAATTAAAAACCTGCCTAATATCCACGAAAGCTGGTTTTGCAAAACCGCAACTTAGCTGCTATTTGAGGTACAATTTATTATGTCCACTATCGTCCTTGATGGGGAAACCTTTTAAATGTCTCCAAGGTGGTCCACTTGATTACTTTCATATTAAAATTAATTAATTACTCCTCTGAAGATCAAAAAGCACAAATGCGCAAAAACTAGCACCATGAATATATTATAAAGTCGGTTCTATGTATAAAAATTTATGGTTTTTTTTAATTTATATTGAGTTAATGTATTAAACATAAATTTAAAATGTTCCATATAAGTATGTACAATGTATCTATCTATATCTATCTATATACCTGTAACAAACATAAAGCTGCTTTCACGTACATTACATCTACAAGATCCGTAACTAAACAGGAGATGAGAGCGACCGAATCAAATTTTAATTATCTCTCGAAAGATTAATAAATACCGTTACATTGTTCAGTATTAATAAATTTGTCACCCCCTTTATAGATAGTGCGAGAATGCGAATCGCGGACAATGAGGCGACACTGAGTTATTGCACTGATAGACCATTAGTCTCTCTGAAGCTACAGAATAATGGCTAAGCGCCGATACCATCTACCTGGCTGGAAATGACACGTTCTGCTGTTAGTTATACATTAATTGTTGGTTGCGTATTTTTGATTTTTATCGCAACACCATCGCCACCTTGCTATTGACGGCTAGTACAAATCTACAACAGTTTCGATAGCGTCGGTGATAAACGCTTAAGAAACGTTATGGCCAAGAGCAAATCAACCACACTATATATGGTGCGAGAGCAATAATATAGGCTATAAATATGTTTATGAAACATCTATATCTTTTTATACTATTATTTATCTTTTGAGTACATATAAGTGATTGTTTATTTATTTAGAGCACATATATTATCAAAAGCACAAAGTAGCTTGTCTAGGGTCTATATCTCTACGTTTGCAGCGGGAATAATGGGCTCCGTCGGTAATTCACTAAGCGATGGTATCGGTTGTCGATACACCCTTTTTATGACCACTCCACAGATATAGAAAGAGTTCGCCAATCTACTTGGTTGTTAACGTTTGCCTTATTGTTTATTGAGATACCGTTAGCTTCATAAGTTTAAGGAATCTGATAACATCAACACTAAGTGCACCGAAAGACAATTGAAAGTACTATTAAGGACCTAGTGGTCTACTGTTTCATAGCTGCTGTGTTGATAAAATATAGATTACATACAAAAATATGTTCATTATATATATATATATATATATATATATATATATATATATATATATATATATATATATATATATATATATATATATATATATATATATTTAATAATAATCCAATATTAAGCAATATTAAGATATATACATTTAATATGATAAGAGACATGGCAAATATTAAACATTATATAGACATCGCATAATATTGATAAATCATGAACATGCTACACGCGCCTAAAGCAAACGATCTACAGATCGAACAACTTAATATTTGATATAATAAGTTATCGCAGACAAAATTTTATAGCAAGTTTAGATGCATTTATTATATATATATAATTATACTAACACCTTAAAATTGTAGCTGATACCATGATATCTTGTCTTACCTTGATAGGAAAAATGGCAAGCGTAAGCCGACGTGCGCCGGGCGGTGGATAAATCATCGACGGGCCACGCGCGCCTCCGGCTCTGCGGAGCCAAGATGTGCTTCATGACAGCTGGACTTGATTACAATTCTTATGTTATATACTTATTATTATAATTATTTTAGTGGATATATTAATTTGTACATGATATACAATCATATATGTATATATGTATGTATGTACGAGTATTTCTTGTATAAATAATTTGTCAAAACATATTTTTGGCTTTTTTTTGAATGCTGTTGCATACATATGAATTTGGATGGTGATTTCTCTGACTTTTTCTTTCAGTTGGAATTTTTTACCTTATGTACTGGTTATAATGGGTAATACTTAAATTCTAAAGAGAATAAACGTAAGTATAAGGAATTTGTGCGTAGGTGCGACTCTTCATGTCTTAATTAAACAATTGTGTTCTTGGTCTCATTAATTATTTAAGACGCCGTAATTGTATCCGTAATTGAGGGTTGTCGGCTTGACAAAGGTCAAAAGGTTTTCAGCACAAAATAAACCATTTAAGATCAATATCTTTGCAAACTTGTGGAATAACTTACTTAATATTTAAGTATTTCTGTCCGGCGCCTAAAAATTAAATGTGCCATTAATATCGCTACACTTTTAAAATTTATAGGCTTAATGTTAACATATTTGATATGTTTATCCCTACGTGCTTTAATACACACGTAGATGACATAGTATGTAAATAATATGTCCATAGTATGTATTTATTAAGTTAGATTTATATAAATTAGGATTGTACGTATATACCATACTATATACTAATAACAAACGCATAAAATATAAGAATAAGCTAAGTACGAAAAAAAAATATAGTATGTACATAAAGCTACTAAGAAAATTTATGGTATGTACATAGAAAGCGAAGACCCGTGGTTTGGCAGAAGGAACACATCTCTAGTGTTGAGAATGACATATGTTATAATTTAAAGCGAATGAATTTAATCGTTACATCTGGATCTGGTTTTATATTTTTTTAATGACCTTAAAATAATACCCTTTGTATTACATTATTTGCGAAAGTATACTAAGATAAAATAATAGAAGTGATGGACAAATGCCACTTACATACAAATGAATTAATATTCATCCAAGCACGAATGGATTCTAATCAATGAATTTAACAATACTCTAAAATCGCTGTATCTCGCACATAGCATTGTAGGTAGAAGGAACCTATGAACCTAGTGTTAAGGCACTCCATGTAGTTCCTCGCTTTATACCGAATTTGAAGACATTGCGTGTTGAGTGGCGAAGCTCAATGCCGACCTGTGTCTAGTTACCAATAGATATGAGCAAATTTAATAATCAATTTCATAGAGTGGGGATGGAACCCAGATCCTGACGTATTAACAGTCGTACAGTCCTTGATTAAAATAATTAAAATCTACACAATAAAGTGCTATATTTTTTCAGTACAGTGATATTTTGTCAGTTTGTTGTAAAGTTGCACTTGTTGCTCTTTATTTAGATCTAGGCGTTTTTATTTAATTTAATATATTTGGCTTGTTATATAAAAAATATATACATAAATTGATATAATAAATATATGTTCGTGATTCACTCAATTTATTTGTGTTTCACTTTGCCAAAATATGTTTTATAAAGAAAATAATATATATTTTTAATATTTTATCTGTGAACAGCACTCGATGTCACTTGTCGGTACATTCTTTATATTTTATTAACTTATTAATCTTTAAGATTTAAAACATCATTTAGTCACAACTCATGCGATTTATGAAAAAAAATAACACCGCAATGGATCTAAATTAAATTTGTTTTTTGGTACTGTTAAATCTTAAAAATTTATTAACCAACATTCCTTGAATCTCAACATTATCGCCAAGTTAACCATATAAAGCACGCGTATAACTTACATACATATAAACTGACTGCACTAATTTTCGTAAGAAATAATTTTTGTATACATACAGCCATAATAAAAACTGTTGATGGATTGCCCGATATTTTATCTTATTTTTCACTGTAACAAGAAAAAGAAGTGCTAATATTCTTATATTTGTAACTGTAGCGAATTGTGTTTGTATTTATTTTTATAGATATATGGATCACAAACTTAATGCAAATAATAAAAAAGACAGAATAGAGTAGAATTTATTTACGAGTGTATAACGGACATCAATGACATGTCTTGTCTGTCCAAAACCGTAGAGAATATATATTTTAGTATATGAAACATTGTCAGATAATATTCCCAAGGGACACATGAATTCTTTATTTTAATTAATTTGAATTGATCTACAAGAGATGATAATCAAAGAAGAAATGGAAAAACGACATAAAAACAAAATGTAACAAAGATATAGTGAGAATATAGCATTTAAAAAATTACCAAATTGTACCATTTTAATTTTTGTTATTTTTTCTTTGCAAATTTAGTAAAGAAAAGGGTAAATGCAAAAATTTACATTTAATACATCAAAATTAAATTAATGTAATTTAAATTTTTCATTGATTAGGCCTTTGTTTTAGCAATAATAATAGTGAGAATAGCGAGTTCCACTACTTATAGCAATTCCGAATAGTTGTAGTATAATTCTAAAACTGTTCGCCGACTAGTCTGTGTTTTGGTAGTTAGTTTGCTGTTTGTTTGCATTTGCTGTTTGTTTGCATATACTTAATATTAGATGTAACATAACTTTTCTTTTGCTCAAAGTATGTATTTCAAAATATGCCAGTTTTTATATTCTTACACCTTAATTATATAACAATACAAAACCGTAGTATTAAAACTTTATAACACTCTAATATAAGGAACATTAGAGTATTCTGAAATTATAAAAGCTACTTACCTTGGGTCTACATAATAGTAAATCTGTTATGAAATTTGGCAGAAAATCAGTACTAGTAAATTATACATATAGAGAATAACATTTAAATTAGATACCTATAAGATAATTAATATAAATATATTTAAATAAAAAAACTATTACAAACTTAAAATTGCAGTTAATTTCGTACAAAACGAGTGCATACCTATGCTAGCACATTTGTCTCTTAAATATATCTACGTTCCATCTTTTTTTTTTTCATTAATACTTTACCGATTTCACTTCGATGATTTTATGTGCAAAACTCTTATGAGACTATCAATAAATAATATTTTTGTACGTTTAACATCTAGGTACTAATTTATCTAATTAGAGAACCACAAAAATGTGGAATTCATGAATAAAACTAAAAATATTAAAACTTAACAAAAAAAACCACTTATTTATTTATATTTTTTTCTTGTCATATGAAGCTAATGAATATGATTCTTAAAATAAAGTAATGTTTTTAAAATATTGCAATTTTGCCAATTAATCAAACGTAGTAGCGTTCTAATATTTTATTATTTTATATAAGTAGTCTTCGTTTTGTTTAAAATATCGAGCCAGATCACATAATTGGCAGCACTAGTCTTACGCAAAGGATACATCAAAATATGAGATGGTAAGATCTCATTTTAGTAATAATTTTGTTACACTTTACCCCAAATCATATCACAATAATATAAGTTATTACTTTCGAATATAGTTTAACTTTCCACAATGTTTAATTGAAGTGCAACTTTCATCGGACAAGATGGATTTATTCAAATAAACAATTTGAAAAAATAGATTTGAATGCGTAATCTGGTGTGAAATTAAGGTTTCAGCGTACGAATAGTTCCAATTGTTTGACCACAAAACTCATTTCGTATCGTAAATATAGAATGTGAAATTTTGATCGTTGAAAACATATTTTGCCACGCAAGAGGTCATTTTGCTTTATTTCCAATAAAAATACCGCAATTTTTTATTATGTTAGCTATTTGTTGTGATAAGTGAGGTAGGGACAGACCTTCGAGAACACAGTATTGATGATAATGGAGGAAGATCACGTCAAAGCTTAATAAGCCCCCGGATCGCAAATATGAAAGGTTGAAGACAGTGGACGAGGCAAAAGGTACGCACAGATCTTAGTATTTGGCATTCCGTTTTCTCCTACTATCGTGCGAAGAATAAATCCTGAAGTCAATAACAGACCCTTGTATATATATCAGCTATGATACATATTAAAACATTAAATTACATGTTTTTTTTTATAAATATACAATTATTTTAGGTCTAATAGAAGTAGATCTAATATCGGAGACAGTATGTTTAGTTTGGCTCTTGAATTTACTAACGTCACTCACTGTCATCCTGTACGTATACTTATTGCCTATAAATCCTATAATCATCACTTTGTCTATACTGTTATGTTGTAATAGTAATATTAGAGAATTATAAGTTCAGGTAGCTATCTGGACGAGTTGAAATGAAGGACGAGTTCGTCCTTTTGCAAAACAAACAAATAAAAGCTAAATTATTGTAAGTTGACTGTTCAAGTAAAAATTACAACACTCCTTAGCATTCCTGATATAACAGAATAAATAGAATCAAGCGATAATATAAATTCGCTTTCAATTGTTACAGTTAACAGATTTAGAAGTCACCTCTCACCGGGCCAGTAAAATGTAAATGGTATTCGACAGGGGCTGCTATCGTCAGGTGTGGCCGGTGCCGTGACTCATTGCGCCTGCGCAGGCCGAATTCCATAGATAACCGGCAACTCCTTTATTCTCTATATCGAACATGGCTATATTATTCTCGCTGCCCTTTACAACTGCGGTCACTAGATGTTGTCTGTTGCACTCGGAATATATTTCGGTCATTATTAGAAATGATTGTAATTATGTATTTAATGTTCGTTGAATACAACAAGCTTTATAAGATTGATAGTTGAGTGCGTGTATTTCTATTTTAACGACGACTGTACATCGTGCACTGATATGTATTATTCTAATTTATTTGTATCATAACGTAAAGGTAACAGTTCATGGTGTTTCACTTCAGTACATATTTAATTCAATTAATGAAGTAGTCATTTCATCTTTTATATTGAGCATAATATAATGTAACAAAAACGTTGTAATGCCGAATATATACTTATAATTATAAGCGTTTAATTAAATAATACCACTGCAACATAATTTTTTACCGGTTCAGTAGAGAAAATCTATTTAAGTCACTCCGTTCACCGCTAACACAAAGATGTTAGTTACATTTGAAATGTGAAAACTAATTACATACTTGGCGTAACAAAATTAGAAATATGAAATTATGATATATACTACCTATATATAATACCTATATATATAATACCTATATATATATAATACAAATATATAATACCTTTATATAATAAATTCCACTCGAAAGATATATTTCCATGCGGAAATCCAATGAATGAATGAAAAAAATGTCTTTCAAGCGGAATTTGAACCTACAACTTTCATGTGCATATGTTGATATAATTTATATTAGAATGTCTTTATTGTATTTTTAACCTTCAAAAATTGGATACTGCCTCTGTAGTTACGTGTTAATTTAAAATGATTAAACTTATTTATGAATTAAACACTTCTTTATGTATGTATGCACGATTATGAATGAACCTGCGTACACATTATAAACACGTCATTTTCATTGAAGTTTCTCTTAACAATAATTTATAAATCCAAATATTTTATAACAGGAGTCGAAAGTTATTATTGCTTAAAACTAATGGAATAAAATATCAGCGCCATTTATCATTGCAGTCAATTTGGCCGCGCGGCGTACACACCGAAGCCTCAAAAAGATCTTAATGAAATGCATTAATACTCGTACATTTTTATTTATCACGTGAAATTCATTCTTGGATAATAGCTTATATATATCTCGATTAATATTACTGAAAAAGAAACATTAAAAATAATTAATATGTATGAGATCTTGGAAAACAATATAGATGGGTTTAAAATAAGTAGTATAATATGATTTTAAAATTTTATATTTGTTTATTTGTATATGTGTAACTAGGCTTCATTAACTAAAGTAGTAACGATACGACGTAAAGATTAAATTTGATCAATGAGAAAGATTTAACTTCAAAAGAGAACGATGGATGTGTGGACTATAGACAAAAATAAATAACCATAGCTTTTCCATTGGCAATATTTTAATTTTAACGCGACAGTAATATTTATTTCCTGATGGTAAACTAAGGTCTTAATTAAACCCAAATAAAGCGAAGTCTTTATTGCGAAAGAAAAATATGTATATCAAATGTGCGAAGTCATTGGCGTGCAATTTAAAACGTCTGTCTTTGTCCGACACAGATCACTATCTCATGATATTATATAAATCTGTACATTGTACAAATATTTTGGGCGTATGATTGTATTATAATGGATAAAAAAAATGCAATTATAACGTTTTATCTGTACAGCATCAATCAATTTACGAAGATGTAACAACTCGTAATGACACGCACTCATTTTGTTTTTAAATTTAAAATTTTCTTCAAGTGTGGAACTCTACAATATTAGTTTTAACTATGAAGCCTTCAGTTATAAAGAGCAGTAATATCTTTATTAAGTTTAAAACGACATTCTGATATCGAAAAAGGTAGAGGTGTAAAGTAAAGGTGTACCAATTATCAAGAATAGATATCTGATGTGACATTTTTTTTCTCTGTTTCAGTTGCAACTGTATCCCGAACATAGCAGGGTATAAGGATCCGCAGCCTTAAGCCAGGGTAGAAGAGCCATATATAGAAGGATTTTGAGAATCTAGTGTTACGATACTCTGATCCGTTCCCCACTTTCCGCCATTATCAGGCATTGTGTGTTGAGTGGTGGTACTCAACTTCATACTTTGCCTTGTTACGAGAGCGATGAAATCAAAATATAAAACATCCTAATATTATTACTATGTTTTTAAATTTAAGTTTAGTATAAAACATCTTATTTTCTAAAGAGTGAAACGACAGGCCTGTCGACTTGTGGCCTAATTTTTTTTCTTTTGTAGATTTCTTTTTTTTTCATAATATTATGTTATTTTTAAATATGTGTAAATAAAAAAAGGTAATTAAATGACATTGGCGTGACAAATAACAAGAACTTATGGGTCAGTTGATTACAACATTAAAACATTATTGGACATAACTTTTTTAAATCTTCCGTGAAAAATATTCAGCATGCTTTAGTTGCAGCTCAAGAGATACATGTCTTCTCTCGTTAATATAAAATGATCTGTAATAAAAAAGCAAATATCAAAAATATTTTAAAACATCAGTAAATACACATATCGACTATTTAAATGACCTGAATGTTGTCTCGGTTGGTTTTATTGTCGTTGCAAGATAACTGTCGATTTAATGTCAGATTAGTACTAGCCCCGATAGCTACATATTGATATAATTTTATTTAAAGTTACATCAATATTTGTACAAGTGAGCCTTGAAGGTAAATAATTTCTGAAATTTTACGTTTAATAAAATAATTAATTGTATCTATCACTGATGTTAGTTATATTAAATAATATCAAAAAAGTATAAGAAGCATTTTCATATTTATAATTACATGTTTAAATAAATTTGACCTTAAGGTCTTTATAAAAATATTTGTTTTGACTAATTTAATTACACTTTTTAACAAAGAAAAAACAATGTAAAAATTTCTTCTTGAAATATATTTTTTTTAAAATTTAAAAGCACTCTGTATCCCGCACATAGCAGGGAATTAATAAAATAAAATAAAATACTAAGAAGGAATTTGAGAACCTAGTGTTAATACAAACTGTTTCGCTTCCTACTTTCTGCCGAATTTGAGGCATTGCGTTTTAAGTGGCGGAACTCAACGCTGCGCCGGGCCCTGATACGAGAGTGAAGAAATGAAAACATTAAATATTATTTATTCAAAAATATTAAATATTTTACTTATTCGAGAGGAAATCGAATCCAAAATCTATAGTTTACAATCATACGTTGGTGCCTCTTAGCCACGACAGGCCTCAAGTTTAAAACTGAACGAATTAAAATCAAATCACTTTAAGTCTAACGTATTGATTTCATTAATAAAGTAAATATAAATCACATGTTAAATAATTCAGGTAATTATAACATGGCTCTACTCTCCAGCCGTGAAAAATTCCACAAGAAACACTATAAACGTAAAGTTACATATTTACAGTGCAGGGTGGCTTGCGAGGCACGGATCTTAAACAGTTCTGCGTACGTAATAATAAACAAGACTAATAATGGGCACAGCTTCCCGCTTCACATAAATACCTTTGATCGTTGTTACTTTACAATTACAATATTTTCTCTTCGACAAGCCGTAACGACACTTTAAGCGGCCCTTCAACCAATTTTGGCACCTCAGATTTTTATTTTCTCACTCCCCGAATTCAATTTAGCACGCATCGTACTTAATGTGATGTATTCCGATTTTTTTATGATTAAAGTTTATGTTTATGATACCCTCGATATGGCTTTTGAATATTTTTTTTGGATAACACAAATAACGAAAAATTATCGCCCTACAATCAAGCCTGTAATTGCTCATATAAATCAAGAAATAAACGATAAGCACTTTTCTGATAATACCAAGCAGATTTTTATATAGGAATAAAAATACCATTAACAACAACAAAAATGTTCACAGTATTGAAAAAACAGCTTCACGCTTTTTCACATTTTCTTAAGATTTGAAAATTGTGTGTTGAGGTGAAATTCAAAGTTGAACCTGGTCAGCCAGAGCCGAGTACTAAATAAAATTAAATACAAATAATTTACACCCATCTGACGATTGAACCCACAATCTTTTCGATTATACCTGACGGGCTTAATTGTCTCTAATCACTTGATCAATGTGTTTTTACATGTAATTATAATATTATATATATCATATCTTTAAAAAACTAAAACTTAGTTCATGTGACTTCTAAAGGTTTAAAATACTTATATCGTCTTTACTACAAACTGCTAGTTAAACTTGATTATTTAATTAGAATAACCTAATAAAAGGAGAATAATTTCTCTATTAAACTATTAACATAAAACTTATCCACCAGAGCGTGTACCCACATTAAAGATTAATGCTAATTATTTCTCAGTGACACTTGATTGATAAGCGCTTGAACAAGGATTTCCTCCATTTACGAGTAAATACATTTCAGTAGTCCCAGTCACGCAACACCCTTATCATTAATAAAGTAATACACTTAATACATATTTATTGCTTTTAAATGTAACATTTGCAGTCAGTAGCTTAAAAGTAATTTTGTATGTATTTCGAAAGTATTATACTTTTGCGTTTAATTAACTATATCAGTTTTACGCAAATGAATGTTAAGAGAAACCGTTATCATAAATGTATTTTGAGAGAAATATATAAAAATAAACATGTTGTTACCAATGTTATTCCTCTTTTGCCACCAAAAGAGGAATATACTAAACAGAGAAAAATTAAAGTTGTAGATAGTTTGTCTAATAACAATGATCGGGCGACATTTTTCAAACAAAATCTTTTCACTAAGTCAAACCATTTCGTTTTAGCTGTGCTACCAGGACGATAACAATCATTTTGAATAATAAATATTCACGTACCAACCCACCTGTTTACCTTCTAGGAAAAAATAAAAAATCATACTACTTAATACACCATAATAGGCGTTTAAAAAGCATTTCTATTTTTTCCATGTACAAACATAAAATAAAGATGGCAAAATTTTGAAAGTTCAGAATACGACAGATAAATTAAAATAATGGCGCAGGATTGTGAGAGCAGACGTGCGCAGAAATATCTCACGCGATCGCTGCGTCCTTCCGATCCTATCGACGGGTCACTGTGTCGGACGTTTTGGTATTCCTTTTGTGTCCACATATTATCTTCTAATACCAAAAACAAAATTTAGATGAAAAAGGCGTGTGGAATATAAACGCCATAAATTTTCGCAACACTTTGCCAAATATGAATTTAGTAGCTATTCTGAGATAAGAACGGCTTAAAGCGAAAGAAAAAGCCAAAACTTTAATAAATACTTTTATCAAATCAGTCAAAATCCCTTAAACCAGGTTAAAGGTAAAGTCATTGACAGATAAATATTTAAAACGACGCCGCTAAGAGGATTTTAATTAAATTGCATTTTACCGAAAAACAAAGATGCCGCGGCCCGTCGCGCTAATCAAGGGCGGTAGCTCAATCAAATGAAGGCGATAAATCTTCAAAAACCAGAAGATTCAATTACACGGCTACCGGAAAGCAAAGAGAGTGGCAATAACAAATTGTCCAAGATAAATAAATTCTTTATAATGTGGAGAAGCTTTAAACTCGTTTACGTTATCTTGCTCCGTTGCCGCACATTTTGAGGTAAATGGTTTACTCAAAAATTAATTAGGTACCTCTTGGAAAAGATGCCGCAAGTAAATTAAAATATTTGAATAATTTAAAATAATGATGAGGCTTCAACGGTGCACGTCTTAATGTTTCTCAGCGTCGTATTAGATAGCAAGTGTGTTATTTTTAATTCCAACGCAGTAGACTGGTTGATAAGATAACAAATACTATTTGCTTACTTTTCCAATTTCTGCCTTATTTACTTAGTGAGGCACGTTTTACTAACTATTATTGTAGTAATATCATTGATTTTCACGATTGTTTCGTATTTTAAATGAAACTGTTTTAACCAGATTAATCGCGTATATTGATATTTAAACATTTTTTTTACAACCTGCCGTTACCAACACTTTACAGTAGTCCGGTGATCGTGGCTGATGATCAATCAATATACGCCATTAATCCCTTTAAAATTGTTTCATTTAAACTATTATTTTATTTCTAATTTAAGAAATAGGCATACATATAAATAAATACTTAAAAGGAGGAGAATAGTATTAGGTACATTACTAATTTAGCAATAATCTAAAAATGTAACAGAAAATCTGGGTACAAATTAAGAGCCAAATATTTAACGCTAAAAATAATTAAACGCACAGTATGCCTTAAATGTGACCCTCCATAATTATTGTCAAATCAATAAATTCTGGGAAACTTATATTTAATTGTTTTGCTTACTTATTTCTATTTACATATCGTGAACTTTTCATTATTTATACACACACGGAGATGCTCTAAATAATATTTCCAGCACGTGGGCCGAGAATTATTATTAGGGCTAGCTACAATCCATCTCTAAATCTGTGTCTTTACTTATCTATTGGAGGCATCCGAGCCGGCATGCCGACACGCTGGGATGTCGCCTTAAAGATCGATCTCGGCCACTATTTCGCGCTTACCGGTACCAAAATTATAAATATTAAAAATATACCGTATTATATAACTCTTATGGTTCTAATTTATAATGAAGAAATACGAGAGATCAAGATGCGGGCATACGGTCAACCCTATTTAACAAGATAGTCCGACATGACACCTCTCTCGATCGATGAAGCGTGCTGCTATTTTCATAGTCGTTGAAAGTAATGTTATGCATTTCGAAACACGATTCTTAAATTGATATAATAATATTTATCTAGACAGCTGAGGCTAAAATGTTTACCTTTACCACTTATTAGGTAGTAATTTTAATCTTTGCGCCCTGATTACTTAAAGCCGTTATTTTTTACATCTTTCAATCGTTTCCTAAAATGTTACATATTATTCATAAATTAAAGAAATTAAATCCTATTAAATTAAATACACGATGAATTCATAAATAATTAATGGTAAATTTTATTAAATCATCATAAACATTATTTTTTTTTCAGCTTCACGCTGTATCCCGCACGAGGCAGGGTAGGCAGAGGGAACCCGGGAACCTAGTGTAAAGACACCCCGTTCCACTTCCGTTCCCCACTTTCCGCCGAATTTGAGGCATTGCGTGTTGAATGGCGGAACTCAACGCCGCGCTTTTGCCTTATTACTAGAGCGAAGAAATGAAACATTAAATATTTAAATTGAAAATATAAAATATTTCATTTCCTCGACTGGGGAACATTAATGATATAGTATATCCTGTCTTGAGAAGTCTCCAAGTCATATTTCGCTGCCTGCCAAACAAAAAAAAATTAAGCAAAGCAGAGAGCTTTTCATCTCCTTCTTTGCGCCCTGATTACTTAAAGCCGTTATTTTTTACATCTTTCAATAGTTTCCTAAAATGTTACATATTATTCATAAATTAAAGAAATTAAATCCTATTAAATTAAATACACGATGAATTCATAAATAATTAATGGTAAATTTTATTAAATCATCATAAACATTATTTTTTTTCAGCTTCACGCTGTATCCCGCACGAGGCAGGGTAGGCAGAGAGAACCCGGGAACCTAGTGTAAAGACACTCCGTTCCACTTCCGTTCCCCACTTTCCGCCGAATTTGAGGCATTGCGTGTTGAATGGCGGAACTCAACGCCGCGCTTTTGCCTTATTACTAGAGCGAAGAAATGAAACATTAAATATTTAAATTGAAAATATTAAATATTTCATTTCCTCGACTGGGGAACATTAATGATATAGTATATCCTGTCTTGAGAAGTCTCCAAGTCATATTTCGCTGACTGCCAAACAAAAAAAAAATTAAGCAAAGCAGAGAGCTTTTCATCTCCTGATCTCCAAAAAAATAAACACCTATATTATTACATATATTATGATAGCAATATCGGCCTCGTGCAATGTGAGTTAAGAATTCATAAACTTAAGGTCAAAAGCGTTTTGGAAATATAAAGACCTCTCTTTCAATACCTAAATACGATAGTAAACTGCATATATATCTGATAAGTATCTCAGTGAACTATAATTATAATGTACAAACCGTGGTATTTAATGACGATGAAATCATGTGTTAGTTATGCTATTTTAGTAAATAGTTGTATAACTATAACCACTATCTCGTCTCGTTCAGTGTAAAGGAATCAAGACGTAATCGTGAAGAGAAACGGGTGCCAACTCTCGGTACTTCGGTCTCTGGCGTACTATATATCGTTCTAAAATAGGAATAAATAGGTCGCAGATTCGATTTATTTCTGTCTTGAAAACATCAGCGACCTTATCTTCAGGTGTTGTTGAATACCTATGTCGATATCAACGTTACTTCAGTTGTTTTTTATTTGCACGTAAAGACTGTCTGAATAGTATAACTGTCTGTTGATAACAACATATGAACGAGATAAAGACAATGCGAGTCTTGATTAGTTAGATAACCATTGCAGTGAATAGACGCGATTCTAGTATTAACCGTGTTCGTGAATACACAAAGAGTGTTTTCGATGACAGAATGTTAGCGATCATATTTAGCGTGGTCGGATTATTGTCTTTGGGTAAGATTTAATTAGAAATACATGCTAACACCTCTTACAGCATACTATAGGCGTGTAAATAAAACTGTTTCATCATATCCTTTTATTTTGGTCCATCGATACGAATTAACAAGCCCGCGCCCCGTGTGTACACAATGGACCGACGCATCGCTTCGCAACTACCGCTTAATAAATATTTATTCAATTCTGTTGACAATCATTTACATCGTGACAATGGTCGCGTCGCGCCGCCACCACAAGGCGTGGGCCGTTTTTATGATGAGCATCACTAGTTTTGAAATAAGGTTAGTGTTACTCGAGATAAGCGTATATCACAGTAGACAAACAGATAGTGTAATATATAAAAGGTTTAAAACAATTCTGAAAATTATGCTGTGGCCTGTGCCGTCCATATTTGTTTGTAAACGTGCGAAAAGAATAATCTAATATATTACTATAACTAGCGACCCGCCTGCGGCTTCACCCTCTTGGATAACATAATTTTATTTACTAATCTTAACCGCTTTCTTATTCTAAAAAAAGTTATTACTTTCAAGATATTTGTTCTAAAAAAGTTCACTTTTATGTCAATATAGATACATAGAAAACTAAATTTTCAGCCAAAGGAATAAAAAAATTCTGTCGGCTAAACATTTTAAATTTTAGGGTTTTTTTTTATTGAAGGAAGCTTTCCAAACTGTAATATGATTAGCCGTTTCTTAGATAAACGTGTACAAATACAGAGCAACAGACAAAAAATATAAATCACTATTTGGAGACAAATTCCCCTATAAGTGGATGGGTGCATTAGGCCTTACCAAGTGGCTGCCAACTGATTTCAGTATGTACCTGCTTTGGAGGGTATTGGTGTTCAAAGGGCTGCTCGGACAGTAGTAAAGCAGAGGAGAGTTGTAATTAGTGCCTCGGCGGCTGCCTGTGCGCGTGCTCAGAGAAATCTGGTCAACATGGGGCCTGGCTGTTCAGATACCCGGGGACAGTCAGGTCGCAGCTGGAATTACAGGCCCGGTTGTCTGTCTAAGGTGCTGCCTGATGGATCCAACGCGGCTGCCTGATGGATCCAACGCGGCTGCCTGATGGATCCAACGCGGTTTGGAGCGACCGATAGTAGCGACCAAAGTACCGAAGACTGATAGTACTGATTGGGTGCCGCAGCTTGGGTACATGGTTGCTGAGCATGAAAGCCGGAAACTAGACTCGGTTCCAATCTAGCCGATTGTAGATAGAAATTAAACCGCGGGACGCGTGTCGGGAAGTAAGTGTGCCTTATACATCTCCGGTTCCAACTGAAAATTGGTAGTCACTGTTCTCTGGCGTCCTCAGCGAGGTGAGTCGCTAGCATACTGGACTGCATGCAGGAAGTAAGCGAGCGCTTCATTCTGCGTGAGAGTGCCTTAACAGCTTCGGCACCTGTCTGAAAAATCAGGTAGCGCAATCAAAGGCCAATAGCTTCCGGCCCAACGAGGGTCTACATCCCCTCAAAGGAGTAATACCACGTAAGTGGTAGAGGTCAAACTTACCTTTGGTCCCTGCTACCCGGGGTAAAGCCTTGTGGCACGTATACTGGACCCACCTGTTGTAGCCTCACGCCCTAGCAGCCCAATTGAGGTTGGTTTTTATAAGTTTTTTTTATATATTTTCCATGTACAGAAAGCGATCACATACAGATTTATTATGAGTATAGATTTAGATTCTTGTACTAATAATGTACCCATCGATCCCCACTGAAGGAAATAAAATATTTAATATTTTATTTTTGTAACTCAACATGTGGTTTTTTAACTCAACATACTGGTGAAGGAGTGTCTTAACACTAAGCTCTCAAGCTTCCTCAGCCTACTCTGCCATGTGCGCGATAGAGCTGGAAGTTGAAAAAAAACCTACCTTAGAACACTTGGGCTGCGCGGACGAATCTCATGATATGTCATACATACATACATACGAGTACGTACTATACAAATACTTATATTCATCAATATACCCCTCCTTGTTTTTTATGTGTACAATAAATTACCAAAAGCGTCTACAGACCAGGATTTATGGACAATTATGTCAGACGCCCATCATCCACTTTCTCTGACACCCGGTGGACGATCTCTTCACGCATCAGCGGCTAACAGACCACTTTATCGTTTTAGGTTTCGCTAGATTGATACAAACTTGCGGATTGAACTTTCCAATACATGAGCTCCTTATAATAAATTGTTGTGATATACATAGGTTAAATTTGTATATTAAATGTTAATTTTTTAAAATAATTGTAGGGTGATATTTCACACTTAGGAAAAGACTTATTTAGAAAACTTATGAAATTTGGCCGTAGTGAGAATTTAGCCCGCGCCTTTTGATTATATCCAAGGGGCAAAAGAAAGTTTCTTAAACACTTAATTAATCAAAATAACGTCTACAAACTATATTTATCATATTTATTACACATTCAGTTTCGGTTCATTTGTTCAAAATCATAACAAAATATAATATTTGGTCTATTTCAACGAACTTATTAAAATATAATACAAAATTAGAGCTAACACCAACCCACATCACATTTAAGATTAGATATAGTTATAGACAGACCTTATAGTTTCAATGAAATTAAAATTTGTAACTGTAAATAAACGGCATTCGCATTGCATACCAATACATCATGACGAGATTCCCTACTTTCAATAATTACGTATGTAGGTATACGAGCGGTTCAGATCGAAACGTCTGCCATGGTCGGTAAAACGGCGCGAAACGCGAGAAAATGACGTATGATTGCGGTCTTTAAAACAAACGTAAACTGTGCTTCGGAGCCGTCATTACATCGCGTACGGCGATCTGTTACGGGCAAGAAAAGGCTGCTGCACAATCCAATTCGACACACTACAAGAATGTCATAAGTCAAGTGTAGCGGAGCAACAAACACGACAGAATCTGTCGGACTTTCATTATTTGGAAGAGTGCTTTTAAATGCCATAAAAAACTCGTAGCTACAAGTGCGAGCCAAATTTAATTGTCAGTTTGACCAGTAATATAGTATTTTTTTTTTAAATTGACCATATAATTCTTATTGGAATTGAGTAAATTAAGATTAAGTTTACTCTGCATATTATAAACACATTACATCAAATACTACTATATAACTATGTTTTTATTGCTATTTTTTTTAAACAACAATAAAAACATGGTAACTCTCCTCGAAAATATATTTTTGTCTATTTCATACGTATATATTTTATTTCAGTGTCGTCTCAACGTATATATTACGTATATATTTTATTTCAGTGTCGTCTCCTCGAAAATATATTTTTGTCTATTTCATACGTATATATTTTATTTCAGTGTCGTCAGAAAATTGTTTGTATCAAAGATGTTTAGGCTGTCATCCACAAGAAACTCTTTACACAGGGTCTTCAGTTAACTGCGAACCTTCAAACTGGGTGACTGCCCAATGGGTACATAACCTTGGACATCCTCCACCATCAACGGACTCCAGAATACCTTTAGAAATGCGTTGCCTGAAAATGGTTGCAACTCCAGATGATAAATCATGTAAATATTTTTTAGTGAATAAAATTCTATTATTTTATAATTTCGATGTATTGCACATTAATGTAACGTAAAGTAACATTAAAATTAAAATGATTGTATTTAAAATGGTAAGTTACGTACATATCGGTCAGTAATTCAATATCGTTGCTGCTAGTTAAATACAAGAAACTTAGTGGGACCATTTTTAAAATCAGTTAAATACAAATTGAACATATTTATTAGTTATAATGATACCTTTTATTTATAACCTAGAGCTTTTCATTCGCAAAGCATGTCACAATTTATTAAATAATTAAATTGGTAACAATCTTTAGCACATAGGCGTCTTTTCACAATTATTTAAAGTTGTTATGTAGAAATTTCTCTGTCTTTATCTGGGATCCTATTGTAAAATCCTACACATTGTACCATAAGAACCAATATTTAATTTCTTTTAATTTGTGTCTAATGAGATCTTCAGTTATATATTGCGTGAATAAATCGTTTCTGCAAGACAAAAAATGATATAATACCGGCCGCATTATCTCAAAATAAAATTGCATACTGCACGGAAGTCAACGCCGCACCATGTCTCCTAAATAATTTTAAAATAATATTTTTTATCCGAAACGTGAACAAACACGCTGTCACGCTTCGCAGCAACGGCCTCAACCTTTAAAACATTATAGCCATATTTTTCTCTTATTTAATTACAGTTGGTAACACAGTGGACGTGATACGAGGATGCGTGCCGAGAGTTCAAGTAGACTCAGTCTGTCTCGGTCTAGTCGCTGTAGAGAGAGCGAGAGGTCACAGTGATGCACGCTGCTTTATATGTAACGGTGAAAATTGTAACTCGAGCACAAAAGTATTTTTTAATCTTCATCTACCGTTCATCTTTTTATTTTTAATGTATGTTTTTAGATGATCGTACTATAATTATTTGTATGGTTTAATGTTGTAGTATTAAATACGTAAGTAAATAAAACGTTCATATTAAGTAATAACGTAATATGACCAGACCAATATATTTTTTAAATATATTTTGTCCATCAGAATTGATTATAACTGTTTAAAATATGTTTATAACATGAAATTGACATTTGACATTTTTAAAGGATGTATAAAAATTCTGCATAAAACATTAAACTTTTTTAAATATCATTTTAACAACTACTACACAAGGATATTGCGTTACCTGACATTTTTACTTTTATATAATAAAACAAAATAGTTTATGGTTAATTTTATATTTGTACATTAATATATAAATTACAAAAGTGCATTTAGTTTTATTAAAACAATTAGTAAAGCACCTTGGACTAAATTATTATACTTTCCCTGTGGTATTTACACAACCTTACATTTTATATCATTTGATGCTTTCTTGACATTAAAAAAATTGATCGTGTTTTATTTTTAATTTGCAAATTGTTTGACACAATTCATTTAACTTTACTTTATGTATAATTATATTTATTTTAAATACCTATAGTGTCTCATGACTTTTTGGGAATTGGAACCAAGATTTCACTTTTTTTTAATATAAATAATATAATCGCATTATATCGAAATCGCCTAAATACATTCGAAACGATATTATTTTCCAAGTCAACAAACAAAGACCCACTCATTGCGCATTATTGTGCATTATTTAAAGATATGCTTCCGCTGCCACCATTCATTGTGCATTATTTAAAGATATGCTTAAATCAATAACACTTTACAGTCCGCGAGGTCTAAGTTGTAAGTGAGAACATGAAAGAGGAAAAAACATTCAATAACAATATGGAACAAAAATTGTTAACTTGATGACGTAGAATGATTTATTGTAAACTCAAACAACAAACTAGGGTGGAAATTACGAGAATACGATATGTTCGATGTAAAAGGATTAATATAATTTATATGCTGTTTTTTTTTGGCTTTACTTTAAGAGATACTTGCACAAACGTAAAACTTAATAAAGCTAATATAAGAAACGAGAACGGTAGTTATTTATACATTAGAAAAAAAATATAACATTTAAGTCAATTGAAAACATGGCTAGGTGACAGACAACTCTGTATAAATATTTTTTCGGGTTTCAACACTACTCAGTTGCGCTACTAAAATGGACATCATTTATTAATTAATTAAAGTATTTGTTATAAGTAGGCATCAATAAAATTCAATACAGTAGAGGATTTACGTTTAGGTTTGAGCTTGGGACAATTTGAAATGACTATTTCTTCTACAGACCATAGAATCTAGAGATTTCTCAACGATAGTTCTCTTTCGATATCTTCAGATAGATTATCACGAAATTATTAGATTGAATTGAAGTCTAAAAACTGACAATTATATAAGTAAACGAACACGAGAGTAGCTTATACCTTGAGGAATTGTAATACTACTGAATACATAACATAGCACAGTAGTGAATTTAAGACTAGACAAAACAACAATGTTAAATGCTGTGTAATCTCAGAATAAGTAAGAATAAATTTTTAACGAGTATTATAATTCAGTTATAAATGAAAGTTCAATAACATTATATATAAACTTTTCAATTAATATTTAATGCAAAACTTTCATCCATGTATGATTAACTTATAATATGAAACATATGAAGGAAAAGATATAATAATAACAAATTTTAGTACGGTCGACGAGTTGAAGCTGCAATAAAATTAGCTGTAGACTTTCTTACTTTCCATAATTTTCTTCCAGAGCGAACAATGTGCAAAAATTTAAAAGAACGTGAACTCATCGACCATAATGTACGTTAACACGATAAATAAATAATCGAAAATCTAATTTCTCAACACGCCACGGGAGTGTGTGCCTCTGAGAGTGGAATGTCTTGAGACTCTCCTCCTATACTTTTTTATGTAAGCTTGAAACTAAAAACTTAACCAAGCAAAAGCAGCTTAGTAAACAAATAAATTAAATAAGAAAATTATACTTTTCATATATCGCCAAGCTGAAATACTTTAATTGTAATAATTTGTATATAAATAGATAAATGCATAATAATATCAACGTCGTCTTTTGGAAAATCTCAGAAGGAAATAGTTAAAAGAGTTAATTAAAAATATTGTGAAAAAAATGCGAAATAATTAAATTGATAATACTTAAAGGAGATCTTGTAAGAGAAAAAATACAAAAGAATAAATCACAGTTAATCCACTAAAAAACTTAGTCTAAATTCAATTGATCATAATATATATTAAGTCAAAATCATGATTTTATAAATCATTGTATTAATTCTTGATTAAAATGTTGTTTGTACTATAGAAAACATAACTTATAATACACATACGACATTTATATATATATATATATATATATATATATATATATATATATATATATATATATATATATATATATATATATATATATATATATATATCTTATTTTTTGTCTTTTTCGCTATGTACATTTTTATTGTACAAAATTGACCTTTTGTTTTATTTTAAACTAGGGAGCTTCTCAAGACTTCGCCTGGTTAAATTACACAGTAATTGTTTTATAATAAAATACACAAACTTTGGGGAAAGCCGCCAAAATATTATAGTAAAAACTGACCTTGAACCCTTCAGGTAAGCCATTTTTGAGATTAATGCGTAAAAACGCAAAAACATTATGTTTCTATTTTTTGTTTTGAGTTAAACATATTTATGACTTCTATTACATTAATTAATTATTCTAACAATATTTTTTCTCTTTTGTCTTCCATATACAAACGAATAAGCGACAAGTAACAAGTTACAATATATAGATAATAGAGATTCAAATATTTTTTTGAAATTAACCTTTGATAATACTCATACACATATACTTCCAGCTTTTTACAAACGTATATTATATCAACAGATTAGCGATTTAGGCCGACAGCATGTTTACACTCTAAGCCACAACATCCATCATTTCAACTTATATGTTAATAAATGAGTATTTAAATAATGGAATGCCATCAACAATATAACAATAAATATGGCTATATTCATATAAACGGAATAAATATTTTGTACTTATCTAAATAAAATATCTTAAGAATACTTTTAAACAGTTTTACACTACCGGGGTTATTTTAGTATAAAAAGTTTCTGTGTATACTCTCCAAACGTTACAATAATAAATGTGCTTTATATATAATTATGAACACAGCTTATTGTAATAGTTATAAAAAGTCTTATAAATAGTTGAAAAAAAAGGTAAATTTAATATATATATCTCAACGTAATTCCTAAAAACGCACATAACTTGTCTTTAACAAATATCACATTGTTGTAAAGATATACATATTTTACATTATTTTACACTAAATTTATAAAATAATAGTGTATAAAATTTAAAGGCCAGTAATATTTACTTGTAACGTAAAAATAATACAGATTATACAATAAATTCAAATATCACATATTAACGCCAAGGCACTCGTTCAAAATGCCATATTTGTCTATTGTCGTTGATACACCTTTTCGCTGTGAGGGGATTTCCCTCATTTTCATTCTCTGAAGGCAATAATGTCAAACACAACCCATCTATTGTCTTAATACGAGGACCCTTTTGCTGCCATATTTGTTTAATACTATCATTACAACTTTTCCATACCGCTCGTCCGTTACCTTGTTGCAGGCAAAGTCCTTCATCCACCATAAGTTTTCCGTCTATGGTGTAAACTACTAGTCTATCTAAATCCAAGTCGCTACCACAACTCACGCTTGACGCCGGTCCTCCGAGTCCTGGAGTACCGGAAGTCACACCGAGACACCCTCCTTTATCATTCCGAACCCTCCCAAACCATCTGTCGTCAGTAGGAAAAAAATGTTGCGGCCACACATTCTCCAAATACCATTTAAAACTCTTACACTGTAGATTGTCTCTAATGGCGACACGACTGGCAACATTTTGTGTATCACGTATAGCCGCAACGGAAGGGTTAAATTTGAAAAAGAAATCGGCCCACTCGTCCATCCACACAGTGGCAGCCCGAGCCAGATTTGAATTTAGGACTTTGGCTACACCACCTGGATATTTATATGGACTGTGACGCCTGAAAATATGTCCGACACGGGAACACGGTGTGATCTCAACCCTAGCGCCACATTGCCAGGCACGCCAGGAAAGTTCTAGATTTTCCGCGCCCCATATGATCATACCCTCATCGTATCCGCCTAAGCGCCAAAATAGACTTTTCCTGACTGCAAATAGACCTCCAGCCATTGCTGGAGTAGGGTAGGGTTTAGAAGGGTTATTGGTTTTGTTCATCATTACTTCGCTGCTTGGCATCAGCCATCGGAAGTGAAGACGCCAGCTGAAGGCACCCCAATGTGCGTCAATACTTTTGGTGTATGCTAGAGTATCGTCGGAGAGTAGGTCTATATGGGGACATATGAACACATCGTCGCTGCCTGCTCTGTCTAGTAGAGGTTCTAACCAGCCTTTGGTTACCTGAAAATTTTGGAAAAAGTCTTTATTACTTTTTCTTTCATTATTTTTTGTATTGAAATAAATAAAAATACATATATTAATTCGTTATGGTTTTAATTTTTTTCAATATATAATTAGTAAGCAAAAAGCAATCCTTTACTAGTCTATTATATGACAAATCAAAAAAACAGATTATTTAAAATTCGTCTTCTGACAGCTCCCACATTTCTTTTTTGATATTTTTTACTTGATTCTTTTAAACCAATTTCCTATAGCAAATTCTATACTAAAACATAAAATTAAAATAATACTTACTTCACAATGAGCATCTAAAAACACAAGCACATCTCCTTTAGCTTCTCTAGCACCCATTAGCCTAGCTCCGACCAAACCAGTTCTGTTTCCACTCCTCAATATACGCACATTGTTCAAACTCACTACGGCATCCTCTAATTCTTTGAATAAATATTTACGGTCACTGGCGTCGTCTACTAAAATAATCTATAATAAAAAAATATTAGTGAATATTCTTCTCCAAAACTACGATAGTTCTCTAAATGCAATACTGTTTCTTTGTTGGGTAAGAATGAGTTATCGAAAATTATACTTTATATACTCTCACTCACTCAGCTTCACGCTGTATCCCGCACATGGCAGGGTAGGCAGATGAAACTTGGGACCTAATGTTAAGACGCTCCATTCCACTTTCTTTCCCCACTTTCCGCCGAATTTGAGGTAATGCGTGTTGAGTGGCGGGGCTCAACGCCTCGCTTTACCTCGATACCATAGTGAAGAAATGAAAACATTACATATTTAATTTGAAAATAATAAATACTTCATTTACTTGAGTGGGGATCGAACCCACAACTTGTCGTTTACAGTCACACGCTAGCCGCTGCGTCACGAAAAACCTCTACTTTATATGCTTACAACTAATCTATTGTCTAATTAATTAATTGTAAAATACTGCTTTTACCTGTTTATAATTAGATACAACTGACATCACATCAAAACAATATTAGAAATAAAATACCTCTTTTAATAATATAGTTGGTGACCTTATAACAACTGACATTACAGTTCTCATTAGAGTTGACCAGGCTTCATTGTGGAAGACTATAATCACACTAGCCGTAGGTAAATTATCTAAATCATATTGAACACTTCTACAACTGAAAAAAAGGAATAAAATAAGTAAACAAAATTTAAAAGACTGATTGAGTTTGTTTAGTTGGAGTGGCTTTACATCTGAAAATGATTTTTTTCTAGCTCAGTGTTGAATTCAATCACCTAACGCAATAGATTGGCTGTCAAGTAAAGAACAGTGAGTTTTAACACTATGTATATCTGGAAATGGATATGGCCTGTCTATATATTTATAAAGCAAGGACATTTACTTAAATAGCATATAGTGTTACAGTGTTGTAGTGTTACAACACACTTCTGTCTCTCCTCATCTTCACGCACCTTCATGTACCCCCGAACATAGTAGGGTAGGCAGAAAAAACTTAGGAACCTAGTGGTGAGACACTCCATTCCGTTCTCCACTCTCCGCCGAATTTGACGCATTGCGTGTTGGGCGAAGGAAATCTACGCCGCACTTTGCCTTGTTACCAGAGCAAAGCAATAAAAATATTTAATTTAAAATACGGAATTCCATGAGTAGGTATTGCACCCACAACCTGTCATGTTCACAGTCACATGCGAGTCAATGAGATTATTTTAGAAAGGCAAATTTTATTAACATTTTTAATTATTATACTTTTTTTTTCCAGCTTCACGCTATATCCCGCACGAGGCAGGGTAGGCAGAGGGAAACCGGGAACCTAGTGTTAGGACACTCCATTCCATGTCCGTTCCCCGAATTTGAGGCATTGCGTGTTGTGTGGAGGAACTCCACGCCGGGTTTTGCCTTATTACCAGAAGGATGAAATGAAACATTAAATATTTAAATTGAAAATATTTAATTCAAATATTTAATGTTTCATTTCTTCCTTCTGGTAATAAGGCAAAGCCCGGCGTAGTTCCGATTTTATTTCCTCGACTGGGGATCGAACCCAGAACCTGTCGTTTAGATTCACACACTAGACGCTGCGCCACGACAGGCCTCAACTGTATTATATACAGTTTAAGTATTATACTTAAACTGTATATAATATATAAATTAATAGAAAAATATATAATTAAACTGTAACTTCCATCCAATATTTATATATTTGTGTGTTAAAATATTTTATAACAATTTTGGAATTTTTAAATTCATTTTTAGAAGTACTTTAAAATTATTCTTTTGGTAAGCCAATATAACCTACATAGTAGGCAGTGTCAAAATATAAATTAATTACTTTTATTTTCTGTGACTGACAACACATTAGAGATCTGCCACTCAACATGTAGAAAAAAATTAAGTAATGCTGTTTTTTCTTTTATTTCATTATTTTAAATAAAATTAAAAATATTAAAATAAAATACATTTTTAAAAAGGATGATATGATTTTCAAATTAGTGAATTTGAGTATAAGAATAGATTTTGTATACATGGGTGATTTTGACATTATTTTTAAAAAGAACATTAGTAGATTATGTGGAAAACAAACAAAATTCAAAATTAATAATAAACATTTCATACTAAAATAGGTAGGTACACCTACCTCTCACTTCTCATATCTGGAAGACTTCTATTAATAGATATTCTATCACTAACATAAATGTTATAGGAATGTAATGCATACAACTCCCTGGCTGGGATAATTTCTCGTTGTAACAATTGGACAGGGCGGCCTCCTTCTCCTGCCCCTTCTATGGGTGCATAATGATTTGCATTTATTATTTCTGAAAAATAAAAACAAATAAATAACTTAATATATTAATCTTAGGATTAATTCATATTGTTTTTGAGGGGCTGTACAAGCAGACAATAAGGAAATATTAAGTAAATATTCAAGGTTTAAGGATTTTTACTTATTAATTTATCCTCCTTCCCTCTCCTCCTTAGTTTTACTAAGGCCATGAGCATAATTATATCAGTAAAATGTTTTATTTCATTTAGAAATAAATACTTACATACAATAAAATGGAGGTGTTTAGAATCAAAACATAAGAAGCGAAAAAAAATAAGCAACATAAAATATTTTGATTCTCTTGATTTTTAATTTAAATAAAAAAACAATGTTACAGTATAATTTATCATAATATATTTTGAGTAGCCTCTTCTTCAAGCTGCTATTAACATAATACTTGGACTCTCTCAATTTTAAATTTACAGCAATAATCTTTTAATAGAAAAGAAGCTAGTGTTTAGTCAATGATATAACATGGTCATGATTATTAAAACAAAGCAGATAGGTGATGTAATACACATATGTTAATATGCTATTGTTAATCCAGATATTTTTATAAAAGAACAATGTTACACACATATATGACAGAAGGATGAATGGATTGCATCATGGCAAGGTTACATTTAGATAGAAAAAAGTATATGATTTTAGTGACAAAAAATATCACCATTTTATCTAGAAATATACAAATATGTACCTTGAGATAAATTGCCTCCTGAATTTCCACCAACATAATGCCCAACAATTACTCTCATACCAGTTTTATCCACATATGAATCTTGGTCATAATGAAGGCTGTAGAAATTATTTATATATATTAGGGATTCGTAAATACAAAAATTTTTGAAAATATGATTTGTAAATGCTCAATTGAGAAACTATATTATATCCACCTACTTTTTATACCAAGGATTTTTACTTCGTCGCTTAATAGTGTTATACAGTTCTAAGCTCACATAAAACATAGCATTTATTAAAAATATAAAGATGATCACTAAACTTGCAATTTTTTTTCTTCGACCTCTGCATATAAGTGGCCGACAATGCTGTAAATTTAAAAACAAAACATTTTTATATATGTTCATCTACTTAAAAAGAGCACAACAAACCAAAACTCAACCCACGTTATGGAGAATCATGATATAATATAATAATGTTCAGAAAACAAAATATTTATAATAATAATATACATAGAAGCGATAGTGAGGGCAGCATAAGGAACATCATTACATTCAAAAAAATAAGGTTTATCAAATTTACATTGAACACTTTGTTAAGCTTACGACATATTTGACAATTCAGATTTTATAACTGTCTTGTTGACATTTGTCACTGTACCTATTTATTGTAAGCTTGCCAGTATTACTAAAATTAATAGGGCGAAAATCTTTACAATTTACCGATGAATGAATAAAAAGTTATAAAATGTTTAGCATTTGATAACTTTTTTATTCATTAATCTGCTAGGGAAGCAGAAGACATAAAATATCAAAGTTCTAATATTATTAGCCAAGAATGAAAGAAATAAAATGAATATATTTTATATCATAAACAGTTATGATCAAACTTCCGAACTGTCATGCGCTAGAAATGACAATGTCAACAAATCAATAGTCAATTTTAAAAACGTTGAAAATTGGTTTCTTTAAAGAATATATATTGTTTTGTGTATTACACACAATATCATTTAAAGGATATCTTATTATAAAAGAAACTTATTGAAATTTGTTACATCTTTTATATTAGATTAAGATGTCTCGCAATTTTAATAAATGGAGTAGACCTAGGTCTAGACCTAGTTCAAGATCTAGAGGAAGAAATTGGGGAAACCAAGCTTATGATGCACCACGAGGTTTACGTGGAAAGGAGCTTGGATTGTATTATAGAAATCTTCAAGCAAAAAAACAGAAAAAAGACCCAACGGTAAATATTCTTTATACATCAAAAAAATTAAATGAAATGATAATGGGGTTAGAAACAGTTACACAAGTATAAAATATATTTTATTGTTATAGTTTTATTTCTAAATATTAATGTTTATAAAAGACAAGTCTAAGATTTTTAGTATCTAAAATGTATAAGTTAAAACTTATTTACAATACTATTGAAATTTATTGGCAGATAAACCTTAGAATTCCTGAAATGGTAATGCGACAACTTGACAACAGCTTAAAAAATATATTAAAAATAGCATCTCAGCAAAATATCTCTCTGCCAAAACTTGAGCAGTTAGATATATTTAAAAATAATACTAGTCTACAAGAAAAATCACAACAAAAAACTTCCTTTGATGACACAAAAAATGTAGGCAGAGAAAATAATGAAAAATGGCATAATGAAAACTTTAGTGAAGCAGGTCCATCTTGTTCAGATTTCATTCCTATTAAAGATGAGAACATGGAGTATGGATCACAGCCTAAATTTCAGGCATTAAGAAGACTATGTGACTATAAATATGGTTATGAGGATATAATAACAGGCACCTTTGAAGAGAAACTTGATCATTGCCTTAAAAATGGTGTCAATATTAATTTAATTGATACTGAGACTGTTAATATTAACACTGCACTTTATATAGAATATGAAGATATGTTAGAAAGCAATACTTATAAGCAAATGTTACAATTTAGGGAAAAACTGCCAGCTTATGTTAAAGCCAAAGAAATCATTGATAAAATCAATGAAAACCAAGTTTTAGTAATAAGTGGTGAGACAGGTTGTGGAAAATCAACACAGGTTTGTACTTTTTTAATATTAATTACTATATTTATACATTTTTTCCATTATTTTTAGTATATTTATATATTTTTTTATAGATTTTTCTCAATTTCAAAGTTTTGCAGGGTCAGCAGTCAGATTAAACCTTAAGGGAAGTTTTATCTGTTTCCTGCCCAAATTTGACATATTTCAAATTTAGTGGCAAAACTCAATATCTTATAGTATTTCATTCTCCGGAGTGCTGATCAAGCTCTCAACCATTGCATTTGTATTCAGAAATAATTCCACTGTGCCATAATGGCCTTTTGTACATTTGTTGACATATACTTAAAACTAGTTAGCTAAACTTCATGAAAATGCAATAAAATGTTTTATTACAATAATGCATTACAATTAATACTTTAACATTTCATTTGTGTAGAATAATTAGAAAACTAAGTTTTAAGACACTCCATTTGGTGCTTTCTGCTGTAAAGAAGACATACCATAATGTCTTATACTCCAGCAGAATGATAGTTGTAATTAAGTTGCAGAAGAGGCAGAAATAAATTTTGTAACTTCTCTAACAACACCCAAGAAATAAAATTGATTGATTCCTCTCACTATGTGGAAATCAACACCTGCAGTAACAATCCCACTGCTCCATGCTAAAATATATTTTCTTTTTTTCAGGTGCCTCAAATAATTTTAGATGATGCAATACGTAATAATAGAGGGGCTAATGTAAAAATTTTAGTCACACAACCCAGGCGTATAGCAGCTTCAGCTCTAGCGATGAGAGTAGCTAAGGAGAGAGGAGAGCCACTTGGCAATTCAGTAGGTTATGCTGTTAGATTAGAGAGGTAACTTTTTATGTTGTAATAATATTATTTGTATAAGTTAAGTCATTGTTTGCACCAGCATAGTGTCTAATCATGACAGTTGTGAGTTCGGTGCCTGCTTGTGGTGAAATTGTATATCTAGAAGATGTTTATTTGAATTTTCTCTATCCCGTGACAGGATAAGGCATTGAAGATAAAGTGGTACAACAATATCATTGTATTAAAATACATTACTTACCAGTTGTAATGCTGTTACATAAGTGTGTAACTGTGAGTGCGACAAATTGTGGGTTCTATTCTCTCATATGTGACATCCATACATTTGTTTTTCACTTTTACACTGCATCTCGCACATGGCAGGGTAGACAGAAGGAACTTGGGGATCTAGTGTTAAGACTTTTTGGTCCCTCCACCCAGAATATAATATTTTGGCACAGAGTCTTCTTCTTACTTAATCATTTACTGTGTAACAGAGGTCTTTTACAACATTGTAAACTTTGTTATTTATAACTGTTTTTATTAGACTGTGATCATTTCATTTGTTAATAGACCCCCGAAATAATGATTTGCTCAGGGCTCTCGTAATTCACAGTCTGATTATGGCGCAATCTAAATCTTGACAGTACATGATTATCTCTTGTTCATTCACCATTACTCTTCTCGGATGTAGTGTGGTGATGAGTACTGCCACTCATTGCACAAATAATAAATTCATTACAATACAAACAAGCAACTCATTACAATACACACAAGCAATTCATTACAATCCAATACATACATTACAATGCATATCTGCTTACCAATCATCTATGTATTATTGGCTTCATTATCACAAAGCATATTATTGTAACACTTATAATTTTTTCTTTCTTTATTTCAGAATAGAAGAGCGAGCTCGTGGTAGTATACAATTTTGTACTACAGGTATATTGTTGGCAGATTTAGAAGTAGATCAGGGGCTAACAAAGTATAGCCATATAATATTGGATGAGGTCCACGAAAGGGATGTACATATAGATTTATCTATGTGTATTTTGAAACAGGTATTTTTTGATACATTCATAAAGTAAATCTTTTTTTTATTTACAACAAACACAGAGTTGACCTGAAAAAATATTTGACATATTATATTTAACATATTATATAAATATTTAACATATTTTGATATAATATCTAGTTTGATATAACAATTTATTATTATTTATTTATTTGTATTATAATACTTGATAGAGACAGACATTTAAATTTCTAAAAAGAATCTTTTTAATAACTACATTTAAAAAACGTATAAAAATTTCAAACATAGCAGGATTTGAACCTGCGCCTTGAATCCTGCTATGTACGAAATTTTTAAAAATAAGCCATTCGTTCTTACTAAGCTACGTCCAAATTCTTATATGCTTATTACAACTTATTTATGTTGTTAGTATCTCTGTAGGAAGATTTAATTTTACAAACTCCCGCTACCCAACAACTATTCGTAAAACGCTATTTATTTAATATTTTTACAATTATTCAAGTGCAATAAAAATTTATCTAGATTTAGGAAACTTGGAACATATGGATTAGTTGGTCAGAGCACTTGATCGGTTTCCAAGAGGTGCAGGATCAAATCTTGCCACGTTCGAATTTTTTACATGCTTTTAAAATATAGTATTTTCTTTCCTAAGTGTGAAATAACACTTTAAAAATAGTAAAATATCCTTTTAATTGTTATACAAAAAATGAACACTAAAAATAAATAGTGTACTTGATTTTTAGGTATTAAGAAAACGAAAAGACTTAAAATTAATATTAATGAGTGCTACATTAGACGCTGAAACTTTATCAAGCTATTTTGATAACTGCCCTTTATTGCATATCGAGGGACTGGCGTATCCCGTTAAAGATATTTACTTAGAAGATATATTAGAATTAACTAAATATAGATTACCACCAGAAGAGCAACAGAAGCCGAAACCCAAATGGATGAAGTATAGAAATAAAAACTTGGACATGCAAAATGATATGGAAAAGGATATATTGTATAAACAGGAAATATGTAAGCTTTTTCTTGGTTTCGCGCTTCTGGAAACTTAGTGTCAAAACGTCCCCAATTTCTCAATGGAATTGGAATTGGATTGGGTGGAATTGAACCCAATAACATTGATAATAACAATGGCACAACAGTCACTGCGCCACTGTTATTATCAATCTTATTGAGGTTGTGCATTTAAATTCTTTTTTTTTTTTATTTATTTATAACCGACAGGTTGTGTGTTCGATCCACAGTCGAAGATATGAAATTTAATATTGAATATTTTCAATTTGAATATTTAATGTTTTATTTCTTCGCTCTGGTAATAAGGCAAAGCGGGGCCTTAGATCCGCCACTCAACACGCAATTCCTCTAATACATTAGGTTCCGGGGTTCCCTCTGCCTACCCTGCCTCGTGCGGGATACAGCGTAAAGCTAAAAAAAAATACTAAGCAACTCAGCAACCAAATCCTGTAAAAAATATTTTTTTGATTTTTTTTTTTTTGATTTTTTTTATTTAATATTTTAATCAATTACTGTCCCTTTTATGACAAATACAACTTAATATGGACCGAGATCATCTCTATTTTCTCTCCTTTTTACTATAGCCATTTTCGTAAAATGGTTGTAAAGCTTAACGCTTTCTCGTATATAGGGGAGACAGAGGAAACCTAGTGTTGAGACACTGCGTTTTCCATTTAAGTTTGACGGATGTTAAATACTATTACTTAAAATCTATATATTACAGGGCCATGGCTAGAATCTTTAAAAGATAAAATGAGCTACGACGTTTACAAAACGTTACAAGACAGTAGAATAGAAAAACTGAATCTTGATTTAATAGTGGAACTCCTAACCCACATTAGTAAAGACAAGCCGGGGGCCATACTTGTGTTTCTACCTGGTATTGGAGAAATTACCAAACTTATGAGGCTTATGGACGAAAGTAATCGTTTCCCACCGAATCGTTTTGAAATTCATCCTCTACATTCAAAGTTGCCAACTTTAGAACAACATAAGATATTTGAGAAACCGCCAAACCATATGAGGAAGATTATTATAGCTACCAACATAGCGGAAACGTCTATAACAATAGATGACATAGTGTATGTAGTGGACTGTGGCAAGATTAAAATAAGTGGGCTCAATGTTGAAAAAAATCAATCTACGTTGGCAGTTGAGTGGGTGGCTAAAGCTAATTTGCATCAAAGGTATTTTTTTTTATTTATTAAATTTGTTATTTTTAGCAATGTGCTGATTTTCCACAATATTTAGTGACGGAAGTTTACATTTCTGGCTCTACAGTGCCAGTCGGTGGTACATTACAACCTTAGTTGGTACATCCTGCATAACAGCGGCATATCAAATCTGGGGCGAAATCACTAATGATTCGAAAGTGAAAAAAAATCAAAAGAAAGTACAACCATACCTTTAGAAACTTTTGGAAATAGAATAAGACATAATATAAATAACTACTGTGACATTTTAACCTAATATATCATTCATCAAATTTATCATTACAATCGTCATTATTTCCCTCAGTTTAGTACCTACAAATAAATCAAATTGAAATTGAATAAACACATTAGATAATTATAATAGCTATAAAAAAAATTACAATTATTATGGTAACATTGTTGAACTATTTTAATATGTCCATCTGTAAGAAGTTAAGACAACACTATCTTTTCTTAAGAACTATGAATACAGATCTTGGTATACTGAGAGGATTTATCTCAATCATCTTATTTTGAAAAAAAAGGGAAAAAACCCTGGATTATTCGACAGTTACATATTTATTTTCCGAATATGTGTGCTTGATGACATTATATTCCTAGTTCCTTGGACACTTGGGTACCTAGTGTTAAGACACTCTGTTCCACTTCCCTACTTTCCGCCAAATTTGAGGCATTTCGTTTTGAGTGGCACAACGCCGCGCTTTGCCTTGATGCGAGGAAATAAAAATATTGAATATTTAATTTGAAAATGTTAAAGCTTTCATTTTCTCGAGTGAGGCATCAGCTACATTTATCTGCGCATTGCTAAATTAAAAATTTAAATAAACAATTTTTAACTTAAATTAATTCCTGGTTATATCCCAACGAGATTTAACGTAAAATATATATTGTCTCCTTATAATTATCATTTCTTATAAGACGAGGCCGCGCTGGTAGATGCCAACCAGGCGTATGCTACCATCTCCTAACATCACATAGAGCTCAAGCAATTAAAGAGAATTTACCACCGGAATTGCAAAGAAGTAATCTTCTTGAACCAGTGCTCATGATCAAGAAACTTCGCCTAGGAATGGCAGCTGATGCACTGAAATTAGTTCCTTCTGTTCCCGCCGAGTCTACTATACAATGGGCTGTTACACATCTGCAGAAGTAAGATGTTTATAATTAATTATTGTGTATATATAGGAAGATGTATTTTTTTTCCGTTCCCCAGTTTCCGCCGAACTTGAGTCATTGCGTGTTGAGTGGCGGAACTCAACGCCGCGCTTTGCCAGAGCGAAGAAATGAAACATTAAATATTTAAATTGAAAATATTAAATATTTCATTTCCTCGACCGAGGAACGAACCCAGAACCTGTCGGTTACAGTCACACGCTTGTGCCCCTGCGCCACGACAGGCCTCACATTTGTATTTCATTTTTAACTGATTTCTTCTTTCAAAAAGGATCTCTTCCTTTTCTATATTTGTTAACTATACTTTTTTTTGACTGAATTTAAAAAAAAACCCTCCAGTTTCATAGGTACTTAGTATGATGTGTATCTTACAATTTCTCAATTTTAATGTGTCTTTATACTTGACAATATTACTTCTATTATTTCTTTCAACTTCACTCTGTATCCCTAGAGAGTTAATCAGAGGGAACTTGGGAACCTAGTGTTGTGACACTAGGTTCCTAAGTTCACATGTTCCCTCGTGTAATAATAACAACCATTATATTTCAATCTTGGGCTGATTACCGGAACAAGGGAATTAAAACAATATTTTTCCCTTATGTGTATTGGATCCCACCCACATCACATACTTAGACTGTGCATGCTTTATTATTAGGCCATTGCACAACGGCAGTCTTAATTAAGCAAATAATAATATATCACAGATAATATTTTATTTTAGATGTGGAGCCTTAGATGATATAGAAACACTAACCCCCCTAGGCTGGCACCTAGCCCGGTTGCCGGTGCACCCGGCGGCCGGCAAGCTGCTCATACTTGGTGCTCTCTTCGGGTGTTTGGATCGAGCTGCCAGCGTCGCTGCTGTGTGGGGCTTCAAGGATCCGTTTCAACTCGTTATCGGTTTGTATTGTTTGGTTTATGATATTTTGATTGTTTTGTTTTAATTAATAAATATATGTATCAAAAGTATATTAATATGTAAAGCAAAAAGTTTTCTTTTTTTATTATTTTGCATATTGAGGAGTATGATATTTGACACAGCTATAGATATTTTTTTTTAAATAGTATTTAATATATAGATTAAATCAAAATAATAAATGTAGGTCTCACTGCCACATGTTAGACAATAATTGCGTTTGTACGTATATAAAGTAAGTGACACAAATTACTGTGGGAACGCGTTTTGTGCGCGTCTATTTGTTCTCTTGTTTATGAAAATAGAGTTATAAAATGTAACATTTTATGTATATGGTTTAATATTCTTATAACTATATAACTAAGTATGAATATTTATTTAAGTGAGTTTATTTTAAGATAATTAGTAATATTCCACAATTTTTCCACGTTTTTGCGTAATTAAGTTATTATTTTGTTTTCAAGCACTACATATTTGATATAACATTGTTTATAGTCTAATAATATTTGTTCAAATTTACAAAAAAATATTATTAATATATATTTTCTCTTAGAATGACAAAACAATATTATTAATATATATTTTGTCTTTAGGTAAGGAAAGTGAAGTAGATAAAGTAAAGCGTGAACTAGCAATGGGAGAGCCAAGCGACCACGTGGCCGTCTCGGAGGCCATATTACTTTTTGAACAATGTAGTTATAGAAAAAGACGTTCTTTTGCATACGAACATTTCCTTTCGTACAACACTATAGAGTTATTAACAGAAATGAAAAAGCAATTAGGTGATAATTTAAGGCAAATGGGATTTTTGACGACTGGCAACATTAGGACGTCGTGGGAGAATCGGAATGCGAACAATCTTAGCCTTTTCAAAGCTATCGTTGCCGCTTCTTTGTATCCAAACATTGCTTCTGTCAAGTAAGTGTACTAATACATTATTTTAGCTTGACGTTATATCAGTCAGTTCAGTGGGAAGAGAGAGCTTATTATAGAGACACTTTAGTCTTTCTGCTCCAGATTAGTACGAGGACGCACCGCCCATTGTTGATAGAGAAATAATCGCTACACTTTATATTCACACTATAATAGATTGTTCAGGAAACTGAAATTCCGAAAAGTGTCTCTTCGTGATTTTCTGTTTGCTATATAGCCAGCAAGGGAATTTATAATAAAGATTATTTAGAAAAAAAAGCGAACTACTAAAAAGATCTAACATATTTTTTTTCTAAGTTTTTCTTTGTTTTTGTCTCGTTTAAAGCTGTTCCTTTGATAAGTTACTTTTCTCCACTATATAATATATGACAACTTTCATAATTATTTAAATTTTATTACAAAATAATGATTCAAAACAATAAATCATCTTATTTTGTATTAAATATTTTCAAATGAAATATTTTATTTTCTTAGCGAGCTAAGAACTTTGACTTGATATGTAAAACTCACCATAGTATATTGGCCCTAAGCAAACATTTCGAGTGCGTGTTCACACAATCATCTATATTTTTTTATGTGTCAACACTAGCGTTCCTTTAATTACCTTGTTATACATAAAAAAACATGTCTTTTTTTAAAAGTAGTATTTTTTTTTTCATAATTAACAAAAATATTAAATAAGAAAACAAATTTGATATACTGAAGGACACATTGTATATTTTAGTTCTAAAAATATAAATTTGGTTGTAGATGGAGAAAATTAAACAAAGGTATCAAACCGGCAACATTCTCAGCACGTAACCAGGAAGATGGTAAACTAACGATACATCCAAGTAGTGTAATGGCAATGGCCAAAATACGCAAAGGATCTCCCTACGGTGCACAGTTGTGTAGTAACCCAGGAGCCAATTGGCTTGTCTATTGGCTCAAACAGCGGTCTACAGATTTATTTTTATTGGACGTTACGCTTATTTATACTTTGCCTTTGTTATTTTTTGGGGAATTCATGGTTTGTGATGGTAAGTACTGAGTTTTTTTGCTGGTTTTAGTTTCATATATACATATGTTAACACGAAATTTTTACATTTTCATTAAATAAAGAGGTTTTTGGATATAATAGTGTTTTTGTATTTACTTCTAATATGAAAAAGAAATAATGTTGAACAAATATATTATATATGTTCTCACTTTACATTTAAATGTTTTTTTGTCTTTTTCCAGATGTTGATGATCCAGACCATTGTATGTTAGCAATATCTAATGTCAAAGTCCGTTGTCAGCGCTCAAGTGCAAATAAACTGTTTCAGTTGAGATGTTTATTGGACAAAGTGTTAGCGTCAAAGATTACAGATTCCGCTACTCATTCGATGAAAAACAGTGAATTTGAGGAACAAGTGCTTAAGTAAGATTTGTAATTGTTTTAGCTTCACGCATTATCCCGCCAAACACTCATACAAAAGCTAGTGTCAAGATCCCAATATTTTTTAATTTCCGTCACTATACGCGCTATTGCTCGTTGAGCGGTGGAACTCGACGCCACTTTCGTTTTCGAGAAATTGAAATTGAATATTATTATTATATTTTTTTTATTTATTCTTTATTGTACACAATTTATACCAATAAATTTGCACAAAAGGAGGGCTTAACGCTGAACAGCATTTTCTACCAGCCAACCTCGTCAGGTGGGAAATGTAGTAGTAGGTGTACAATATTATTACATACATACACTCATATATATACATATATACACACATACACATACATATTCATAAATATATACATACATATACATACACATATATACACATATACATACATAACCATATTAACGCATACTCGTATACTAATATATATGATATAAAACAACAAATACAATACCATAATACATATATTATTACTATATAAACTATATTTATATTCCATTATGGTTCCGTTAAAAATAATTTCTAACAGTTTGGGGTCTAAACCTCAACCATCGCATACAAACCGACATTCTTCCACTACGTCGCGACGGTGTGTGTTGTTAGTTTAAAATAAACTTTTTATTTCTTCGTGCTACCTTAAGTATAAAACATTTTGCTTTTTTTCCAGTACTGTTATACAAATAATTACTGCGGAAGATGAACAGGCTGAATATATAGATGACTTGCAAGATTCTGACACTTCAGAAAATTAAATGTGTTCATTAATTAAAAATAAATACAATATATATATTAACAAAAAGTATTTGTTTTAATATTAATTTTCCCATTAAAATTATATAACCAAAAGAAGGGCAACACTTTGCAATATTTTGACATTTGTTATCGCTTATCGGAATAAGGTTAATGTGCAAGACATTAAATTCTTCCAATTAGACTGATAATATTTTTATTTATAAATCTTCAAATTTTAACATGTTATTTTCACTTCAGGTAAAAAATTTTGGATTTGCTTAATTTTGAAGGTTATTTAAGTATTATTTCAATAACTAGGTTCTTTAGATATTATGATTTATGTTTTAATTATAGCGAAATATTTTAAGATGTGTTTTGTTAGCAAGATCAAGCTCTCAATATGTAATAGCAAATGAAGTTAACGGAGTTAGAGAAATTACTCTAAATCATGAAAAAACTAAGTAAGTAATAATTATAAGTGGAATTATTACTTGATTACATGTAGTTTAAACTTTTGTTTTTGTTTAGAAACTCTTTATCGTTACAAATGATGAACCAACTTATAGAGGCAATAAATCTGAATAAAAACAACACTTCGTTGAGAGCAATTGTTTTATCAGCCAAGGGTAATGTATTTTCTGCTGGACATAATTTAAAAGAACTTGTGAGTTTTTTTCAATTGCTGTAAATATCATAATTCAACAAACTTAAATTTTAAAATAATGTTTTATGTTTTTTAGCAATCATCGACAGGTATTG
The DNA here is from genome assembly GCA_019049475.1 of Eueides isabella. NCBI lineage: Eukaryota > Metazoa > Arthropoda > Insecta > Lepidoptera > Nymphalidae > Eueides > Eueides isabella. Next base: position 7,895,771 of record CM032399.1, on the reverse strand, counting down.
ATCAACACAAATTAATATTTAGTAAAGCTACAGAACTAATGAAATCAATTATTCAGAGTCCAGTGCCCGTGATAGCTAAGGTATCTTTTTTTCATACAACATCAATATTGTAAATAAAGGATAAAATTAATAAATAATATAATTATAAAAATAATCTGTATAAAATAAATAATTTTCAAGATTTTCTATTAAAATATTTTCATACAATTAAACTAAAATTTAAAGCTTTCTTATTTTTTTGTTAGGTAAATGGATTTGCTACAGCTGCTGGGTGCCAATTAGTAGCTACTTGTGATATTATTGTATGCTCTGATGAAAGTAAATTTTCTACACCAGGGTAAAATATATTTATTACATATACATATGTATATAAATTGACATTCACATTTGCTAAACTTTTTCATATAAATGTACAATGTTGTAGGGCCAATTTTGGAATATTCTGTTCAACACCAGGCATTGCTGTAGGCAGGAGTGTACCTAAATCTAAAGCAATGTATATGCTATTAACTGGTTAGTTATTAAAGTATTAGAAAATTATTATACAGTAAAAGTGAGAATGGTTCATTAATATGAATAAGTTGAATATATAGTTTATTAAATGTGACCATTGTGGATTCATACTCAGGCCAATGAATTATGTTTATTTTCTCACTATAGAAACAAGACAAATTTTGGTGTTGAGATCTACTACTGAACAATAAATTTGTCGAAAATTGGGTGGAAAATAGGGTATGGAGTGCCTAAAACCAGGGTCTTTTTTCTCTATGCCGAATACATTGTAAAGTTTAAATAAAAAACAATATATATATGCTTTAACAGGTGATACAGTTTCTGCAAAAGAAGCATATGAAAGTGGTCTTGTAACAAAAGTAGTTTCAGCTGAAGAATTAGATGAGGAAGTCAATAGAATTGTAGAACACATTAAACATAAGAGTCGTAGTGTTATAGCTCTTGGAAAGGAATTCTTTTATAAACAAATAAGTTTAAGCACAATAGATGCTTATAAATTGGGTGAAGAAATAATGGTACAAAATATCAATATGGAGGATGGTCAAGAGGGAATCAAAAGTTTTGTAGAAAAACGTAAAGCTTCATGGAGTCATAAAATATAATATGTATATTGTATTTTGTAAAACTATATGAAAAATATGCTAAAAAAATTAATAAATTAATTAATACTTACTTGAAATTCAAGCATTAATAACTTTAAATTTTTATTTTTGTATAACAATGAATATTTTTTTTTAAAGGAAATAAAGTAAAATAAAAGCAACCCATTGTATTATTTACACTTATCTTTATTGGATTCTATAGACCTAAGTGCAAAGCAATATTTAGGATAATATTTCAAAGCATATATAACACATACACATCAAAATATTTTTGGCCAAACATCTTACATTATATACATTTATTATTTTCATTTAAGATAAATAAAGAAAACATGTTGTTTTACAAAAATTTAAATATTATCATTTGTTATTATCTTCTGTGAACTTCAGATACAATTAGTGCAACAAATATTCTACTGTAAGATTACAAAAGAAAGAAATAAGACACAAACAACTATTTAAAAGAATACAGTATATTAAATATGAAATCAAAATAAAACTAATTTTATTGTCAGTGATATAATTTGATGGTGTAGGTATGGATAACATAGTCTATATTATATACCGAAATATTATTTTATGATGTAATTAAATAATTTACATAGCCTATGTAATGCTAGCTGATTTCCTTTAAATGTTTCCATTGAATAAACTTCACACTTTGTGCATTGCACCAATTTGGAGACAAAATGTAACTATTTTAAATAGGACAATTAATTATAATGAGCGTTAAATTGATAAAATTCGTGCAAAATAAGGGCTTATTATGTATTATATGATGTGTATATATCACTGTAATATTATAGACTTCATTAGATTACAAACTCAGCTTCACGCTGTATCCTGCACACGGCACGGTAGGCAGAGGGAACTTGGGAACCTAGTGTTAAGACACTTTGTTCCACTTTCATTCCCCACTAGATTGCAAACTCTTTTACAATATTGTGTTCTATTTATATATATTATAGTTTAAATGCAGTTAATCAACCAAAGATTTTAACAACTACTACAGTGTGCACACTATAAATAGTCAAACAAAATAATTTATGTCCTAAGGGAGATATAGACAAGGCAGTTATAGTGCAGGTATGTTACACTTTTTAATTTAAAAATAACTTACCTAACCTAGCCTGCAATTAAAAATCAGCTTACCTGTATTCCCACTAGTGAGTAATTTCCAAAGATACAAGATATTTTACTTTGGTTTTGCTATAAAATCCAGACAGTATTGCCGTATGGATTTTACATTGGCCTTTGAAAAGTTTGCAATGTATTGATAGATGTATAGACAGATATAACAATGTTTATAATATTACAGTAACACAAAATAATGTCTATTTTTTTTTGTAGTTATAAAAGAAAAACTACAAATTTTAGTTACAATGAACTTAAATGCATATAAATTTAAAAATATAAATTATTATATCAAGTAGGATTAATAATGACAAAAATAGTAACATCAGTTCCCCATTAAATATTAAATATGTTTATTATATGTAATTGTTAAGTTTTGGAATGATAATATTAATAATATATCTTAGCTTAGTATATACTCAAGATTTAAGCCTTTTTAAACAAATATTGAAGTAGCCACTTCCACTCAAAATATACAAAGGTTATAACCATAATTATTATTATATAGGTAAGTTATAAGTCTTTATAAATTTAATATATGGGTTATTTTTAAAATTTCAATGTATGATATGATATTACAAAGAAAGCATATTAACTACTTTTTTTAAATACAATTCAAATAATTCACAATTACTGTAAGCATGTTTAGCAAAATTTGCTTTTCTGTAAGGAATACACAATAAGGTATTTATATAAAGATTATATATTGTGAAACTGGCACTCATAATTTAATTAAATATTAAAATAAAAATATAGTTACACAGAAATTTTAGTCTCAATTTTTTAATTAACAACATTCTCAATATGAAAGGTTGTTGTCTCAACTCGGGGAATTCTTGATGTTATCTCCCACTTATATAAATATTGTCTCACTTCTTAGCCAATTCATTTGAAAGCCAGTCGAGTCCTTCATAGAGACCTTGTCCTTGTGTTGCACAAGTTGCTTGAATATACCACTGCAAAGAAAAAAGATGAGTCACAACAAATATACATAGATTGGTACTGTCTTCAGCTTATGATAGGTGCCTTTATTTAGTTGAAAAGCATGCATTTTTGATAAAAATATGATATATAAAAAATACTATATTACTTACACGTCTGTTTCTCAAATTGTTCAAATTCAAAGCATTTGTCAACTCTGCAGCTGTCATTGCATTAGGCATATCTTGTTTATTGGCAAATACCAGAATTACAGCATCATTCAGCTCATCTTCTTTTAACTACAATACACATTGAATCAAACTTAATATTACATATACACAAAATAAGCAGTAAAAAATTAAAAGATATTATGATATAATGTTTGGAAATTCAATATAAAAATTTAACATTATAATAAACAAAACTATTATTACCATATTAGCCAGCTCATTTTCTGCTTCTGCTATTCTCTTTGTATCACTAGAGTCAACCACAAATATCAAACCTTGCGTATTTTGATAATAATGACGCCAAAGAGGCCTAATTTTATCTTGACCGCCGACATCCCAGACAGTGAAGCTAATGTTTTTATACTCAACTGTCTCGACATTGAAACCGATAGTCGGTATAGTAGTCACTATTTCACCAAGTTTTAGTTTGTAAAGTATTGTTGTTTTGCCTGCGGCATCGAGACCAACTGTAATGAACGAATGTAGTATAAAAACAAAATACCAGAATATGAAATTAAACACCGCAAAACGACACAATGAGTAGATTGAAAACAATCTACGCAATCATTTTTTATGGTTCTACTTGCTTACCCATTAGGATACGCATTTGTTTTTTTCCAAAAAGTCTCGTAAAAACGCTCGAAATTGTTAGACCCATGGTCTCTATCACAATCGTTGCTGGAATATATACAAAAACGAAAATATCTCTCTTTATATAAATCGATGACTGCCTGACTAAATGTCAACTCAATCGGCAATCGTCAGCGCGGGCAACGTCACAGACGAAAATGCAATTGTTACACATAACCAATAAATTATAAGAATGTTTAATTATATTATTTTAGAATATTAAAAAAATGTTTTGTATAAAAATACATTATTTATTATGTTTGTAAATTTATAATAAAATATTAAATTTTCTTTTAACCATAGACAATCTAGTTCTTAGGGGACTTGGAATGTTCAGCATTAACTTTATCCGGTACGACCTAATGTTTTTTTTATTTACACTTTAATTAAACAAATATATATAATGAGTAAAGAAAGTGACTAAAATGAATTTTGACATGATTTTTTTTTATATTCTATTTTTTTTTCTTCAATATTTTTATGAAATACAGCATGAAGTTAGTAATATTTTGTTTATAATGTAGGTACCGTAATTAAAATTCGTATAGTAACACTTTTAATTACCTATATTTATATGTTCATATCTTATTTAATTATACCTATTATACCTACCATAATATACAATATAATATTTTTTGATACTTATTATGACCTCTTTGATGACATCACTTTTTTATTAATTAATATTTAATTAAATATATTTAATACTTACTGCTTTATATATATTGTGTTTATACATTTTAAAGCTAGTATATAACAATAAAAATATATTTAAAAGAAGGACATATCTAAAAACAAGTTACACTATGATTATTCTGTGTCCAATAAGATTCAGAGAAGGCTGCTGTCATGCGTCGTCATAGAAACGATTTTAAAAACTTTTAATTTTTTTGGCCGGGATCGACATGGAGGGTCTCGAAGGTAAGATTTTATTTTATTATTGTATGATTAATTAATTTATCATATACCTCTAAGCACCATGAATAAATAAAAATTAAAAACTGGTTTTCTTTGAAGGCCTTTATAAGAGAATCTGTGTTTTTATTTATAAAATATTAAATATTGTGAATAAATAAACTAAAATAATATGACAGAAATATCAAAGAATAAGATATAATATAAATAACACCTAGTGTTACATCTATATACAATTAAAGCATAATATTTATTTCATTATCCTTGTTTTGATTTTCGTTCTATTTACTATGTCAATGTCATGGCGTATACTTCACTATATATAAGCTTATATACTTATGTTTCTTAATTTAATAAAAGCTATAAAAAATGTGAAAAATCATGACGCATTCTTATCATCTGTAAATATTTTTTATCTAGTACGTTGCTGTATATAATTCGCATAAATGTTGGACTCAAAATATTAAACCAATTGTTATAAATATTTACGCGGATTTTGGTCAACATTTATATTTGTAAGATTTTTATAACTTACGTTTTTTAATGAATTATTTAAAATGTTACAGGTTAACATAAGCATGTTCTAGTTTCTATTTTATGTACATACAGTTTCTTATTATGGTTAAGCAAATACGGCATATATGGTGTAGGCCAGCTTATCGCACCTAGATTTCTATACCTCTTAAATATGCAATAGCGCGCAATTTGCTGCGTTACGTCATAAAAACAAAGGCCCACGCCTTTAAGGCAACATGCCATTACTATAACATAGCCCATGGTTTTTAGCCTCTCATTAATTTATGAATAATTTTATAAGGTCTCTGTTTATTTAGTCTATGTTTTAAAATGAAAAGAATGAACAAAAATATTATATATAGGTAGACAGTATTAATTTTATACATACAGAAAGTGTATAACGGAATTAATAATATCAGAAACAGTCAAGAAAAAGCAAAAACAGATTAACTGTGCTTTATTTGCGTCATGATAATAATTTAAACAATTCAGATCAACTAGAACAGAATTTATAACATTATATTGTTGCTTGAAAATGTGTGATAAATTGACAGCTGATTCACAAACATCGCATAGCTGAAATTATGCGGCGTAGAACGCTGAAATTTGACATCTTTCTTTGAGAGCACTAAGAGAATATTTCCTAAAATTCCGGCGGGACGGAAAATTATCACGTTTAGTACGTATATTTTACGGGTTTTAAGTATTTAAAATAATATATCACACGGAAGAAAGCAATATACAATGTATTTATTTTTAAGAATGTCTAATCATGATTGGATCCATCAATCAATTATTGGTGAAAGCGATTAGTGCCTCTTTCAATATGATGATAGTTCTTTATATATTTACCAAGTGTGATAGCAATATAAAGTGCATAATCATCTACTTTTGTGTAGGACTCACGATTTCGCCCACTTGAAGTAAGATATTTTTTTTGTAATCACCGCTAATTTTTGTTGATGTCATTGAACGAATCTCGATTCAATTGGCTCACGAAATAAATTTATATCAAGCGAAACGAACCAATTTGTAACTATGCGGAATTTATTGTAGATTCTCTCTCTCTCTCTTTCTCTCAGCTTCACGCTGTATGCCATGGCAAGATAGTCAGAAGGAACTTAAGAACCTAGTGTTAAGACACTCCGTTCCTCTCCCGTTTACCACTTTCCACCGAATTTGAGGCATTGCGTGTTGAGTGACGGAACTTAACGCCGCAAAAATTATAGATAAGTTCTGAATTAAAATTTTAAAAAGTATATAGGAACTGCGAATGTTAATATTCTACAAAATATGTAATAGGTACCTATTCTTTATTTTTAAGTTAAAGTCGTAACGTGAGAGAGTGTGAGAAATTATTTAATTTAAATTACCTTTGTTACTTCCGAGTAAAATAAATTTATAACATTTTTATAATACAATGCATATATAAATTATTTTTTATCAATTACCTACAACATCATTTGTGATTCTGATCCGATTCGCGTGTAGTCTTGTCCTCGTTATAAAACAGTGCATTGACTCTAGACATCGGAACAAAGTCTTCAACGAAACACCTTTTATCAAATTTGGATGAACATCCATTTTTTTACATTTACATATAAAGAACTCAAGATCCTTTTAAGCTATATCCATAAGAGTTTGTATCATACTTAATAATTATTATAATGTAACTATATTATTTATAAAAAAAAAAATAGAGAAATAAAACGCTCGTCTTAAATAATTGACATAATACATGTCTAACGGTTTAATTTGTAATCTCTAGTCAATTCTATATTGAGGTCAATGGGAAGTCGGCATCATTGATCAATTGATTTATATGACCTATATTTCATTGCATTTTTACCGTTTGAATTGCACAATATGAGTATATGATTGTGAGGGATCAATAACCTAGACTTGAAGCTTTCTACAATCAAATGGTAACAACATTAATTACTTGATAACTCTACAATACAGTGAGAAAAGATGCAAAGAAAATGGGTCAACTAGTAATTACAAATTTGTGTCAGGTGGTATGAGGTTGTATATTTGAATATTTGAATATTTGAAATTCAGATTCAGAAACGGCAAGTTTATGTTCGTTGTTATTCTTGTTTTATAATGTATAAAATAATAGAGTCGTCGTTAAAATATACATTTATACATTTTTTTCGTTTAAAATTGAGAATTTTGCTGTAATCTTTTTTAAATAATACTTAAACTAAACGAAGTTTAAAATAATATCCGTATAAAACATGTTATTCTATTAATTTAAATATAATAAGGTGATTTTCCTTAAGTCTATTGTATTTACTGCTAATGTAGCATAGCGTATATTAAAGAAAATGTGTCTGAAAGTTGTAAAGTATAGTGCATTACTTTGTATAGGTATTTTTGATAGCATTTGTTGTAGGCTTTTTTCAATTTCATTCTGTCCTCTTTATTAAGTGGCTATAAATATTAAATAAAGAAAAATAAGTTTTACTGTTCAATTTAGCTACTTAAATGGACAAGCAGAAAAGTAACCTCGGGTATGTTAGTATAACTTTAATCTGGATATCGTTGTGCAACAATAGTTACTCATCGAAGCATTGATCAGCGTCTACGTGGCGCACTACGGAGTCGTTACCACGCCAGATCATGTTTGACCATGCGAAAAGTAGTGAGTTGGAAGGAAACACGTTCCCATGTTTAACGTCGAAATGTTTGCAAGAGCTTTATGCTTACTTCGTTTTGCTTGATACATATTGTGCAATTCGTTATATTTAATGAAGTAGAGTTACTTCTTTTGACTATCTTTCTTGTAACTATTTTAAGGTACAACAGAACAAAATTTAAATCCCTTTAGTTGTTGGTTTTGTGATGTTTCGCAATACTTATTTAATTGAAAATAAAAATTAATAATTATTAATTAAATATTTTTTTACTTTAAATGATATAGATATTTAGTATATGCGTTGAATATTTCAGAACTTAATACAATTATGTTTGATAAATTTGATAAAATAATTTCATTTATAATATGCTAAAACCGTAAAAAGCGAAGATCTTATTCAAAATAGAGTATGTAGAGTAGCCGCTAGAGGGAAAGTGTGTATATAGCTCGTCCATTTCAATAATTTAGTATACTCGTATTAATTTGTATCATACAAGTATCACAAGCTTTAATCTAGCTTTGGATTCGTCACGAACACGACAGACATTTGATTCAAATGACATGAGTATGTTATAGTCACGTCTTATACATTAGGCCGTTGCAAATCATTTCATTAGAAAGCGATATATTAGGTAGATTTATAGTGGCATCGTACCGACATCTATGCACATTACGGTTTTTGCATTACTATGTTCTCATGTTCTACACATATATTGTTCATGTATTAAAGGTAAACTATTTAGGAGGATGCATTTATCTTACGTCTGTAAATAGTTATCGTCAAGTAAAGCTCGATATAAGCTCGATGTAACTGAGAATTTAATTGAAATTAACGTTGATATATGAATAAGTTTAAGTATTAGTTTAGTACTGAAAATATATAAAAAAATATGATAATAAGATTTGAAATTACTTATTAGAGGCCTGTCGTGGCGCAGCGGCACAAGCGTGTGACTGTAACCGACAGGTTCTGGGTTCGATCCCCACTCGAGGAAATGAAATGTTTAATATTTTCAATTTTAAATATTTAATGTTTTCATTTCTTCGCTCTGGTAACAAGGCAAAACGCGGCGTTGAGTTCTGCCTCTCAACACGTCATGCCTCAAATTCGGTGGAAAGTGGGGAACGGAAGTGGAACTGAGTGTCTTAACACTAGTTTCCCAATTTCCCTCTGCCTACCCTGCCATGTGCGGGATACGGCGTGAAGCTGAGTGAGTGAGTGAGTATAATAAGCTTCACGCTGTATCCCGCACATGGCAAGGTAGGCAGAGGGAACTTGGGAACCTAGTGTTAAGACACTCTGTTCTTAACACTAGGTTCCCAAAAATATATAATAATATTTTTAAAATATATATTTTAGGTATGACTATCAAAAAAGCTCGAAAAAAAAATAATTAAAATTCTTGCCAATCATAAAATTCTTACGTTTTTCATGGCATCGAATTATATAACACATTGACAAGTGTCAATTATCGATAGCGACCACCCACGTGTCTGTAATACCTGTTGTTCAGATTGTTTTGTATACATTTTCAGTTTTACTATAAAAAACAATTGTATACTAAATTTTATTAACGATTTAGTCTATTTTATATTTAAAAAGTAATTAATATACATTTTATCACTTAAAAAATAGCTAATTATGTTTGAATTTGACTTGTTGCGTAACAGATTGAGATAGATGTGCCGGGCGAAGCTTAATTCGGTGACTTTATTACGAAACCGTGCATTGTCTCACACGTTTAGATTCAATGTGATTACACGTGCGACTTCATTACATCACTTCCTTGTTTTGAACACTGAATGATCCCAGTAAAACCTGTCCTAAGGAGATCTGCATATTTTATTACTTATATCTTAACTGATCATGAACGTGATGCTCTAAAAATTTCTGTTGCGTAAAGTATCTCAGTCGCCCTTTTGTGTGTATACAAAGAGATGTCTTACATTTCATGTCCTTTTGAAGCTTAGTCTCAACAGGGCCTTTACCGGTTTGTAAATTATAGTAGTACATATACTAAGTATTATAGTCGTTTCTTATGTATTATTTACTGACTCAATCGCCGGCATAAGTAATTTTCCATAGAGTATTTTTAATGTTTATACTCGATTTATCAACACCTACGAACCCAATGTAAACAAAAGTATCTTCCAGGTATATTGATCAAGCTGAGTACTCAAGTTATGACATTATCGCGTTCATAAAAGAATTTAATAATGCAATTTCACTTGAAATACTAGTGAAGATGATTTACATTTACGTTTATACGTAATTAGCAACATAAATGTTCTATTAATTCATCGATGATTTCTTAGCGTAACAAATTACGAGTGCCAATTTACATTACTGGTAATTATGTATTAAAGACTGGTACATATTATATTTATATGTTCATAAAATAGTGTGTAAAATTATGTACTCATAAATTTGTTGCTTTTCTTTTTATTCATCATCAGCCTATGACGGTCCACTGCTGGACATAGGCCTCCCCTAGAGTGCGCCACGTTGTTCGGTCCTCTGCTTTCCTCATCCACTGTCTACCGGCGATCTTACGAATGTCGTCAGACCAGCGGGTCGGAGGTCGTCCTACGCTACGCTTGCCGAGACGCGGTCTCCACTCTAGGACTCGTCTGCTCCAACGGCCATCGGTCCTACGACAGATATGGCCAGCCCATTGCCACTTCAACATGCTTATTCTACGAGCTATGTCCGTCACTTTGGTTCTCTCACGGATAATCTCATTTCTGATTTTATCCGCGAGAGAGACACCTAACATAGCTCGCTCCATTGCACGCTGGGTGACCTTAAATTTATGGACTAGCCCTACCGTCAGTGTCCACGTCTCGGCACCGTAAGTCATCACCGGTAGGACGCAATGCTCGAAGACTTTCGTTTTCAAACATTGTGGAATTGCCGACATAAAGACCCGGCGCAGCTTGCCAAATGTCGCCCAGCCTTGCCAAATCCTCCTATCGGCCTCCCTATCAAAGTTGTGCCGGCCTAGTTGGATAGTCTGGCCAAGGTAGAAGTAATCCTGCACAACCTCGAGGGGGTTGCCGTCAACAGAAATCGATCTCGGCACGACATGTTCATTGAGCATTACTTTGGTTTTATCCAAGTTCATACCGAGACCGACCCGCCGAGAGGACTCACCTAGGTCGTTCAGCATTCCGCTAAGCTCCTCCAGCGTCTCCGCAAAGATGACTATATCGTCTGCGAAACGAAGATGGGAGATGCGCTTACCATTGACATTGACGCCTCGTGCAGTCCAGTCCAGAGTCTTGAAGACGTCCTCCATCGCGTTGGTGAACAGTTTTGGAGATATCACATCTCCCGGTCTCACCCCGCGACGGAGTTGAATCGGTCTTGTTCTCTGGTCCTGAACCTCCACGGTCACCGTTGCAGCGTTGTAGAGGCATCTCAGCACCTCGATATATCGCCAGTCGATATGACATCGCTGCAGAGATTCCAAAACAGCCCAGGTTTCGATGGAGTCGAAGGCTTTCTCGTAGTCCACAAATGCCATACACAGCGGCTGATTTTACTCCTCGGTCTTCTGTACAATCTGCCGAACAGTATGGATGTGGTCTACGGTGCTGTAGCCTTTACGAAACCCTGCTTGCTCTGGTGGCTGGAACTCGTCAAGTCTATTGGCAAGGCGAAACGTGATGACCCTCGAGAACAGCTTATAGACGTGGCTCAGAAGAGTGATTGGCCTGTAGTTCTTCAATAAGGTCCCATCACCCTTCTTAAAGAACAAGATCATCGCACTCTTAGACCATGCCTCCGGTGCAATACCCTGGTGGATGATAGAATTAAAAAGCCTCACCAAAGCTGTAAGCAAAGGTTTGCCTCCCGCCTCTAGAAACTCCGTTGTAATGCCATCATCACCAGGGGCTCTACCATTTTTAAGCTGCCTGAGAGCCGCACAAACCTCGCTGACATTGTCGTCTGGGATGTCCTCGGTGAAATGGCGCGTGAGAGGGGCCCGTGGATCCGCCTCACCTTGGGCCGCAAACTTTTCCGCTCTTGAAGTTCTTTCTCTTTTACTATTTTAATTAAAATTATATTACATATAAGTCAACAATAACTTGCAATTAAAGTTTATATTCTGGTAAGGAGGCAAAGCGCGGCGTTGACTTCCGCTACTCAACGCTAAATGCTTGTGGAATTCGGCGGAAATTTGGAACACGAAAGTATCTTAACTAAGTGTCTTATCACTCGGTTCTCAGTTCCTCTGCCTATCAAACCTAAAAAAACATATTTTTTATTATTATATAGTTAATACAGGTATACTTAATATACATTGAATCTTATTGTTAGGTTATTTTACGGTAGTTTAGACGCAGTGATATTAGTGAGGACGGCTGTTTTACACTTTGGCGTCTAGGTTACTCATGAATACTATCAATATTCTATTGCGATTAGCATTTATATTTTTATAGAAGTTTTTTAGTTATAAAACAAATAAACACTTTAAAGGTATAATATCCTACTCATAAATATAATTAGAGATAGATTGCTAGATTGTTTTGTACATTTTAACGGAAACATTTTAAATTCCTCGCATATTTTGTCTCTTTCTGTTTTAAGCTTCGTCTTGCCGCACCCTTTGTGATTTATGCTCGCCCTTCTGAGTGAATGGAATGGCTCTTCTCGAAAGTGGCACTCATTAATTCCATTTTTAAAAAGACCAACGGATACGATGTCTCCGGTGTTGTCACCACTGCACCTATGACACGCTTCAAAAGGAGTCGCCGTGAAATATGTTTATCAGTTTAATTCTGTTTGTTTGGCAATTAGAGGAAATGAAATTTTGTAAACGGAAATAAGGAACATAAGTTTATAGCGATTTTTGTGACAGTGCGTACAGGGCCCGGCCTATACTATTATTCCACCCGTAACGCGTGCGCGTACGCCGCTGCGTGTTCAGTATCAGTTGCGGCTACAACACGATCAAGAATAGCCGTCATATAGATTGTGCTCGTCTGAAATATTGATTTTAATTTATTTTAAAACATAACTACTGTGTATAGTTAGTTTTCTAACGTCATGTGAAAGCCAAACCGGCTGAAAACTTTTTTGACTATTACAGAAAATATAATCTGTACAAAATTTTAAATAACGCTAAAAATATTTTACACTACATTTTTATCAATATTTGTACGCGTTCATATGATACACATGTGATAAGAGTGAGTATATAGATAATGGCTAAGTGACGCTTAGTTACGCGAACTTTGTTTACAGTAAACCTACTGGCATACTTCACAATCACATACTGAAGTAACACATTTAGTGCTTGTTTTATATGCAACAGAACAGTGATTGTAGTGATACGTATGAGTGATGCGCCTGCGCCGATGCAAGTATAGCGTTGGACCTATTTTCGTAGCACGGAAATAAGAGCGGCAAAAGGAGCAAAAAGCATTCACTACCTAAAAACTTGAGGACGTACACATCTATAGAGTGTATTTATGTCTGATGTGATCTAATGTCCAAAATAGTGGAGTGTGTTATTAATTTGTAGTGTGATAAATCCGAAAATGAAGAAACGGACCTTGTCGAAACTTAAATCAATATTCGGTTCGAAAAAAGGTATGCTTTTGTTATCAGTTAATATATAGAACTTTATAATGTAAAAGCGTGAAAATAACGTACCAGCTTTTATAACGATTCTTGTGCCTCTAATTATTTTGAAATTTATAAATCATTCAAAAATCCCAGTCCCTACACAAATAATAACGTAATACTGATAAATGTGAAATTAATAAGCAACACTTTTCAAAGAATTTTATCTGAAACAATATTTTTTAATTTCCTTAAAGAATATTCTTTTTATTATTGTCAACACTAGCCGCAAAAAGTATTATAATTTGCGTTATAAGTTTGACCTGCCTGTCTGTCTGTGCCGATGTATGAATGAAGCTATTTATATTTTATTTTTTAATAAAAGCCTTGTTTATCGCAATGATTCTTAGTTGTGTTTTATGAAAATCAGCTCGAATCGATATTAATATAGATTTTATTTAATTTTAAATTTTATTAATTTATTAGTGATATAATTTGTAAATTTCATGTATAAAAAAATTTATCTCGTATTTATTATTATTATCATCAACTTCGATATTTATAGACGTGTATGCCAAAAAAATTTGAATCACAAGGTACTGTAAAAACTTAATGATAATGACTTAGTTGTTGTGCTTATTTACTGTGACTTTTGTTACTAATTTGTAATACGTTTTTTTATTAAAAATTGCAAATAAAAAAAAATGTTTTAACTGAAAATTCTTAGTTATAAAAAATAACTTGGCAAAATTCTTAAATCCAATTGGCCCATCTATTGTAATTAGGTAATAATAGTGAATTAAAATGATTCTACAAGAGTACCTATACGCATGCGATTTTAAAAAGTGTTATAAATCATCACGCTGTATAACAAATGAATTTATTATGACAATTTAAGACAATTTCGCTAACATTCCTATCTCGACTGTTTACAACGTGTGTTTTATTAAATCACATATCTTCACGCCATTGCAGCTGGTACAGTGAGTTTTTATTCACTTAACGCACCCCGCTTGAGATGAACAGCTGCACTTTATGTTCTAATAACATTCACTCCAGAAAATATTTCAAAAAGCATTATAAATTCCCTTGTCAGTTAAAAAGGATGTTATAATGTGTGGAGTGCGACGCTTTCCTTAATTGAATTTGCCGCCGTGTACACTAATTTGTTGTGTGATTTATTTTAACCTATACAAAAATTAAGCGTTGAGTTAGTAATTAGTTACAAGTAATTTAATTTGGTAAGCGTATCGTATTATGTGAAGTGACATGCAACTGTGTTTCAAGACATTAGCTCTTGCGCCGGTGTGCTGTGAACGTTCTTTTCGTGTGTTTCAGTGTCCCTAGAACATGACGTATGTAAGCAGCTTAATACGGGTACTGTCGAGATAACTGAAACATACGGAGTTAGCATAAGGCAAAAACCTAGTGATAAGCACGTGTTAGGTACCTACTGCGTTATTGGAACTCGCTATTTAAACTTATTGTGATGTGTTCAGTTCTCAAGATAGCGCGCTTAATGTTGCTTGTTTTAGTGATTTTATAAAGAATTTCTTAAAATTTCAATAATCATGTTAGCTTGCTTTTGTGGAAACCGAAAAACAGGTGAGAAATTTAGTAAATATAATTTATATATCATATTTATTTTCTTGTATAAATATAGTAAAATATGTTATGTATAAATGTATACAGTTGATATTAAGTTATTTAAATTATATTTATAAGTTGTATCATTACGCTTGACCTTCAGCTTATATCATAAAATAAATACATGTAAATATACATTGAAGGTGGCGGCAACTTAAGCATAATAAATTGACGTGCGCCACCTCTACATTTATAATATTATATATATATATATATATATATATATATATATATATATATATATATATATATATATATATATATATATATATATATAATATTATATATAATAACTTGTACATAAATTAACATACATTCTTTTTTGCTAGTATAGAAGAATGCGATATATTAAAAACGTGTATGAAATAATATATATAACTAGAAAGAGAGTTAATCTTAAATGCTTTTGACACTTTCTAATGGTTATTATTATCTACTAAAGAGAATTTAATAGGCTTACGATACGATACGATATTTATAAATTATTCCGCGAATACTTTTCCTTCTCAGAAATATATTCTAATTATTAATTAAAGTTATCGATAGGTTATTTGTGTACGCTTTATTTAGTTTTAGATAAGTGTAATTAATGTGAAATGTAATTTAAAGAATTGTAACAATTAATTGTAAATTATTTCATTGTAGTAATATATTGGTATAAATCTTTCGTAAACAAAATAACGACTTAAATCGATAAAAAAAAACCCAATATGTTTCTTATAATTTATCATATAACAGCAAAATGTTGAAAAAGTTATTGAAACGTTCACTAGTTAATAATAGAGTTAACTATACGCTTCTCGTCTTTGGTGAGACAATCGGTAACCTGTTATTTGTCCAATTCTATTTATGTAATTTAGTAATGAGTGTAACGTTTTCTAGTTAAAAATTTTAAAGTGTTAATTTAAAATCTGGTATATAATTGACCTACTTATAACTTTAGACAGTTTAAACTTAAAACATTTCCTTATTTAAACGTAGCGATTTTCACTTTACTATTTTAAAAAACTTTTTCATACCCCCGACGCTTGAACCGTAGACCTGAACATTTAATACTAATTCTGCTTGTAAAGCTCCATGCAATTTTTAGTCTAATAAACATGACAGACAAACAGAAATCAAAGTGATCACATAAGGATTCTGTTTTTACCTTTTGAGGTTAGGAAATGTATGGTCCCTGGTGTTAATCTCTCCTAATCTTCAGAAGCAGTTTTATCATAATGATACATTTATACATTATATGTATTATGTAAAGGTATGTTAAACTCACATTTAATAAAAAATAATTACAGTAGAAACTACCCAATATTCAATATAAGTCAAACTTAGAGTGCCGCTCATACAAAGCTGATAAGAGTAGAAATATTTCCATAATAGGCCATACCATAATTGAAAAGAGTTTAAGTTATAATGTAGTTATATTTATAACTTTCTTACCCGTAAATCGTCCGCTCTGATGTTGGTGTAATGTCCGCTGCAGTGCTTTTGGAGTGGTTAATATTTACGATCGATAGTTCTAAATCTATCTATCTATACTCTTTAACAATAATTTGGCTGCTACATCAACGTTGAATCTCGTCTCTTTTAAACGATATTTGAGACTGAATATTAATTTTCAATATATGAAATCGCGTACGATTCCGACGCAGCAAGCATGAAGAGATTTCTATTTGTCTATTGGAAATATGAATCGGTTTGCTTTCCCTGTATTAAGATTGTTTCAGACAGAATTGTTTTTTAATATGCCTGCCAGTTATTTTCAATCAGTTTTTGGTGTTAGATTTTATTACATTAGATGTATCCATATTAAGTACTGCTTGCTAAACACATTAATAAAATTAGTATATTTTAACAATTATTTTTAGCGTTGTATGTGTTGCATGCTATTCTCAATGGTAAAAGCACCATTGTTTTCAAATTCACTTATTTTTACTTATTTTCTACCGAATTTTCCTCCAATTCTGTTCTAAAGAATTTTAACCATTGCGTTGGGTTCCTGAATGGCGGAACTCAATGGCACAATTCGCGTTGTCCCTTTGCCCTTGAAAATATTAAATATTTCAATTTCCTCGAGTGACGATCGAACCTTCAACCTATCGCGTTTACAGTCACACGGTTGTATACCTGCGCCATGACAGGTCTCAGACCATTGTTTATAATGTTATTTAAATAATTAATCACATAACATTTGAACTTTTAATATTCACGTAACATCCGCTGACTAACTACTTAAGTAAACTGATGCATTTGTTAAACTCATACATTCTTGTTTCCCACGAATACCACCTATGCTTCGTATAAAGATGCTGTATAACGTAACCTTTCCGAAGAAAGTGTCCGACATTGTCTAATGAAGTATTTAATGTCTTAACCGCCGTGGGAGTCTTTTTTCCCACGTCGCTTGTCTACATGAGTATAGTCTGCGGTCTGTGGACAATGCGCAGAATTGGAAATTGATGTGACGTTTGATTAGGGTCACGAGTCCACTGGGGTCTTTTATTACGGATTGGAGGCCAAATAAATTCTATTAAAATAGATAAATTTATGTCACAGAAAATTGTGTTTATTGCTTAAAATTGAAAGTGATTATTACAAATTGAGGCACAGAATTTTACGTACATTAAAGATACGTATAAAATTTATGCTATGTTTATTATATTACTCATTGGTTCACGCTATCTAACTCTACCAATCACTTGTTTGTCCTCAATAGAGATGCATTTCATTTGATCGATGATTCTGATAAGTTGGATACATAATACCATTAAAGTATAATATTTCTATATTTCTGGTGATTGCGCAAGAGTCGTATTTAATTCATGGTTACTAAACGTGACTTTCTCACATAATATTTTTTTATCTTTAATTTAGTGACTACCAAATTCTTGCTTCGTGCAACCTTTCATCTTGATCTTTGCTCATGTTAGAGTAATTTAAATTCAGCGCTTTATTAATAGGTACTACAAGTTGTTACGCTTTCTATAACAATACAACTTAAACGAGTTTTCGTGACAATTATTAGGTTTGTTAACTATCGTTTAAACGGCTATTGCTAATATTTCCAATATGCATATTTCTAATAATTTTAATTGTTTTTCTTTTGCAATGGTTTAGTAAGTTGTTCGACTCTTTTTACGAACATTTTTAATTCAATAAATTATATATTTTCTATTTCGATGTTTTCTTTATATGAAATAATATATGAAAATACTCTACATTTTTTTCCTTTAAAAAACAAATACGATCCTGTTATAAGCATTTTCTGAGTACTGTCTAATTGTTCAAAATATCAGATTATTCCTATATATTTTATTACCTAAACTGTAAAAGTAGGTAATTAACCACCTATGCTTATGCTGTAATTCGATACATTGAAAAATATCAATCATTTTTTTAATTTATTATAAATTAGTATTAATAAATTCGAATAAAATATAAGTTCAAAATATATTTTCAGTTGAAATTCTAATTTTAACAATTTTCTTATCTTTGACGCGAAGTTTGTTCTTTTATATGTAGAGTGAATTGATAGTAATATTGAAGTCAAATCAAAGCACGATTAGGTACCTTTATTCAAAAATGACACCCCAATAACATCTTTCCCTTCTTGTACCAGGTGTCGCCTAGCACTGGAACACTTTATGTTAATACCGTCATTATTTTCTTACATGTTACACTATTGTAATGGATGGATGCAAATCAATTCTTATTTTTCTATCAAGATCAATTAAAATTTTCTTGGCCAACTGACATCTTTCAGGCGATATTTTAGAGCCTGCCTTTAAATTTATCTCGATATCGGTAAATCTTCCATAGCTCATTTCTAAGATGCTATCATAAATGAGAATTATTAAGGCCAGATGTATCTCGTGGCAGACGTGGCATTCATTAACAGATCATACTAAGTTATGAACATTAAACATAACGTAATAAACAGTCGCAAAAGTGCAACTTTACTTTCAATATTCTCCGTAATATTATGTAAACTTACTGTACAATCAAGATATTTTATTTGACCTACTCATAAGTCCAGACTTAAAGATTTAAAAATATTAACACATTTACCTGCCTTAATATTTCTATTCATTACAAAAGTTTAAATTGGTTTCGTTGCACTATTAGTATCGATATTATACTCGTTTCCTCTTTATGTTTTGATCCTTGGTTAATAATATTTATATCAAGATCTTATTTAAGAACTTTTTGTTAAGACACGGTAACACGAGAAGTTGTTTTCTCAACGCTCGTTACTTGCACTGAAGCCTTTGATGTGTTTCGGACTCGGAGACGGCAGACAGCGGTCCGCTTGTTAGTTGTTACCAACCTTCATGTTAAATAAACCTGTAGCAATTTATGTTCACGGCACGCGTGAGCGATGTGCCCAGCATAATGATGGGATTTATTCTCTTTAGTATTGAGAACTGTGAATATGTTCTTGGAAAGGTCATGAATTCAAAACTTAATAGCTAAATATTTCAAGGAACTATTATTAAATGTCTTAAACATATAAAAACTTTGAGGCAATAAAAACTTAAAATCAGTGCCTAGAATATTTTGGTATTCTTTACTTTTTATATTATATTCTTTACTATTTCAATTAAAAATAACTTCTTCTTCTTCTTTCTTCTAGTGATAGTTTTAATCTATAAAATATATATTTTAATGATCCATTCCGAATTTATTCTTACTTTTGCACAATCAAATAGGTGGTATTTATTACAATTTATTCAAGGTCGTATGTAACTGGTTTTAAACTTGAATGAAATATTTTAATACAGCATAAAGCACACATTATGTAAAATTGGGCGGTAAAGGTGTGTCGACAAAACCGGAATCGGGTGTCGTTGGATGTGATTATGAAAAGGAAGCGGCTACTCAACGTCGAGCTTGAACCTATTAGCTGAATACAAATATAGGAGCCTTTGATTCATTAATGCTTGTAGTTAAATTCAGAACAAAATTAGACAATGACTTCGGCGATAACTAAAGAAATAATCCCTAAGAATATTTAAAAAGTGAATTGATTATAAGACATTTTTAAGTTGTTATAGAGTAATTTTTTGTATTCATAATTACCTTTTAATGTTAGAAAATCGCGTGATCCTATGCTCGTAATTTTACAAATCGATTTGAAGGTTGTAGTTGGGTTACGTCATGTTTACCTTATGTGCCCTTGCAAATGCTTTACACTTTTATTAAAACTACTGGTAAAATTACATATATACTGTTTAAAGTAATCTATTTTGTAGTTAATCTAACCGACACTAAGTTATTATATAGTTACTATAGAGGCACATTTATAATATTCACCTTGTAATTTTTAAAATAGTATTTGTAAATATTTATTCTAACCTTACGCCAAGAACATAATATAACAAAATATGTCCAAAGATTTCACACTACGCTTAAATTGTATCTATATGTGACAAGCAAATATTACATTCTACTACAAATACCATTTTGTAATATTGCAGCAAGTTAGTACAAAATAAAATTAACGCCCCTTTACACATTATATTACTTGACTTGATTTTATGATTTGCAAATATTTTTGGTACTTTGTATTGAGCAATCTAATTTGCCGTTAAACAAGAAAAAGTTGTATTCTGGGTATTAATATGAACTTAATAAAAATAACATCTTTTTTTCAGGCAAAAAGCATCAAGAACAACCGCACTCTTCCAAATCTTCCCGAGCGGCAACCCCAGAATCTCCTGAACCGGTATCTCCTACCGGACACGAATCGTTTAAACCGATACTTCGAACTCCACCACCTTCAAGAGTAGGACCGCCACCCTCGCCTCCTGTGCCCACGACCCCAAAGGCACCTGTTGCCCCGGAACCGTCGGGCCCATTGCCACTGTCACCATGCCCCGTATGTGGCCGCACATTTGTTCCCGCGTCACTAGCGAAGCATGTCAAGATTTGCGAGAAGATGACCGTAAAAAAACGAAAAACCTTCGATTCTTCGAGACAACGGCGTGAAGGTAAATACTTAAATCCGTTTTTTTAAATATCACTAACATGTAAACAAGTTTCGTTAATATATTCGTTGTGATACTTTGTGCAATGTTTATAAATTAATAATAATTATGGTAGCGGTAACAGCTTAGAATAGTTTGTTAATTAAAGCGCTATAAAAGAGTCCAAATTGTTTACATCACTCAACAATAGAACAATACCATTAGTAGATCTTTTTGATGTGATCTGTATGTGATTATTTGTTTCTTCTCACTTTGTACAGCATGCTTTATTTAGAAAATAGAAGTGTATTGATATAAACCTTGTGTTTTGTGGATAACAAGCGCTGGTCACAGCCATACCGCTAATGGTTTTTGTGAGTGGACCATTTACATTGCATTCTATGCCAATTAACTGTTATGTCGAATGTGAACATGTTACTAATAAAATCGCATTATACGTAAATTTTGTATTCCATGTTAATACTAAATCTGGATAAGCCACATTGGCGTGCATCATAAATCTGTATTGGCCTACAATTGTGATACGGTTAGCAAAATAGTTGTGTTTGAACGTGTACTTGGAATAAATGGCAACAAACGTGAAAGTTGACTTGATCTTAATATCCTCTTTCGGGTGAATGGGTATAAGCCTATTAAATAGACTTATGTCGATAATCTATAAGATCGTCAACAACTATTTATTACTAATCTGAAACAAAAAAACTCTCTTGCAATTTTTTACTTTACCTAAAATCTTATACTTATAACCTTCTGCCGCGGATCAATATACAGAAAGGCGTGGTAAGAATATTAAAATACAAGGTCGTCAGTTAATTTGATGGTCCCCGCTGGGACCAGACTCGGCCCACTAACTACTAGTGATTCTCGAACTCAAAATATTGAACTCCATTTACACATAATGTTAATTCTTTAACACAATCGTAAAGAGGTCTGCATTTGCATATTTCGTATGTGTTGCGCCGAGTTCGGTAACTGACGCCTACGATTGCCCATTTAACTCGCTAATCATGAATCATCTTTATAATATTATTGGCATGATTGTGGTATAAATGAATATACTATCTGTTTCATTCTGTACCTTGGATTAAATGCACGTGAACTAATTGGAATTTATAAATAAGTAGTTTTAAAGTTATCACAAAGGAGATTTGTTCACATATTGCATCTAGTCGCTGTAGCATGTTCACAACATGTACCACACTTGCAGGCACGGATTTAGAACAATACTTGCCAAAGAATTTCGGTCTTCCAGAAAACAGTCCTTTCCTCGAGAAGAGTCCACCCAACACTGCCAAAGCTGCCATCAAACCTAAGACTCATTCAATTAGAAGTGCAATTACTAAGGTAATATTATTTTTACTTGACATATTTTTTTGTTATTACACTTATTTATAATACTGAACTTTTTGACTTAAAATGCAAAATGTAAATTGTACTTGATGTTTAAGCGTATGTGGCATATCCATAAATAAGAAGTTTAATTAAAATAAACTATACATGTCACACAACTTTTTCCTTTTGCTCTTTGAGCATACTAAAAACAACTTCTTAATAATTAAGTATTCTTTAACTGTATTCAAAAGTTTCTGAGTATTTAAGTAAAGGTTCTTTGTAAAAGATGTTACCTACGCTTGATGAGTTCTTTAGACCTGACCTTTTCTCATTTAAAACGTAGCCATGAGTCGTATTGTTGAAACGTATTTCGTTATGTTAATTGCTCCTCATTAGTGACTGCGATGAACAGTAGCTGCTTTCATCTTTTTACCGAGTTATTTTGTATAGAACCTATATACAAACATACCTACATATATATACCTATAGTAAAATAATGAAGGAAAGAATAGATCCTTTGTTTTTTATTACAGTTTTAATAGAAAAACAGACAAACAAGAGTAATTATTAATAAAAATGTAAAGTATTACGTAATACATGTTAAAATATATTAAGTTATTAGATAAATGAAATATGTCGCAAAAGATATTTTAATTATTTGAACTCTCTTAGGAATTAAATATTTAGAGATAATTATATCTCGTTATAAGGGCAGCTTAATAGCAGGTATAAATTACAATTAAAGCTGATAATTTTGGAAAAGTTAAAAAGGCATGGATCACGTGTCTGTAGAGTTTATATTAAAATATATGAAAAACAATCATGAATCATTTAAATATAATGTAAGTAATAATTAAACTCTATAGCCTGCAGCGGATTTACAAAAATGTCCGCACTGTCAACGCGCATTCGGCGTGCGGGCGTTCGAGCGCCACGTGGAGTGGTGCGCGGACAAAGCCAAGATCCTGCCCGCGGCGCCCGCAGTGCCGCCGCCGCACATCGCCGACGCGAAACAGCGGCTCAACGCGCGCACGCAGTACAAGGCACCCCCTGTACGCGGTAGACGGTTAGTTGTCTTTTAATAAAAAAATCCGTTCTCCACTTTCTACCGAGTTCTATATAGAGTGCTTTACAATATAGGAAAATAAAAATAATTAATTTCTACAAGTTTATTGGACTCACGATATTTGTGGCTGTCGGGCTGAGCCATAATGATGCGTTATCTTTGTCATTATTATTAGTTATAATATGATTTATTTCTAACACATAAGTCCCTTTTCCTCTCCTTTTTTATATGAACTTTACCAACTCTTGCAATATATTTCATTAATTCTTTAAGATCTTATTCCGTGAACATTTAAATGTTAATATTTATTAGTCTCTTATGAAATAATAAAAGTTCCTTGGTACCTACCAATACAGTTCGTCGTTTAAAGGGAAAGTGGGGAATAATAAATGACGAAGTTTTATTTGTTTTTTTTTAGACTAATTGATTTTCTCTTAAATTGTATGTTAATTATTTTTATTTATTAGTATTCTTTAGAATTAGAATTGTTTGTGACCCTAATTTGAATATACTTATAGTAACTTGTAGCTACAATAAAACTAATACTATTTTAAATTGAATAACAAGTAGATACTGTATTCAATTTCTAGATCATCGCAAACCCGTGAAAAATCGTCAAACAGTCGGTCGGCATCTGTAGAGTCGACTCGAGGTATCTCTCCGCCCAGAGAATTTGGAGACTATAGGCACGTCAGGACGAGAGCCTCAGGTAAAGATATTATTATATATTATATATAATTTTGTTTGTTAAACACAGGAAAGAAATAATATATTTGAAAATAAAAAAATGGTCCCGGCTCCGCTCACGTGATCCAATACAATATTAAGATGAATGTATAGCATATGACAAATTCTAAGAGCCCAGTAACTACAGTACAACAAGTACAATGTATTACGTCAAAACTAATAACGTGATGTAATATTATGCCTATAGTCTTCCTCGATAGATATTAGGTAAATAGTAGGTATAGGCATCCCAAAAACGATTTTTTATCTGAACATATTATTTCTGTATAGATTAATTTTATTCAAAACTTTTAAAATAACATTTTTTTTTGTTTAGACAAACAAATAGTATAGTGGATAATATAAGTAGAGCATTTGCGGGAAAATCTTTAACCTATAATTATGTTTATAATATTTACAATATATAGCGCTTTTGGATATTGGGTAGATTTTAAGCATGTTGACATATTTTTTTACATAGCAGAATAGGCAGAGGAATCTGATATTAAATTACTTTCACATTTATTAAAAGCAACCATCGCGTTTACAGTAATGCTGTCCCTCATATATTTATATCACATATTTACAGAATCTACGTCTAGCAACGATTGTCATGAAGATGTTTCACCGCACATGCCGGTCATCAGAAACTCTAGAGTCTCACAAAATAACTCATCGGGCGATGCCAATGTTAAAGCGAGACAGGCAAGACTTGCAAGAGATCTGAGCAGCTCTAGGTACTGTAAAATACTATACGTTTTTTTAAATATGTATATAATATTGTAAAATATGGATTATCTTTAAGATGAGTAAAATTATGTAGAAATATAGGTTAGAAGATATTAGATATAGTATTAAATTATTTACTTATTATAGCAAATAAGGGGAAAGGAAGGAGTTCATCGCATATTTTATAGTTTTTTCTTGTTTTAAATTTAATTTATATTTGATGTATCGTTCCTGTCTCCTTGTTTGTTGTCTTCGGGTGTCTAATGAAATCCTTCCTTTCCCTTTTCGTAGAGATGTGCAAGAAACCCCTACTTCCTCTATCCAACAAACCAATACCGATCCTAACATTAACAAAAAAGACACTCAAAAACCCATTAATAGACTCAACGCTAAAAAGAAACATTACTTAAAAAAGTTAGAGCAGATTTCCAATAAATATAATGAAAGAAAATGTAAAGCTGAGGAAAAGGAGAAATCTCTTAAAAGTTTAGATAAAAAGGAATGTTTTTCAAAAAGTCAAATTCCTGTGCCTAAGAAATTAAAAGCCAAACAAGTAAAAGAAATGCAAGGTGATAAATGTTTGGCATTAAACAATAAAACTAGTCATAGCAATGACAATGTTCATGATGATAAATCATTAGAGGCACCCTTAATGAATGTCGTTGAATCTAACGTTAAATTATCACAGCCAAATCCGAAAACAAAAGTAAATACAAAGCGCAAAGTAAAAAAGGAAACCTCTAACACTATAAAAGAAAGCAAAATAAGTTTAGATAGTCTCGAAGATTGCGAAGATGTAACACAGAGAAAGAAATGTCAATCAGTAGGTATAAACACTGAACTGTTATGCCCATGTGTGCCGTGTGTGATACACGAGACGGACGTTAAAATATCAATTAAGAAACAAAATAAAAATATTAAACCATCCTCAGCTACATTTAAATATAGCAAAATAGATGATTCAAATCCAATGGTCGAATTGTTGTATAAAAATCCAAATTTAACTAGTTCTTGCGATATTGGTATCAGACAAATTGAAGAGAATATGAATTTAGACGATACTGAAAGTTTTGAAAACTGTAATCAATCAGAAGTGAAAATATGTCAACCAGTTCAAGACGAAATGGTTTTTTTAAAGAAAGAGTTAATAAATCATGTTCCAAATGTGGAAATTGAAAAACAAATAGATGAGCCAGAACAAGATTCATTAGAAAACATTAAAGATAATATATCTAATTTGTCAATAGAGAACATAGAAGATAACTATGAGCATGATTTGAGCGAAGAAAACTTCGAAGACTCTTTTGATGGTGAAAAGAAAAGAAACGAAAAACATATTGTTAATGATCTAAGTCGTCATGGCAGCGGTGATACATACACAAAATTCACTGAGGACGCTGCAGATTTAGAAGAATTTCTCTATTTGACTGACAAAATGATTGAAGATCATGAAAAGAAAGAATCTCAAAAAGCTGAAATAGAACAATGTATTGAAAATATTCACACACCTAACACAAATTCTTTAGAGTGCCTGAAGAATGATTCAAATGATAGCATGAAACAAGATCACGTACAAAAACCATTTTTTTCGGACACTATACAAGATCTAAAGAATAGTCTAAAAGAAATTATGCAAGTAACTGATGACGATAATGACATTACAAATAAAAATCTAGAAACAAAAACCAATGTATGTGATCTAGAACATATAACGGTATACGGATTAAAATTTTTCGATCGAGATCCTGCAGTGGAAAATAATGCTGAAATGGAATCCACTGAGATGAAGTTACCGTCAATATGTGAAAATAACAAATGCACAGGAAAAGTTGGTAAAAGTAAATGCAATGTGTCCAATATATACAAGGTGAACAAGAAATGTAAAATGTTGGGTCAACAAAAGCGTTTAGATAGTGATTATAGAACTTTCATTATTAACGAGAGTCAAGAAGGTGAAGAAGTGCCGCCATTAAAGTTGCCACGTATTGATAATAAGAGGTTTTGTGTGCTTTTACCTTACTTTTTCCTAAGTAAATTAGGGCGTATTTATGATTAAAAATATTTTTTTATTTGTTTCTGTAACTAACATTATTTAAAAAAAATTAAATACGCTCTAGTTTTACTAT
Source organism: Eueides isabella (assembly GCA_019049475.1). Classification (NCBI taxonomy): domain Eukaryota; kingdom Metazoa; phylum Arthropoda; class Insecta; order Lepidoptera; family Nymphalidae; genus Eueides; species Eueides isabella. Next base: position 7,868,487 of record CM032399.1, on the reverse strand, counting down.
ATTTTTTATTCAATAATTTAGTAGCTGCAAGTACTTCCGACTGATTGGGAGTACTTGCTGACTAAAAATATGTATGTATATGGTATTCATTATTTTAAATAATATTTCCACATTATCTTGGTTACCAAATTAATGTTAATGTTGCTGGACTAATATTTATTTTTTCTCGTTTTGTTATATACTTTCAGACTGGACGATAATTATGATCCATTCGCATCGGCAGCTAGACAAATGAAAGAGCTCATGTCCTCAGACACCAATATTCCTAAAAAGTCCCAAAGTTCCAAAGATCTTAGTCGAACCCTTCCCAGCTTACGTCCCTCTAAAGAAAAAATATCCATATCATACCGTACAGATAATACTAAAATGATGAAGGATACTTTAAATAAAACATATCAAAAGACTCCAACTCTGCAAAGAATGAAATCATTCGGTAGCACTAATAATGACAATAACAGTTCATTTGGTGGTAGGTGTAGTTCGTTCAGAATAAATAGAACCGATAAGAAATCTAGTCAGAAATTAAACACAACTTTCACAAAGTCAAGTAAAGAAAATATTAGTTCCACGGAAAGAACTTACTTTAATCGATCGAGTAACTTAAATAGATCCTTCTCGAGCTATTCGAACTCCAGTTATAGTACCCCAAAACTAAAAGACAAAATCCCGAAAATGTCACAATCCATGCATCATGGATTTCAACGTACGACTACTACCACAAGTAACAAACAACCCCTAAAGTTAGATAAGATAAACAAAAATGAAGAAAAGAAAGACTTTGTGAATCTCGACGCTATACTTACTTATGACAACACATCGATGACTGACAGTAACTATATTGACCCCAGACTTATAAACGAAAACGATAATTTACCAATTAATGTTAATACCATTTTAAATAATCCTGACATAATAAGTAGTATGGAATCATTATTAACTACAGAAAATTTACCAGCAAAGTTTGACTCTTTTAGTACAGTTAAGCACATTAATAATAATGACAAAAACAATTTATCAGATTCCCTGTACAGTAAGTCAGAGAAAAATAATAATGACAGTAACAAAACTAGTCCATCCTCCGACTTTAGTTCTCAATACGAGAAAATCATGTCTTCTTTAGAACAAAGCATAGCCTCAAAGACTTCAGTGAGAGATGACGATTCCCTCTGTGAAGACTTTGATCTCGAAGAATTCATGATTACTTTCGATGAGCAAGTACTGAAACAAAATTCCGAAAAGCGCACTTGTAGCTCTACAACACGAGTGGTCGCTCAATCTGAATTTTCTAACGACGGTACTGAAACAAAAGTTATGAATTCACCTAAAATAGTAAATAACAGTAGCAATGGTATGATTCCTGTTAACAAACAACTTCTCTGTGTTTTTAGCAGTAACAATATAGTAGGCGATAAGCTATTCCCATCCTCCGTTAAACGTTCCACATCCCTTCTTGATTCCATTCAGAAAAAATCCGCACCAAAGTTGGATAACGCCAAGAATCATCACAAAACTGACCAACTCGAACAAGATCTGATGCAATCCTTAAAGGATTTCGATAAATTTTACGAATCTGAGAGAATCGATAATCAACCGATGCGCAAAGAGATAGTAAATAATAATAAAACTACACATAGTGATGTAAAAAATAAAGAAATCCGTCGGAAAGATCACAAGACGCACAGACGAGAGTCTGTCACCAACGGAAACTTCACGCCGAACGGAAAATCGAGCAATGATTCAGCGTATAGCAGGTTAGTCAGGTAACTAATAACAGCCATGGTGGGGTTAACACGCTTTTTATATATTGTATCTCAATATCTTTAAATAAAAAAACAATAACACTATTATTAATGTTTTTTTCCAGTTTAAATAGAATATCGCCATCTAAATTGTCACTATGTAATACAAAAGAGCCGAGCGTGCGGACGTCGCCCGAACAAGTGCCGCTCGGCTCCGACTCAAGTGGAAGTCAAAAAGATGAAATTCGATCGGTATCGAGTGAAGAATTCTTAGCAATGGAAAAGTCAGCGGAGTTGGACGCACCTTTAAGGAAGGAAAAGGTCAAGGAGTTGACTGCACCTGTTGCTAAAGGTAAAATTTCAAATATCCAATATACATATTTAAGGAACAGAACAAAAATATTTAAATTTGCTGATTCTATGCCTTCTTGTAATAGGAACCATCTTTTCGTAATGGAAATTTGTTTAAATCTATTAAAATATTTTTTATTAAACAGATTCGAAACTATATTGGTTTATAAGACCATTTAGCTTAATTATCAAGAAGCATGTGGCACGGGTCAAGGCCTGAAAAGTTAAATTAAAAAAGTTTAAAATAAAATTTCAAATACATGTAGACCACCATGGCGCAGGAGTTAAAACAAAACGTGCGACTAGAAAAGCGACTAATTGTTCGTTCAGCTCTTACTCGCAGAAATGAAAATATTTATTTAATATTTTTCGTTTTGGTAGTCGTCTCCCTACCCTCTAGCTACCGTACTAGGTAGAGAATACCATAAATATTTCACCATCAAACATTGATATTTTGTAACATAGACAAAAAAATATTTTTTCATAAAACAGAACATTTATTCTTATTTTACTTCCACAGATAAACATACGCTATCCCGTGGCTCATCCCGCCAAGTCCTGGGAGAGCTCAGAGACATTGAGCTCCAGTAGTTCCGAGACCTCTATACATCGAGCTCAACCGCGGCTTTCCCGTTTCTGTCACGAGTGCGGGAACAAGTTCCCAGTGGAGACTGCCAAATTCTGCATCGAATGTGGTGTTAAAAGACTTGTAGTCTAATTGTGTTTGTGGATTTGTGATTTCTAGTCTGTGTGCGAGTGGCAACTGACAGTGACAAGTGGCAAATGACAGGTTGCGATTGATATTTGTATCAAAATGTACACACAAATTGCTCGAATTTCGGAATATCATAATCAAACAATAGTGTATATAAAATCGTAACTAAAAATATATATATGTAGTATTAACAGTAATATGAAATTTCTATAATACCAAATTTGAATATTGCCATATTATTTTTTTATTCGTTGTGTACATTTTGATGTAAATTAGTTGAGTGGTTTGTGTGTACTTAAAAGATACAAGATGTTTATGTTTGTGCTTATTTAAAAGTTTTACTTAAAACATAATCTCATTGAGTGTTTACACATTACTTATTTATTAAATTTGATCTTCCTTAATGTTAAATGGTCTTTGCAATTTTTTTTTATTATATTTTGACCAATTACAGGCACATAAAATAAATGTCTCAAAAAATGCTCTAAATTAGCATACTATGTATAAATTATGAAATTTTATACAATAATATCTAATATAAATGATTCTCAAAGAAAATAATATATGAATATATTGCTTATCTATGAAATAAACAAGTTATTTACTAATATAGTAGTGTTACCAAAATTAAATAATGATTTTTTCCTTAAAAATAGTGCCTTTACCTTTAGATAGATTGTCAAAATCCTATTTATATGACATTTTTTTTAAACTGGGGCCAGATTCTTTAACGCTAAGATGTCTGTGATATATCAGGTGACACTTTTAGAACAACCTCCAGACTTTTAAATGAAAGTGTTAAGTGCCAATTTTAAATTGAGTTTGAATGTAATTTTTTAATTTATATTTATGTTTTGCTGTTATTAATTATATATTATTTTTAATTCAACTTCCAATATTTCTAATTATTAACATTTATTTTCTACAAATGTAGCCATTTTTAACAAGACTGATTTAATTTTCAAACATTTGAGAGTATGATCCTAACTTACTGCTGTCATGCATTGTTTTATTGTTTATTACAATATCATGTAATAAATTAACATTTTAAATATTTGATTGTTTTATTGATCACTTTTCCTGTTATTTTAGTAATTAAATGTAATATATATTTATTACTATCAACATTGTTACTTGTAGCATTTGGCGCTCTGTTATCTCTGCCTACCCCACAAGGAATAATAAACTAAGTATGTAAGTAGTATAAGATTGTTTATTTTTTGTTATTTTTCAGATAATTTATTTTTTGTAAAATGTATTATGATTCTAAACACAGACAACATAATATAGAAATTTGCCAATCTACTAAATGATAAATGAATGGTGATACCCACTTAAGGAATTTAAATGTTTATTATTTTCATTTCTTTGTTCTGGTAACAAGTCAAGAGCGACGAGCCCAATTTCTGCCACTCAACACGCAATTAGTACAGGATCCCTGGAACATTTTTCAAAATTTTGTTACTGACAAGCTGATTTTTCGTAAGTATCCTTTTGACAAGACACCCAAAATGTTTCCTTACAGTAAATGTTGGTAAATGGTAGCTTGAATAGGAGTAGCAAGGGTACGTACATCGTTGACGTTTATTGGATGAATTTTAAAAATGTATTACGATTAGTAATACATTTTTAAAAATTTTCTTTCTAAATTATCAAGATAATTATCTAAATATTTAACGAGAAAAAATATTTGTCCTACAAAATATATGGTTTTGTTAGGGAGTCCCCACTCTCCAAGATGTATCATAAACAAGGTCACGAAAAATTGGTTGGCTAACATTTACATAGTTTAAACCCACCCACATTCTAATACAAATTGCACGGTATGTCATCTCGGTTCTACGCTCTAAAGTTGTGGTACTAATACTTAATTTAAAAACAATTACTATCAAGCTGAATGTTAGAGAATAGATTCGTTTCAATGAGGCGCCCATTCTCGATTGTTCTCGTTATATTGAGAATTAAAAAAAAAAAATTCGATTAGTAATAAATTTTCAAAATTCATCCAATAAACATATTCACCCTTGCTACCACTGTAAAGCTACCATTTACCAACATTAATGTAAGGAAAAAAATTGGGCGTCTTTTCCAAAGGATGTTTCTCACGAAAAGTAAGCTTGTTAGTAATAAAATATAAAAAGTGTTCTTGGGGGGATCCTGTACTAAATGAGTAATTCCGGAGAATAATAGCGAGCAGGTAACTAGGTATTTTTAAAATAAAAAAAAAGAAAAGTTAAGGCTTTTCTTTATTCTCCTTATAACTAATATTAATTAAATAATACAAAGATATTTACAGTTTGTTTCAGATTCATTGCAACATATATTAAAATTATAAAAAGAAATAAATGATGAATAGAAATTATATTTGTATATATTAAATTTAATTATGAATATTATTAACGAAAACTGTACTTTTTGAGATTAGTCATGATCATATTGCAATATATTTACACACATGAATTTAAATTGGATATCTATTTCTTAATTTTTTCCTAAAGACGAAACGTACTTCTGTAGGCCTTCCTTGTGGGCAATGACCCTCTTACTCGCAGCCTACGTAAAGCTTCACGAAGGTGTTTTTGGTTGCAAAGGCCCAGGCTCTCCAATTTTTCTAACACTTCAAGCTGAAACCGAAAGTTAAAAGTAGGAGTTTTATGCTAATATTTCTTTCATTGCAATTGAAACTTATTTTAAATATAAAAACATCTTAGAAAATAAATATTTTTTTTGTTTTCTGGTAATGCTTTAGACATTAATCCCTTTAATCATTATAAAGGGCATATGTATATTTTTTTTCTTTAATAAAACTGAAATATATATTTTAAATTTTATATAACAGATAATAACGGTAAGAACATTGGGACAAACAAGATGGTTATAGTTACAAAACTTAAATATACACTAATGTTATAAAGATTATGAAAACAAATGCGTGAATAACGTACGATTTCAATAATTATATTTCCAATCGGGAAAATATATAGCTTAGTATTATGACTAACTTATTTTCCGGAGTGGGTAAGGAAGCGATGCGGCGTCTTGATTTCGAAAGAGCAATATTAATTTTATGATAAATATTTGTATACATAGTGTCAATGTGATTGGCCCTTTAAGTGCAAGAACACAGTTTTAACTACT